>CM057385.1:72960662-73323162 GCA_030015415.1 Cynopterus sphinx | reverse complement strand
TTTAGTGAGGAGAAAGATAACAGAGAAATGAAGAAAGGAAATGTGGAGGAGGGAGAAGGGGCCAAAACGGGAACACTTCTTGAAAAAAGAAACATAAAAATTGCTAAATATTATTTGTGGGAGTGGAACAATAGGGACAGAAGGAAAGAAATCATTCTTGTTTATATTTTTATATTCTTTCATTGAAATGTTTCAGAATAAAGACTAGTAACTAATCCACTGATGAAATGGAATTATTATCTAAAATATAAAAATTCCAGTTAGAGTGATTTCTGAGACCTAAAAATGTGTTTCTGCCTCAGAAGACTTCTTTGCTATTCTCCTGTAGAGTGGAAAGTGAACTGTCTAATAAACTCACAACAGCAAACAATAGAATTTTATTAGTATACTGTATAGAACAGAGAAAAGAACACAGGCAAATCCATGTATGTGCTGGTCAGACAAAATAATGAACCTTTCTGAGCTATGGTTTCTTTGTAAAATGGTAATAATAATATATAGAGCTTACAAAAAGTAGGTAGGCTACATACGTTAGTTAACTATGAGTATTAAATAAGTGTAAGTTTTTATTTATAAACAAACGTTTGGGTATGTTTCTGACAGTTATAAGTGTTAGGTATATTTCAATATCCAACCTTTGAAATTTTTCAAACACAAGTAGAATTAGATAAATGAAGAAATACAAAGTAAAATAGTGACAGCAAATTCTCATCCATCGTTTCCATTATGACTTAATTTCTTTAATTATAATTTGTTACTTGACAAATGGCAGAGCTCAGAATCCTGTGGTCCTTCAAACTGAAAGAAGCAGAAATTAACAGCTGTCAGGGTCTACAGTAACACCAACCCTGGTTCCTGCCCTGAGTCTACCAATTTCTTATGCTATTGTTTTCTCTTGAACCTCAATGTTCTCATCTGTAAAAGAGAAATGATAAGTGTGGCTACAACAAAAGGTCTGGGCCCTGGGTTGCATAATGAACACTCTAATCTATGAGGCCCAGAGACATTCAAAGTAACTTGCCTAAAGCCAGTAAGCTGGTGATTCTGACAGGACAAGAATACACATCTCCTGCTTTCCTAGTCCAAAAACACAGATTCTACTACACTTGACTGTCCCCCAAAGAAAGCTCTTTCTCCTCTCCCTCCCACCAGCATACCATGGAGAAAGGATCACCTTTGCCATCTGACAGAAGTCCATTCCTAGCTTTAGAATTAGATGTAGCATCTATTCTTATGAGACTTCTTAGAAACCTGTTTTTCCATGTCACATTCTAAAGTGAATCAGTTATTTTGGTTGAGGTCTAAGTCTAAGCATCTTTTGTCAGAAAAAGGACTTTGTCTGACAAGCAGTGTCTCTGAGCAGCATATGATGGGGGCTGCAGGCCCTACGAAGGGTTGTCAACAATGAGATAAGAACAAAAAATGAGCCCCTTGCTGGATCCCTCTTTGTTGACCTTCTGAGTGGTCTTAACTATGCTAGCACTCAACACATTAGGTCTAGAATAGATCTGAAAAACAGGAAGATGTTCAGGGTTTGTTTTTTTTTTCTTAATGAAAAAATAAAAATGCCTTTGATTGCCAAAACCCAACAATTTTGTCTTAGAGAAAGAGCCCTGGATGAGGAGCAAGAACATGCTCATTTCAGGTTTTGCCTCTATCATGTACCTAAGCAAATAAGTATACGGCACTTTTATTTCAGTATCAGCTTTCAAAAGATCAAACTCAGATATCAGCTGAATTCTTTTCTTAAGGGCTCAATGCATGGCCATTCAGGATACGACCAACACCCCACTGTGTTGTCATGTAGAGAGTATGAATCTTGGCTTCAATTATCATCTTTATCCAAGACAGAAAGGGGTCATCAAAATGAGCCATATCTTACCCATAAGGTTGCCAAAAGAAACAAGTCATCTCAGTAACTGTAAAATACCTGAAGCACTTTAGGAAGTTGTAATATATAATTCTATATCTCCCAATAAAACAGTGCCCCATGACAGAGACAGTGATTTATAATTTTACACGTGTGTGCGTGTGTGTGTGTGTGTGTACATGCACTACCAAAGTTTTATGAGATCTTCAGAAATCCATGAGATGGGTATGGTGGGGATACTTCCATCACACCCATCTACCTGGTAGAAAAACCAAGGCCCAGTAGCTATAGATGCCGTTCTGCATACCACTACTTATGTCCTGATAAACCCATTGTAAGTTCAAAATATAAGTTGAAAATGCACTGATTACACCTAAACTGCCACATCATAGCTTAGCATAGCCTACCTTAAAGGTGATCAGAACACAATATCTAAAAAAGGCTGCAACACAGTATACTCTAGGGCAGTGGTCCCCAACCTTTTTGGCACCAGGGACCAGTGCTCCTATGAAAATCTAATACCTGATGCTCTGAGGTGGAGCTGAGGCAGTGATGCTAGCGCTGGGGAGCGGCTACAAATACAGATGAAGCTTGGCTAGCTCACCAGCCACTCACCTCCTGCTGTGCAGCCCGGTTCCTAACAGGCCACAGACTGGTACTGGTCTATGGCCCAGGGAGTTGGGGACTCCCGCTCTAGAGTATCAGTTGTTTACCCTCGACTGCCTGACTAGGAGCTGGGATGCACTGCCGCTGCCCAGGATCATGAAAGAGAGAGTACTACATATCACTAACCCTGGAAAACATAAAAATTCAAAGTACAGTTTTCATTGAATGCATATTACTTTCTTACCATCTTAGTCAGTGGAAAAACCGAGACTAGGAGACCATTTGTAAAAGCTTGCCTAAGTTCACACAATAAGGAAATATATGTGGCCAGAACAAAAAAAAACTCATCTTCTGACTCAAATTCTTCTTTATCAACTTAATAAATATAATTTGAATAGCAGAATATAAGTGTATAATTTAAATTACGTAAAAGGATGCTTTATCATCTCTTATTGATGCTTAGATGGCCACAGTCATGATGCGTACTGATAAAGGTGGAGGAGATGATTAAAGAATCCCTTTAGTCTTCTTCTGCCCCTTGCCTACTTACCCATCCTAATGAAAGTACTAAAAAAGTCTGTAATGCAAATGTAAAGCCACTAGAATAACTTATGGTTAAAAACTTCCTTTGCTTTATAAAAAGAATTTTATTTTAATATGAACTGTCCTTGATTCCTGTCAACTAAGGTCCACTGTTATGCAATCTGTATGACAGGATTGGAGCAATCGTCCCTAATACAGCCATATTTCCCCCTATTCATTTATCTTCATCTTGGCACGGGTGGGGCAAGAAAGCCGTGTTAAGACAAAAAAGAGGCATTCACTCTACCTTTGTCTTCAGTTCTTGCAAGCCAAGAGTCCTGAGTCCTGACAAACTGGATACCCACCTGGATACCCACAGCCTAACGAGGAGCTATAGACTGGACATCCTACACAGCTATTTAGTTCCCCAATGTGAATGACAGTTGACTGAGCCTGGAGAACTAAAGGATGCTGCAGCAGGCCTGGAGTTAAGCACCACTTTCAGAAGAAGAAACCTGGCAAGCATAACCTACAGACAAATGCAAATCACTGCTTCTCAAACTGCAGGTCATGGGCATCAGTGGATGGTGAAATCATTTTAGTGGCATTTAACAATTTGTGCTTTGGTGAATAGAACAGAGCAAAATGTTGTGAGAATAGTTTCAAGTAGAACTAGTCAGAAAAAGGCTTAAAAGCCATTATTGCAAAGAGAGAAGCTGCTCTCCAGCTCCTGCAGCTGAAAGTTACACAGTAATGCAGACAACGTATTGCTAGATCCTCATTTTTTCAAGAGAAGTGAGAATTCTGAACTGGTATATGATATATCCCCAATTTTTTAAAGGAAGCTCAAACTGTTCTAAAACATTATACAGGACAAACCAAACATGCCTGAAGGCTGAACCTGGACCGACTGTTCTTGATCTCTGGCTTCAAAGAATTCTGTACACATATAATATAAACGAGACAGCAGAACTCATCTTAAGAAAGCAAGAAGGCAAAGCATTTCTGTCCAATGTTCCTGGGAAACTATGGAGGCATGTGAAGTGGAGGCTCTCCGAGTAGGCATCTGTAAAAGCAACACCAGTGCTGGAGAAAAGAACAGCCCCACATGATCAAGTGGGGAAGGAAGCATGTGGCCTTGGTGAAGGGTGTGATTGGGCAAAGAAACAAAATAGTAGTGAGCCTGGTAGTTTCTGCAAACCTTCCTCAAGTTGGGTTAGATGATGGGGTAGAGATCTCAAAGGGAAATCAACCTTGACTTTTACTGCATGAGTAGGTAGGCAGGTTAGAAAAATTAGATTTCTTTGGGGAATTGTGAAAAAGATCTAAACCAAAGAATGCCATCACAGTCACCTTTGAGTGCTACAGCAGGAGCCGCTCTGCTTGCCCATAATGTTCACCACCCTCAACTACCCTAGAGTTTCACTGAGCTGTTTCAGGGGCAAGACGAAAGGCCTGGAGAAGGGACTGTTGCTGTGGCTTAGCTTCTGCTGCTGGGCTGGACACACACCTAGGACTAAAGTGGACAAGGATCTTCATTGTCTGGGCTTTCTAAGTTAACACTTACTTGGCAGACAAAGCTCTAAATTGATATTAGGGACTTGGGATTGGAGGATGATGGGGCTGACCTGAGGCTTCGTCAACCTATCTATCTCAAGGAAAAGATTCACAAAACCAGAGAATGCTACCCACCCACAGTCCCATTTGTGTATTTAAAAACATTTGGAATCTTCTGTGCAAATGTGCAGGCCCCCAGCCTGAGAGCTGGTCTTGCATCAAACAGAAAGCAAGGCCAGACGCCAGCTCCAGACCCAGCTGTTCCCCAAGCTCCTGGTGCAGGTGTGAGATCATCCCCATGAACCTCACCTGCCTGCAGTTTGTCACCTCAATGTCATTACCACAGGCAGAGATGCAGTTGGAACTTTTGTTTTACTTCACACCAGGGGGAAGTCATTTTTGGTATTTTTCATCTTAAATAGATTTTTCTTAAATGTATGTGACACATATTCCTCACAGGACTTAATAAAATAGATATTTCTCATGCCTGGAAAGTAAACTACAGCTGCATGGATTGAAACAAAATTTATTTTTAAAACTAATATATTCTGCTTGAAACATTCAAAATACATACTTAGCTATACTTTCTGAAAAAGTTCAGATCCAGGAAAAATAGAACTTTCTTAGCAAGTAATTTTTCATTAATATAATGCTAATTAACAGGACAAAGAACACTAGCAAATATACATTTACTAGTATATCCTCATATCTCTTTTTATCTACAAGGGAAATAATATAATTTCAAAATAGGTAAAATTCCTCAAGCTCTTTCTTCCCATATGGAATTAAGCAGGAGAGCCATTTTTCTCAAATTCTTAAAAACCTTTTGAGTTTGATATTTCTGTAAGAAGGAAAGAAGAGATAATTGTAACTATAAAACTTCTAGTTGCTTTAAAATGATTTCTCATAAATGCAAATAAATAGAGCCCATTTCATTACAAGAGCTTAGGCTGAACTATATAAGGAGAGGTATTCTTTTATGTGATCTCAATGCAAAGAACATAGTTGCTGCCATTTGATTGTTTTTCATTTGCTCATTTGTTTTTAATGAATCAAATGCATCCCTAACCATAAAGTGTCCAGCAGAAATAATGGTAATGGGAATGAGGTTTTCATGATATTCTCAGGTGACTTCCAAGATCTCCTTGTCACAATCAAGATTGTTACGACAACAAAAAATAAACCTCTGGGACTCAATAAACTCCCCAGACACTGTGTACTAAAAGGATTTGGCTTGTCTCGTCTCTCCTGATTATGCAATATATGCTAGAAGCAGGAGAATGGTGACACGGACCACTGGGCTGTGGACAATATTTTCTGGTCCCACTTGTTTCCTCTCCTCATTTACTATTTTGTGCGTTGCCCTGACACTTGCAGTGAGAAAACAGTGGACATAACTCTAGGCAAGAACAATGAGAAATGTTTTGCCTTGACTATAGGTAAAATATGCAGGGAGGTACATATTTAAGTGCTTGGTGCAGCAGCACGTGAATTAACACACATGTACACACACATTTATACCTAGACACCTATTACGTCTTCACTGACACAAAGACACAGGCGTGTCTGGTTCTGTACAAAAGACATTCTCCGTAAAGTTATGATCAATATTTTGTAACTGAAATATTAAAAGGCCTCATAAGTTTACCCTTTAAAAGAAATTTGGCTCCTTTTATTAACCAATATTTGCTAATATAAATAATCACACCTAAACTGCAAATTTGGATTTATGTATTCAGAAACAGCATGCAAACCCATAGAGGTCACAGTTAAAATGCCCTGGGATGTGTCTTTCTTTTGTAACATTTCACCTCATTGGTAAACAGGTGACTGGCACTTCAAATGGCAATATTTGAAATAACAGATCACAGCTAGATATAGTTCAAACAAGAAAAACAACTCAAAGATTCTTATTTGAAACAGAAGCAGGGAAACGTAATATAATGTGCCAACTGCCACACCCACAGAATATGCGGAGGGGGGGGTCCTCTGCATTACAGTTATTCTACCCTCTCCAAGACTTACCAAGATAAATAAACCACATCTGTCCACTGGGATTGGCAAGTGCCCTTTTCTTCCCTATTAGTTCTAAGGCACTCAGAGAGATAATGCTACTCACTGTACCTTATGATCGCAAAAGAAACCACTTCAAATGATTATGTCTAACTAGTTTGCCACACCTCCATCCTTCATAGTATAAATATTCAGTGTAAAGAACAAGCTCGGATATTACTCAGCCATATGAACAGATTAAATACTGCCATTTGTGACAACACAGATAGACCTCAAGATAATCATGCTAAGCGAAATAAACCAGACAGAAAAGGTTGAAAATCACATGATATCGCTTACATGTGGGATATAAACCTAAAAGCAACAAATAAACAGGACAAACAAACAGAGACTCATGGACATGAACTATAGACTAGTGGTTACGAGGGTAAGGGGTGGGGGGAGGGAGGATGTAGACAGGGAAAAACAGGTCAAATGTGTGGTGACAGAAAGAAAGCTAACTACCAGAGGTGAACACACAGTGTAAAAAAAAATACACACACACACACACACACACATGCCTTACTGTTAAAAGTGCATAGATTTAGCTTATTAGATTTCGTTAACCAATGTCACCATAAAAAATTAATTAAAAAAAAGAACAAGCTACCATAAAATCTAATTATGAGAAAGACTCCAGAAAATTACCGAACATATAATCAGCAAGACTTATTTGACCAGTGTCTTAAAAGAGGCTGTCCAAATTAAACTCTTAAAATTACGCTTGGAATGATAGTCCAGTTATGACCCTTTGATGGCGGGAAATAGCTGGCATATTCAATACCAAAAGTCAGTATGATGCTGAAAGGCAGGATATGTACAAACTGACTTTCAGATAATGTGATGTGTATTTTATAAAATCATTAAGTAATTGGCACATAAAACTGGCACATAAAAGTCTTTCAACCATGATCAGCAGTCATAGTCATGATGGTGTCTTGGTTAACACAGAATAGTAGAATTCACTGTAGCTAAAAGCTACCTGGAATTAAGATAAGTGAATATTTTAAAATATTTTTAAAGTCTGTAATCTAACTTTTTAAATGTTATCTTTTAAATCCACTTCCTTAAAGAAAAACAAAGTCATTCTTTCTGAAACAAAAGAAAAAATATCCTTAATCCGTTTAATCTATATTTTTCAACATGCTTCCATTTCATTATTATAAATAGATATCAAACTACAAAACCCAAATTTGCTTCCTCTTTATAAGGGGAATGCATAAAGCAGCAACACAGGGATAATTCTTTACCTCCAAGAAAGCAGTAAGATTAAGTTAGAAACTCAGCACACATAACTGAAGTACAAGACTAGTCCAGTATCCTTGACTTAAGATCAGAAGATGATCACCCCTTTGTTCCTTGATTTGACCTAAGTTTTTAGTTCATCCATTAACACTTTTCTTTCCTAATTTTCCTTACCCAGAATCACTGAAGTCAAGTAGCCAAAGAAGAAAAAGAATAAAGGGGAATAGAGGAGTATATGGAAACCACCACCATCACGACAAATAAAAAATATAATGAAAACTATCACACAGTATTATAATAGTGCTGTACAAAAGACATATGTGAGCCTTATATGTAAGTTTTTTTTAAGATGACATTAATATATTTACTCAAAATATCCCTTCAACATAAAATATAAAAAATTGAGATAGTTAGCCTTATATTCTTCATACAAAGTTTCTGAAAGTTTCTAGTGTGTATTTTACACTTATAGTACATCTCAACTTGGACGAGCCGCATTTCAAATGCGTAAAATCCATGTGTGGCTAGTGGCTTCTGAATTGGATGATGCAGGCTTATGAGCTGCCAGGTGCTATTCTAAGTGCTCTAAATGTACAGAATCATTTAATCCTCACAACAATCCTATGAGGTAAATACTATCATTATTCTCATGTTATAGATGAGGAACTTAAAGAGCAGAGACCCAAAATCACAAGCTGGTAGGTAATAGAGGGGAAATTCAAACCTTGCCATCTGGCTACAACTACTGTGCTATTTATTAAGAGCCTACTGGGTGTATGACAGACTCAGAGCTGCATATCTAAAATTCTCTCACATGTTTCTCAGAACAATTATAGAGGACAAATATCAATACATCAATTTTACACACTGCTCCACCATTAATAAAAGACATTTAGAGGAGGGACAGCATGACTTCATAAAGTAACACATAGAAGAAAGCAAGGTTGACCAGACCAAAGATCTTACCTGAAAGGAGTATGCAGTCTAGTAAGAAAAAATATAAAAGTATATACTACAAAAGAGGTACAAAATACTGTTTAAATTTAGAGGAAGAAATATCCCATTAAGAGAACAGGCAAGGCCTTCACAAAGGAAGTTAACACTTAAAACGAACTTAATTAGAAGCCTAGAATAAAATGCTCCAAGAGCAAAGGATATGTAATAAACAAGCTCTTAGGGCACTAAAGAAATGGATAAAATTAAAAATGGCTGGAATGTAGAATACATTCAGAGAAAACACACTATCAGATGTGGTACTGAAGTTGTTCATGGGCCATAGCATGGAAAAACTGAAATTCTGTCTAAAGGTTTAAGAGACTGAGCAGCATGATCAAAATTGAGCCTTTGGTAAAATCATACTGGGAAGGATGGACAGCTACAAGAGAGATTAGATATTCAAGGTTGGCAAAGGTGCTGTTAAAATGATCTAGGCAGCCAACACAACCATCACAGTAATTTTTTTTTTACTGTTTTTAAAAATTTGTTTCAGGTATACAGTTCACTGGTTAGACATATATATAGTTTATGAAATAATACTCCCAATTTTTCTATCACCCATCTGTCTCCAGACATGGCCATTACTCTATTATTGATTATATTCCTTACATTGTACTCTACATCTCTGTTAATTATTCTATAACTACTACTTTGTACTTCTCCATCCCTTCGCCTTTTTCTCATAGTCCCTCTAACACTCCTCCCCTCTAGCAGTCACCAGATTGTCCTCTGTATCTGTGAGTCTATTTTCATTTTGTTTGTTCCTTTTGTTCCTTAGATTCTGCATGTAAGTGAATCACATGTATTTATCTTTCTCTGACTTATTTCACTCAGCATAATAACCTCTAGGTCCACCATGTTATTGAAAATAGTAGGATTTTATTTTTTACGGCTGAGTAATATTCCATTGTACATATGAACCATAACTTCTTTATCCAGTTGTCTATCACAGTAAATTTTTAAAACAGGGGGTGAATATAAGGTTTTGTGGTTGCAGAATCCCTAAGGTCTGGGATCTAAGGTAAAGTCAAAGCCAAAAGAGTTTCCAGTCCTTGATGATAAGAACAGTGGTGGAACCATTAATAGAAACTTTGGATATAACAATCCAACCAGTACACTATTTAATCATAATAAGTAGAAGTTTTTATTTTTATTTTAGCCTAAACATCCTGCTATGTCTGTGCTTCCCACACAGAGATTTGTATTACTATCTACTGGCCTTATATCTGGCTTTTAAAGAACTTCTTCCTTATCAAGCAAATAGTGTTTAGCAGAAGATGGCAAAAGGCATCATCTTTCAACTAAATAACTCTATACCTCCAAGTTCTTGAACCCAAAGACAGAAGAACCTCAGATTCACATGTCTAGCACAGCTGAATAATGCTCTGTAAGAGCTTAACGAATAGCCATGTCTAAAACATTGGCCTTTTGCTTAAAGTTCTTAATGTTTTCAAGGAAAAGTTAACAACAATTTCCCTACTGCCTACTTCTCTTTGCCTTTATTTATTATTTTTCATGTTTAATTAAAAAATACTTCTACTTTAAGCAAATATTTCCTTTTTTCCCCCTTTAATTACCTGACAAACGGTAGTAGAGCTACATAAATTTTGCCTGAGGTTAAAGCTGGAGTAGAGCCTAATCACCAGCTTGAGACATTGTTCTGGCCAAGTAAAGCAGAACACATTTATCCCATGTGTTTGAACAATACTTAGGCACTTCTGTTAAGACCTCCTTTCACCCAGCATTGATTCTGATTAACCCTCTTTCCTGATTTCTGTGGGAAATCTGGGTGTTCTTCATACCACCACTGCAGGATTAAGGAAGTGAACCCCGATGCAGTGTGCACACAATGCAGTGGAGCCCAGGTATGCATACAATCTTCAGAACATATATGCCAGTCCTACTCAGTTAAATGCCAACTTGGGCAGCCTTCTGATTCAACTAATGAATACGGAGACAAACCTTCCAGTTATTTCTAGACAAACTTTCAGGTTATTCTGCTGCTTTCCATAAAAAAGGTGTTCAAAGCACAGTAATGAGAGCAGGTTAAAAGTCAATGGGAAAATATAGGTAAAATAAACACCAGAAATAACCTTTAAGCAATTAATAACAAACATAAGCTTAAAAAATGGGAAATTAATGGCACTTACGTGAAACAATGAATTTCAAGGCCAAATAGATACATGTCATCCACACATACACACACACACACACACACACACACACACACACAGGTAACATGTGTGGGTTTTTTGTTTTGGGGGGTTTTTTTTAACCATAAGAGGCCCCACTCCAAATTCTCAGGCTCAAGTATTTAGTCTTACATGTGTGGTCTAAAGATGCTCAAAGCACTTTTCTTATCCTACAATTCAATCTAGTAATAAAAGTATGGAGCTCTGGAAGACTGAATTCAGGGCAGCTGGGAAATTTCACTGGAATCAAATGATCTCATCTACCAACCATCTAGGACTCCCCAAAGTTTGTAAGTACTCTTGTGTTACTGACGATATCTCCAGCAACTGACAAGGGAAGTGGAAAGGGTGGGGAGGCAGCTACCTTTCCATTTAGGGAAATCTTCCTGCATTCCATCTAAGATAGTCCATGTTTCCATCTAAGATATAAAAACCACATAGGCAGAACATGTGATCCCAACTAGAAAATCTACCTTTAAAATGGGTAGCTGGAAGGAATCTCGGGTAGTCATCTACTCAGGTAAATTTGTATACATACCAAACAGATTGTGTGCAAGAAATAAGAGTTCCTAGAGACTTCAGGTTAACGGAACCATCAATGCCCAACCTTCTTTAGAGGCAGAGAAGGGCTACTATCTGAGGACAAGATTGAAAAAATCTAGATGAAGACAATGAAGATGATGATGAAAATAACTATTACAGATAATAATGTCTTATGGGGCTAAGCATGTCTGGAAAATACAAGTAAAAACATTCTGGATATCTCAAACTTGCTAAGCTCCCATTTCTTAATCAAACAAAATTAGAAGAGTGAAGAAGCATAAATTCAGAAAGCTGTTGTGAAAATAAATTTAACAGTGTTGATAGAAACACCTGGCACACAGAAAATGTTTCATAAATATGCACCCATTACTCTTTCTTCCAGAGTACAGTCCATGGTGTCTTAAACAAATCAGAGAGAACTGGCCCACCAACAGGAGAAGAACCAGGATTTACAGCTTTTGCTCCTGTAGAGGCTTACAGTCACTCAACAAGTATTTATTGAGCACTCACAATGTTCCAGGCACTGTTGGGGTATTTGGAATGTATTTGCTTTAATTTCTACCTTTCTGGAATTTGATTTGCTTTACCTTTTAGGGTCAAAGACTGAAAGTAAAATCTCCTTAAGAAAGAAACCAGTACTAATATCTGTTTTTAGGATCATAATAGTTGGTCTGCCTCACTGTTTTGATGCAAGCATGATTCTTATTTATTATTTGTGCTATTCATCTGATGCCAATCTAAATGTCACAGAAAAGGCAAGAGCAGGAAAGACTGGGCCCTGAAGAAGGACCAAAATTAATACAATTTGAAATCACCAGCAGAAATGTTAAGTATGCAAATATAAAATAGAAAAAAAAAATATTTAAGCCCAGAAAGGAAGACAGGCAAGAGAGAATCCATGTGGGAGTTTAAAGAGAACACCAAAAATGGGAGTCTACAATGAGCTGAAATGAGCTTGGGTACCTCTTCAGATGATACTTAAATCACAAGGGAGGAAATCATGATTCATTTAATAAATAATCAAAAGTGATAACCATTATTATGGTGATTACTATCATGACTTAACCTCTCTGGGCCTCGGTTTTCTCAATCATCAGGGAAGTTCTATTATTTTTAAGGGAAGAGAGTTTCAAATTTTAAATTTATTAAAGAGAAATTGGACATTAAAAAAAATAGTTAAGAAGTACCTGGCTAGAGGATATTGCACATCCCTTCCATTGCTAACATCCTATTATGACAATATACTCTGGCTTCACTTGACCTCAGAGCCTCGGTAACAGAAAAAGAAAGTACCTAATCACTTGTCCCCAGCAGAAAAGCAAATTCAACTATTCTGACAAAATAGATGAATAAAAAGAGGGTCATTGTACAGATCAATGAGAAATATGTGCCATGAATCCAGGAGTGAGAGCAACTTCAACCTCTGCCTGTGTTTGAAAAAACCTGATAAGTTAACTGCACAACAAATCCTTGAGAAAAACAAACAAATAATTAAGTAGAGGTTATATTTGTTAATTTCATTGTCATCATAATGGTATAATACATGGTGCATTTATTTCTAGTTGAAAAACAAAAATACTATGTTGGAAGTACGTGTTATAGTTTATAATAAAGCATCACAGTAGCAGAAATAATGTTCTAGAAAAGTCTAGAAATGTAAACAAGTAGAACCATAATATTTTTTTTACTTATTTGTAATTATAGCTGCCATACAATATTATGTTAGTTTCAGGTTTACAACATAGTGGTTCAACATTTACATACCTTATAAAGATGTCACCACAATAAGTTTGGTAACTATTCATCACCAAACATAGTTATTACAATATTATTGACTCTATTGCCTATGCTGTACACATTTAGGCTGGCATTAGATGAATAGCACATTATTTCAGGAAACGGATGAGAGACATGGAGTCCAAGCCAATATTCATCGAAACTCAAGGATTAATACTTTAAAAGCTGTTTTTATTTTTCTTCCTAGGCACTCTGCAAATATCTTTTAATTTACACCAGTTGAGGTATCTGTTTTTTAATGCTAAAATTGCAATAAGGCCCAGAGGAGTTAAAGGCTTTGCCCAAGGTCATGCTGCTAAAAAGTTGAAGAACCAAGGTTCAAATGATAGGTTTATCTGTTTGCAGACCCCTGCTTTTTAACTATGCCTCTACTCTCATTAAATACCACTCAAGACATGGCCCTTCCTAGGCGGGAAGCCTAATTTTCAGAGCATGTCATATTTTGTTCCATATTGCTGATTATCTGCATAGTAAGCTTAGTGAGGTCCTAGAAGAGAACTATTTCTCACAAATATAGATTATACACACAACTGAGGTTTGTTTTTTTGTTGTTTTTTTTTTGTTTTGTTTTGTTTTGAATTGACAAAGCAACTACTCAGATTAGGCTAAAATGGGCCAAGTATATATAGGGAAAGAGATACAAACACTAAAGGTTTGCAGTGGGGTGATACTTAGCTAACAAATCCAAAACCAAACAGAAGGGCAACCCCCAGACTACAGCATTGTACACATCAAAAAAATCAAGTATGAAATATGATGATGCAATGAATTGTAAACAGCAACAGGGTCTGCAAGCCTCAGAAATGTCAAGTTTACTTTTATACTCTAGATGCTCTTGTTCCTGTTGGGCGGTTGGGCGGGGGGGGTGGGTAGTAGTGGCTACAGATATTTGTTTGCCTTAATAACTTAATGATGCTTATATTTCATCCAGAAGAGAGAAGAAAATTTATTTTAATTTCCAATGCAAGGCAATGATCCAAAACTATGGGCCTCTTAATGAGAATTACCTCTCTGTTGTACAGATTGTGTATAGATATAACACATACCCTGGCAGTATCTTTTAGCTACCTCCACAAGAGTAGAGAGTATAAACAGTAAGGTTTTCCGGTGGATCAGCCTAACAGTAGTTGCAAAAAGTTTGGGGAATAGTATTATGACTAAGAAGATCCTCCAAATCCCAAGGCAAGAGGTTCATTGCCAACTCTGCAACAAGTTACAGAATAAACAACCTGAGGCCAGTCTTTTAAATTCCTTCTTCTCTACTTCCATCTCTCTAAAATAGGAGCAGTAATTTAACATAATGTAAATAACAATATAAACTGTGTTAGCACTATATTAAATAAAGCATGCTTTGAAACTCCAAAGACGCACACACGCACACACACAACACACACACACACACAAATCAACAATTAAAATCATCTATGGAGTGTTTTTATAAGTTTGTATATTTGATAAACACATGGTGTTGTAATTGAAAATAAATCAAAATACTTCACTAAAGCAATTAACTACTGTATTACTCCAGTTATTTACATCCTACAGAAGAAGGATGGAACTGGAATGAATGAAAAATATACATACATATACATGCCCTACATTTAAAGCCAAGTGTCATGATGTTTCAGTTAACAACTAACTGCACACGGATAAATGAGGTGGGTGTTTGACCAAACAAGCAACAAACACAACTCTTCCAAATATGAGTATTCATTATGAAGCCTAAAAACACCAGAATTTCCCAACTTTGATTTATAAATCTTTACTCCAAAAAGCAGGCCCCAGAAATATTTAGACTACACTGATGGATTCCTTGGGCATGTGTAAATATAGAAATGTACTGGTGGTGAGTTGAAGTGTTGGTTTTTTTTACCCGGAAATGAACTAAAAAAAAAAAAGAAAAAAGAGTATTAAAATATACTAAGTTCTCATGTATTTTAAACTTAAATCATTATAGTTTTCTACCTTCTTTTCAGTTTTCAGAAGAGTATTTGTAGTGGCCTAAAGTAAACTGAAAAAAATGCACTGGGAAGCTACACTTCAGAGATAGAAACTAAAAGAGGCACTGTGCTTACCAGATGGGGAGGGAGTGGGGACAGGGCAAACTTGGTAAAGGGAGTTAAATATATATGGTAACAGAAGATAACTAGACTTTGAGAGGTGAGCATGCAAAAGAATATATATTGAATTATAATGTTATAGACCTGAAATTTATACAATGTTATTAACCATTATCTCAATAAATTTAATTTTAAAAAAAGAACATAATTTTCAAATAGCAACTTCTACAAAGTAATTCAGTCCGCATATGACCATTCCACAAATATTCACAGTCCATTTAAGCTTCATGCCAACTTCCTGTTTAAATGATAACAATACTAATTATCAAGCACTACACCTCCCTCTACCATGTTAGGCTTCAGACGAGGTTTTAAATTCTAATATTATCTCATTTTATCCTCGCCAAAAAAAAAAAAAATAACAACACACATATGTTTAACTTTTTTTTTAAAGAAGAAATTAAGATGCGAAAGTTAAGAAACTTGTGCATGGTCACAAACCAGTTATCTAAACCCAAGTGAGCCTAGATGCAAAAATTCATGCTTTCTAAGTTCCAGTGGTACTTAAAGTCAGGTTAGTACAGCAATGCACAGAGAACCAGGTATTTCCCTACTACACAGATTTTAAGGAAGAAATTTAAAAAAAATGGAGAGACATGCGATTCCATTAAGAACTTATTGGGAAATTGCCTGAAGCTTATTTGAAGGCTGATTTTTTGAATCAAGGAATATTTTTAAAACACCAAGTTGTCATTTACCCAAAAGTGTCAGATGTGATAAAGAAAATTCACATCATAAATTAAAAAATGTGTGACAGGTGGGTTAAAAAAAGAATTAACATAGCTTGCATAACTGGAAACACTCTATCTGAAACTGACTAATACAGTTCAGAAATTAATATATTCAATTTTATGGAACATTAAAAATTAATCAAACATTCTAATCATTACTATTCAGTAAATTTTAAAATATGTACTATAAGCCAAGAAAAATTACGGAAACTCTGAGCTCAAAAAAGAGCTATGAATTAACTTAATATTAATTAGCATATGTTCCTTTTCAAATTCCCGTAACTGGTCAAGTAGTTTCAAGAACATAGAAATACTTGTCTTACAGATAAAGTTTTCCTCAATGGGATGAC
This sequence comes from Cynopterus sphinx, assembly GCA_030015415.1. Lineage (NCBI taxonomy): Eukaryota > Metazoa > Chordata > Mammalia > Chiroptera > Pteropodidae > Cynopterus > Cynopterus sphinx. The sequence goes on along the minus strand of CM057385.1, from coordinate 73,306,581 downwards.
CAAAATGATATTAGGTCTATCCTCCAAGTTATCAAATGGATCTTCTTCATATTAAGAAACTGAGCTCTTTTCTGAAGAGAATCACCTAAGTTGTTTTTGTTTTGTTTTATTTTTAAGAAACATATTGAACAGTATAATAAGAAGAAAATTCTTAGTACTATTATTAAATTCTAGTCAGTAATCTCTCTAACCAACAAATTTTTTCTAAAATAGAAAGTAGAAAGTCTGTATGTCAAACATTGTGGTATATCGAATAGTTCTACTATGAAATATAAGAATTGAAAGTGAAATTTTTATCTTAAGGAAAACAGATTTAAAATCTACTCAGGAAAAATACTGCATGCCTTGATTTCAGTAAGTACAATAACATTTGGTATATAGAAATTGTTTTTTAAACATGTGGATTAATAACCCAAGTGATCGTTTACTAACCAGATAAATGAACTACAAAGGAAGAGAAAGCTCAGGGTGTAATTTCAAACTCTGACCAAAACAACACTCACTGACTTCCCCTAAAGGTCTTTTTCCCTCTCTATGGAAGTATTTTTGAAACTTCATTCAAATCTCTAACAGCTTCTATCAAATCATATTAGAATTGTGACCATATAAGATGCCTACAGATGACTCTAATTAATCACAGTTTGTAGAATGAATTAATAAATGCATTTTGTAACTGTTTGCAAAGATTACCTTATGTCCATTAATCAGTAGTGAGCATTAAAAATAATTCATAGAAAAGCTACAAAGATACTTAATAGTTAAGAGTGATAAGAAAGGACTTCTGACAAAGTCCTCTGGGAATCAGTTTTATATCCATATACATACATACACATACACATATATACGTATATGTGTGCATATATGTATATATGTGTGTGTATAGATATATGTGTATATATGTGTGTGTTGTATATCTATATATATAAATAAATTAGGCTCTGACTGCTATCTTTGAAGAAGGATAGATATAAATGTGCGTGTGCGTGTGTGTGTGTGTATGTGTGTGTAGGCTCTGACTGCTATCTTTGAAGAGGTCATGTATCAAACAATAGGGCAAGAAAATATTTATTGCCCACTTTCCCTAAGTGTGTAATTGAAAGGGTTTTTTAAAAATGCTTGTTTGGTCATTTTATGATATGATAATGCACAAAGAAACTAAGTCTAATGGCAGAATTTAAGACTCAAAACTTAAAGAAATGCAAAGACCCCTTCTGCAACTCTAGACATAGTTTGGTTGAGTTCTTTCTTTCTTAAGGCCACACGTGTGACATTCAAGCAAAAACTACTATAGGCATACCTCCAAGAAACTGAGGGTTTGGTTCCAGACCACCACAATAAAGTGACTATCGCAATAAAGCGAGTAACACACATTTTTTGGTTTCCCAGTGCATATAAAAGTTTACACTATTTGTACTTTATTATGTATGCAATAGCATTAAATGTAAAAAGAAAAAAAAACTGTGCATACCTTAATTTAAAAAATAGTTTATTGCTTAAAAAAAATGCCAACCATCATCTGAGCCTATTGGAAAATGTCGCTGTAAGACTTGCTCAAGAGAGTAACTACAAACCTTAAATTTGTAAAAAACACAGTATCTGTGATGTGTAATAAAGTGGAATGCAATAAAATGAGGTACATCTGTACAAGAAGATAAAAGGGAGAAAAGGACTTGCCTGTGATCAGTCACCTCCTGGTCTTCTCTTTGACTGTTACCTCCATGATAAGCAAAGGATCTTGAAGGTGCTTTCATAGTCTCAATGCTCCAGCAGGAGTGATGACTGAGAGGCCCCCAGGCACCGCAAACCAATGCTGTCACTTCTAGTCACTGCTTGGCCCAGCTAATGCCATGCCTGTCATGACAAGCACCAGTCACCTTAAGGCGCCACACCTTAGCCTCAACAAAACATACCTTTGAAAAGGTATGAGCCACAGAGGGAACCTGTTTCAGGGGTTGCCAGGGGACGCCAGCCTTGTCTATAAACAGCACAGAGGCAGTAAAAGAGCCCAAAGGCACAGATACAAGGACTGCTAGCCCTGAGTGCAAATAATTGTTCTACTTCCTGTGCAAGGAAAGGGAATAAACTACATATTAAGATACCATTTGACCACACTACAGCGGGTTTCGTTGTCAGCCTAAACCTGCCATCTGGTGTTAAGATATAGCAGATCACACCCCCCAGATGTGTTCCTTCAAACAATCACATCTTTTTTTTACCTCCTTTTTTTTCCTGCATTCTGTAAAGAGAGAAGTGCCTTCCAAAGATACAAATCAGCTGAAGTTTACTTTAAGCTAAAAACTTTTGTTAATTTATTCAACCAAATGAATAGGTATGTCACTTCATTCACCCACACCCCCACAGCAACCACTTTTTAGAATGGTATGCAGAGATACTGAGCAGAAAGTCATTTGTTTACTACTCATCCACCCTAAAAGTTGAGGCTATCCTTAGTCATCCAAAAGCCACTTCATCTGAAAAATAAAATTTGTTTCAGTGGAGTTCTGAAATCTTTGTCTTCATCTTTATTTTTGACTCAATATCTCATTCCACAATTGGGGTGGGGAAGGGTTATGCAGTGCTATCATTTGCACCTCATTACACTTGGGCTGGAGCTTTGAGAAAGCTGATATTCCCTCTAAATTTTTACAGATGCTTCTAGTTTACCAGTTCATGACTGCACTACTAGAAAAGACTTCCTGCCTCTAAACTGCTTGCTGGCATGTATGTTGAATTTCAAATCCCTGAAAAAAGTAAACCTTTGTGGTGTTCTCTTAACTTTCTTGCTGGGGGAGAGGGGGAGGGTCACATAAACCACACCAAGCAAAAGCTTTTTCTCTTATAAAATGACACTAAATCTCTCAGAAACATTCCCTCCTAACTACTGACTATTCATCTTGGAAACCTCCTACAAAAATGTTCATTAACTGAAAGTTATTTGTAGAAGGTGTTTTTCATCATAAATTATGATTATGACATGTCCAGTAAGTTGTGGAAATAATGCATCACAGACAGCCTTTCACCTAAGCCTTTGTGTTTCCTTTTATTTCATATGTATCATCTGAAAAATACTTTGGAACAGAGAGAAGGGACACTTTCTAAACCAACCCCTTTTGTTTAATGGCTCCAGGGTTTTTCAAAGTTCAGGGCAGGTGACACTGGTCTGTTCTTAATCTTTACTGCTTTAGCAATGTTAAGGCTGATGACGAGGGACACAAATCCCCTGATGGAACTGAACGCATTCCAAGCTCCCCGACCCACTCAGAGCTGTAATCCCCTGCAGCTGGATCTTACTTACCACCATGCACAGCTAATACATTTTTTAAAAGCTAGTCACTGGTGACAAATGTAAACTGGACAGAGCAGCAGCTCCCCCTTCTCCCTGCCTCACTCTCCCACCCCTCAATCTTTCCCCATAACCCAGACTTGCTGTTTCTGTGATGAATTTGACCTGCCTTTTAGAACCACCAAGCCTGCACCATGTAGCTCTGCTCTAAGTGACTAGGTTTTAAAAGCATCTTCAGCTGTCAGACTGTAACAAAAACAACAAAAAAGTCATCCTTAACGCAAAGCAAACCCTTTACAACTAAGAAAATTCTGTAAGTTGAGATTATCAATGCCATACTAATTTCAATATTTAGCTATCACACGACTGAATTAAGCTGGTTGCCACATTCTTAGGCATAACAAAATAAATGAAAAAGAAAATTTGAAACATGAACATCCCTTGTGATTTATTTTGTTTGGTCCCCTTCGCTTTTTTCTTTTGGAAGAAACTCAACAGTAACATACGGAGTAAACAAGTAGTCTTTATGATGAGCAAGTATGTTTTCATCGCTGACTTCGATTATCCACTTAGGAAGGGAAAGAAACCAAGTCACTCAAGTAAGTAAGAGTTCTGTGCTGGATGAAATCTCCAAAAATCAGAGCAACAAACTATGGAAAACACAGCCTAAAGATTGATGAGGATCAATGGAGAGAAACCTAAATTAGAAATTAAAAAAGTGTCAAATGGTATCAAAATGCTATCTAACACAGATTTTGATAAAGGGACAAGTTACTCACTTTGATACAGAAAAAACAAGGGTTACCATATGTGACTTTTGGGGGTTTATTCTAGTGCCCAGATAACTAGCAGTAAGTGATGTGACTTAAGTAATATTATCAATTATATTTGGTGATGGCTACCACAACATTGACTACAACGTGTAAATTGCATTAAGTTTAATTATCATAACTACAAAGTTACATCTGGAAAGGGAAGCATTAATTTTATAACCACCTCAGCATTCTAACTTGAGCTCAGTCCCTGCATGATACATACTCAACCAAGTAATTGGGACCCTGAAAGTTACCAGTTAATAATGTATAACTAGCAATAAAAATGGAGAAGCGATAAGCAGGTCTCTACAAATTAAATTCACATGATTATGTGACCTCTTGTGTCCTCCAGGTACTGCTAAGGGCAGGTACTCCACAGAATGCTGGCCACCAGCCTCAGCAGGACCCACGGAAAAAGAATTTGGCTGGGTGAGAGGGAAGGAGGGATTGTTCCAATGGAGAGAGAATTAGGACAATGTGTTTGAAAAAATCCAGCTCTGATTTTCGTATTTGTCACCCATTGTCACATTCCCAGAACCTAGAGAACTCAGTCAACATATGAGTAATTCAATCAAATGGGAAAAATACAAACTGTTGTTCATAGTGACTCTGGTGCCTTGGGACTAAACTTAAATGTGGGGTGTGTGCAAGCAATGGGAATTTGAAAGTTTTAGTTAAAAAAATAAAAAAACAATAAGGAAAAGAAGCTGAGAGATTACTACACGTGTAGTTGGTGGTACATATGAGAAAAAGTGAAATACATATAGGTGGCTACACTTTCTGAGACTGAGAGTATAGGAACACCAAAACAAAAAACAAAAATAGGCCCAAGGTTCATAAGTTTCAGTTATGATTAATGGCAACACATTATTTAGTATGAATCCATGCTATATGTTCACTCATCCAAAAAACATTTATTGAGGAATGTTGTATTCCTCATATAGTAACAAAGAAGGCAATGCTTTACAACATTCCCTTATACATCTAGTATAAACTGCTAGATGTATAAACTGCTAGATGTAGTATTTCCACTTCATAATACAAAATGATTAAGTCTAAATTCCCATGTCTACAATGATATGTTCATGCTATAAAGTTGTCTAAAAAACCTACACAAAATGTAAAAAGTTAAACCTCAGGGAAAAAACTGAATCATAACAAGACCTCTGAGTGTTAGTTAAAATGTGATCAAAAGAGTTTGCTTAATTAGTCAATATTTTTAATACTAAAATATACTACAGTTGTGCCCAACAAAATCACAGGTAGAAATAAGTGGAACTATTCCAGTGAGAAATATTGATTACCTTTGATAGGAAACCACAACAAATTCTATTTATCTGAATGTTCACACATCAATTCATAATACCTGCAAAAACCTAACTAAAATGTTTAGTCTTGAGGAAGCATAAATTCTCCCAATGAAACATATAAAATGAATACTGTCTCTTTAAGTTGAAGGACCTACTATAGCTAGGTAGTATGAAGCCAAGAAAAGGTTCTAAAGTTTAACTCTCAGGAGCAAACATTTTCTACTTGTGAAGTAAACTCTGTTGAAAGACAGCAGACTACGGTCCCACCAGTAAAAACAGGAAAGTTTTCAGCCAGTGACAGCTTTGCCTACAGAGAAAAAAAAAGTGTCATAGACTCACTTTATTAAACCATATGCTCATTGCCCTGTGAAGAAAGCAGGGTCACTAATTAGTTCATTCTGTGAAAGAAGCCCTTCCTGATCCCGTTGACTTTTGTCCCCCTGGTTAGCTCCAGCTATTTCTGTCATGCAACTTGAAAATCACTGGAGGGAGGAAGATCGCCATAACAACCGCTGAAATGATCTTGTGGAATGTGTCTAGTGGCACTGGAATAACCTGAATATGTGCTCCAGATGTGTCGGCTGTCAGGAAAAAAGTAAACACATCTGATGGACAGCGTATGACTAGATGGCCTCGAAGCGACTCCAGAGGCTCGGAGAGGGAGGAGGGGCCGCACATGCGAGCAGAGGGGCAGTGGGGTGGGACCAAGGGAGCAAGTCTGCAGCCTCAGGAGGCACTGCTGGAACCTGGGGCCTGGGGTCCCCGGGAAGGACTGAGCACAACTGTTCTGCCCGCGTCCCTCCCCCGAGTGGCCTCCGTGGGACTGCAGGGGCCTCTGCGAATTTCCGTCTGGCACGGACTTGTGAGCATTTGGGAGCAAACTAAAACATGAATGCTGAGAGGACGGGAAAAAGAGAGGTGCGGGTTCGAAAGGCTTTCTGTCTTAAATATTAATGACAACATGTTTTTAAAGCGTTCTGTCTTCAGGGGAGGGCCGTCTCCAGGCCCCTTACCCTCCCTCTACCAAATGAATGGTTTTGCCTTTTCCCCTATATGCATACTCTGCAGCTAGCTTTTTATTAGGTGACTGAGTGATTACATTTCTGATCTGAAAATGTTCTTTTTGGATGTTGTCATTCCATAGATTTTCACAAGTCGGACATGTGGGTTGGTTCCCTAACCCAAAATATTTTTTAAAAATATTTTTCTAATGAAATACATAGAAAGGACTAGAAAACGTGATATAGGCCAAAACACATTTTCACCTTAGGTCCTATTCTCAGAGGTGTTTGCAAAGTGAAGGATTTAGATCTGTTCCCACTGCTTACTTACATTCATAAACCGAACAGCAATTCTATGAACATCTAGCACACAGTAGGTAGGCACTAGCTGAATCTCTGCTAAATAAAATTAGTTTTTACTGTCATAATAATAATAATCAACTAATAATAATCAACTAACAACGCTTTTTTGGGTTCTACATATAAACAGTGGCAGAGAGTACTTAAAAAATAAGTAACCAACTTTAAAAATACTTAAGAAAAATAAATGGGAAGTTTATTTCCCCCAGGGAACATAAATGCCTCCCCAAAGAAAATATAGAGAACACCATACCCACTACCATACACAAACCGCTTATTTGTTCGTGAATCTACATTTTAATGCCCAATCCTACTCCAATAGTTTGTAGAACGAACTTAAGTTTTAGAGAATACGTAAAAAATTATTCATAAAGTCTTCCTGTAAATGCTTACATCTGTAAAAAAGGCTCGAAGGTTTGTGCAGAAATTTAGAATCGATGTCAAAAACTTTTCAAGCAACTTATTCCAGATTTTTCTTTCAAAAACATCATACAATTATATTTCAATAAAATTTCTAGTAGTTTTCCACCATGGCCTAAACAAAGAACAAAACTATACTGGAGAGTATTTATTTATATAAAATATACCATTAAGATATAAAATTGCTTACTTAAAATCTTTTGGATTACTTATGCTTAACATTCACTAAGACCAATAAATTATATCACCTGGGCTGAGGGACAGCCGCATCCACCTAGTACATACTTTCTTTCATTCAAGTCCATAGGCAACTTATGAATCTCCTTTCAATATCTAAGTATCTAAGTACTTTCTCCTCCTTTGATAAAACTCATTTAGTGACTCAGACTCTGAAAGTAGTTCACTAAAGGGAAAAAGAAAACTGTGAAAAATCATTATTCGAGAGCAAGAAATGAAACAAATCTTGAACTCACTCTTCTCTGTAATTCACACATTTAACCTGGCAGAGGAAGACCCTAAGGATGCTTGGAGGCTGAAGGACTCAAAATCTGAAGAAATAGGTGAAAGGCATCAAGAGCGAATGGCACCGTTTCTGCCTTCTAGAAATTGGATTCCACTGGCAGCTGGCTGAATGAAGCCAATAACAGATTCACGGTTGTAGAAAATGTTTTATACTCTTCTAAGCAAAAATGTCATTATTTCTTTTTAACAGAAACTGTACTTCTTGACAAGTTAGACAATCTAAAATAATTATTGCTAAAATGCAATTTATAAAATTTGTTGGCAATCTATGTAAAAGAAATAATCTTTATATTTGCAATTATTTTTAGGGCATACTTTATTATTATTCTAATCTACACACTCAAATTAAAAGACTTCAAAAAGAGCTGACAGATTTCCAAATAAAAAGCCAAATATATAAAAGCTTTTATGAGCCAAAATCACAAATGTGCACACTCGTACAATGAAGTGTCAAATGTCCAAAAGATGAATGAGTTTCAATGACCATTTTCATTTGCCTTGACCTTAGTATTCAACTAATAAGCAAAAAGTTCACGTACATTCAAAGAACTGGAATATATTTGTGTTCATTCATGTGATATTTCTTTTCCATCTAAAATTTCTTAAAGCTTGTAGTTCACTTTTATAAGAAAGAAGGCAAGTATTGAATCTTTTCTCAAATTCAGAGTAATGGCTTTCACTGAGATTTCTTTTTTTTGGGGGGGGGGGTCTTAAGAGCATCAAAAAGTTGGAATGGGATGAAAACTGGAGTTAATGTAGGAAGTATTCAAGTTCCAAAAGTTACATGATACTCATATGAACAGATTTGGTGGCTGAACTCCACACAATTAAGCCTGTGGCTGAAATCAAACTTCATACATATAATCTGTTCTTAGTACACTGTGTGTTCAAAACTCAATCAAGTACACATAGATTATGGTTTGTCAAACCACCAGCTTCTCTTAGACAAAATGCCACACAAGTAGTACAAGATCCATACAGACTCTTCCTAATGCTTTTCTACTTCACTCCACTGAGCAAATATTGGTGATGCAAGGACTACTGGATAAACAGATCTAGCAAGATCTAGGAAACTTTGGGAGAGTTTACCAAGAATTCTTTTACCGCTCTATATAGCATTATATACCAGCACATAACTACTAGGAAGTTAAGGAAGGTCATGAACATTAAATACTCAAGCCAAATGAAAAAGAAAGGGGGTGAGGGGGAGACAGGGAGAGAAAAAGAAAGGGAAGGAGGGAGGAATGGAAAAAGAAAGGAAACTAAGTCTATTACAATTCCAGGTGGCTATGAGTAAGACACTGAAATCAAGTTCTCTGGCTGCAGGAGTTTCTGAACTGGCCACATAGTAGGCTTCATTCACATGGCACTGTTTCTCATATAGAAACAAAAGAAAGTTGTGGAAATGAATGAAACCAAAATCTAGACTTAAAGCAATATTTTCTGATTTCCGTTAAGGAAGGGAACATAAGTATCCCTTAGAAAAATGTTTGAAAGGATGTGAATGAGATCTACTTACTGAGTCCTTAAAACTACAAGGAAGCCTTTAAAGGAAAAATGTGAAGCTATCACATATACTTAAATGCCAATAGAAGAAAATCCAGAAGGTTCTTTGGTATCACTAGTTGTGTGTCATGCAATCAGGGGAAAAGAAGCCTTGAAGCCTCACAGAATTCCCGAAAAAAAGTAGGTAGTCTATGAAACAAAACACAAAATGTTCTGCCCAATTTTAGAGGCCTAAAAGAGGCCATTATCAAAAACAAATAGCTATAACACTTGATCTACCTATTATAATGTCATCATTTTTTGGAAGAATTTCTAAAACCTAACCCAAGTTTTAAAACAAGCAGAATATTCTTTCAAGGGGTCTGTTAGATTCAGGACAAAACGTAACAATGCACATTAATTTAAAAAATATTTTTCAAATAGTATTTAGAATGAAGGAAGAGAAACAAGTGGGAAGATTTGAATAAAACTTGAAAAAAGTCCCAGAATCCACATTCCTTATTATTACAAACAAGGAATCAGTCTTATAGAAGTTCAGTGATTGACCCAAGTACGTCACAACTAAGTACCGGGGAAAAATTAGAACAAACCCCTCATGGCAGTAATATCCTATCACCAATTCATCCCCCTCTTGTCACAACCAATCTTGCTCCCTATTCCCAAATGACAACAGATTTGAATCCCCTCAATAATAAATTCTTTTCAGAAGATCTGCCTAAAGAGGAGAGAGAAAGATTAACAAAGAAATCCAAAAGAAAAAAAAAAAAACATTCCTCTGGGCAATTTCAACTTTCTGTCCCTATAAGCACTTTACCAGGATTGGTAAGAAATAAAAGAAACATCCACTTTGAGTGTGAACTCCATTCTCTTACCATTTCCTGGAACAGGTTCTCCCATGAGATGAAATGCCAAGAAGGAAAAGTAAAGAAGTTGTTATGAGAAGTTGACAGCTTTGGGGACATTAGCCTCAGAGTAGTAATTGTTCACCATATTCCTTTATTTTTTCTTTATCCCTTAAAGGAATAAAGTTCACTAAGGGCAGACAACAATTTTTTTCTCTGCTGTTTTTCAGTGCTATCCATGCAGGCCTATCACGGGACCCTGACATGCTGGGAAGTGCTGGTTACTTGGCTGCTTGCCATAAGAAATCATTACAACTGTACATGGGACAGTGTCCCTGGCTCCAGAAACTGGATTACCTCTAGTGGACTAACAGGTGACAGAGCAAGCCCTTAAATAAAATCTCAGTTCAAATTTTGTTTAAAACCTCAAAGGTTTCCTTTTCCACTTAAAATAATGACTATGGTTCTTAACATGGCCTACAAGTCCCTCCCTCCATGGTCTGGCACTGGCTCATCTGCTTCACCTTGCCCTCGTCTCCCCACCCCAGCTACAACAGTCTTTGTTCACATTTCCAGCACTCCAAGTTCCCTCTGATCTCAGGGCAGTGAGTCCTTTTGCAAGACTCGAACCCTTCACCTTACCTTCAAGCAACCTGGTTTCTCATCTCAGCTCAAACAGCCCTGAAAGGAAAATTTCCCTGACCCCATCAACTACATTTGGTGGTCCATGCTTTATATTTTGGAGATCTGACTAATATTCCATTTGGAAAATGGGGAGGGGTTCCTAGGCTCAAAAACAGTTTGTCCATCACCAAGCAGTTTCAAAAGCCCCTCAAAGCAAAATAATTCCAGTACATATAGTATTTAACTTCTACTCTTGAGTTAAACTATACTAATAAAGGATTCGAAATAATGAATTTTTAGATCCCAACCCTGCTTGTTAGGGCAAATGTTCATATATTTCAAACACTCCAAAATTAGATCAATACTTTTATAAACTCTGGCCACTTGTTCCTTCTTTCTCCGGGACTGGTTTTAACAAGTAGCAGTTGCAGGATAATGAAAAACACACAAGGCTTAATATCAGACTAAAGTCAGACTGCTACTGACCAGCTGCATGACCTTAAGCAAGCCTACTATCTTCTCTGGGCCCATCTTCTCTGGGAAGAGGGAAACAACGATACCTTCCTTAGAGGATTCGGAAGACATCCATTTGTATCACATTTACCATTTTGTAATTTTGCCTGATTATCTACATATTAGTCTCCTCATCTATATGTAAACTCTGTGAGGGTAAGGGTTACTCTTTTTCCCCTATCACTAATCCTTAGGCACCTAACAGGTCATTTTATATAAATAAATTAATAAAAAGATAGAACAATATGGAATAGATTCCCCATCTCCATTTGTTAGTTTTGATTTATTTTTTAAGTGAGAAGTTAATAATTCTATAAAGGGCAATACATCTTTGGCACCCCCACCTGTGTATGGCTGGTTAATATTCTTGCGCAGAAGTCAGTGTTCATTGGGACAAAGTCACTCGTGTATGCCCGTGAGTACTTAAGAAAAGTCTAGTCAGTAAGTCTCACTCAGTGATAATAGCTTCATTCAACAGGATCACAAAATTCAAGCCACTGTTTAAAAGGAGAACTGAGTGACAAAATGTAGGCAATAATCAACATTGTCCTACACTAATGGGAGAAACAATTCATATGGATGTTAGCCACAATGACTTCATATAATAACAACATATAACAAATATCATCTAGTTATTCTATGTGGCAACCCAAACTATTCAATATTTCAATCAACAACTGACTGGCTTTTAATCAATCAAAGTCGTTTGATTTTTCTATGTGTCAAGCATATTTGTAAGCACTTTACATATAGTAACTTATTTGATCCTCACCACTACAACCCAATTAGTTAGGTACCATTATCCTTATTTTACAGAGGTGGGATCTGAGCTGGCACTGCCTTTGTGCTTATAAAATTTTTTCACTTAAAAAATAAACAACTAGAACATGCAAGGCACAGTTCTTGTATCATATTTTAAATAAGAAATGTAAGTCTCTTGCCAAGAAACAAGGATGTAAGTTAGAAGAGGTTTTAAAAGAACTGGTGTCTAAAGTTGTATTGTTTTTCCCCAGTCTTACCAGTTTTGAGACTTGGTCTAATAGGATAAAGCTTTCAACTGCAGGGAGCCTTCAGTAAAACATAGCACCCATCTCACCTACTTAAGAATCCTGGCACTAGAAATCCATTTCAATCCATTCAGCAGCAGGCTGCCGGACATAATTATTTTCATCTGGTTATAACACAAGGTGGTGAGTTTAATCTCTAAAACCCTATAGGGATTGGTTTTTAGCAGTTTTAGAAATTGCCTCTCACGCTATGAATGTGCCGCACAGCAAGATGGTCATACTAATGGTTCCCAGAATGGAATTTGAGGGGACCAATGGCATGGCTCCCTCTTTCCCATAACTTCCTTTCCTTTGTGGGTCTAGTCTATGGTCATTCAAGGTATCCTTGTGGCCCTACTTTCAAAAACAATTTGTTCTGATTTGGACAAAGAATAGAGGTAATTTCTTTTTAAAGTTATACTCAGTGATTACAACTCAGAGTCAAATGAATCCATACATAAGGTGGACCATCAGTGACAAAGTCTTAAAAATAGAAAGAAGTATATGCAGATGAAACAGATTCCCAAAGAATAATGTGGCCATAAATGTGACATAATCTCTAGTTTACCTTGAGTTTTAAAACTTCTGCTAAACCCTTCTTTTCAGGAAAAAATATCTAGAAAACTAATTCAAGAATAAAATTTAATGTCTCCTTTACTTTTTTTTATTAAGTTCAATGCTACTAAGTCAACCCTAATTTATCCCTAATGAACCCTTGCCATAGTAACAAAAAGAGGACAATTTGTTAATCAGTGAAATAGTTACAAGGACTAGAACAACAAATCCCATAAAGTAAAAGTAATGATTTTCATCCGTTTTTGGTAGAGTAGCCAACCTCAGTACATCCATACAAATTAAACTTCCCTGCTTACAGAAGATTCTAAAAAGGCCCTTGGACTGTCCATAGCATTTCAAGTGTTAGCAAGCCACTTAGGTTAATAATGACAACTACATGTCCAAAAATTAGTCAACTCACATATTAGTTCAACACATGTTAGAATATTTTGGTTTGGCCCCCATTTTTTTTTTTTATTGTATCATGACTCTCTCCCACTGTCCTACTGGGTGACATGGGAGACTACATAGGTAAATGCTAAGAGCCAAATTTTTATAAGGCATGGAGATAGAGAAGTAAAAAAAGTTTTCAAATTTTCCTTCCTTTTAATGTTCCCTGAGCGAAAAATTGACCCACAATAAAGATCTCAGTAGTATAAAACTGAAACACCATGAAACATAGTTTTAGAAAATCATAATTCCACCAGACTGCAAAGTCCTTGGGGAATTATCTCCAGCCTCAAAGGCAACTTCCAGCATAAAGAAGGTCCTCAATATAACTGTAGGATGAGATAAATAAAACCTCAGAATTGTAGTCTTTAAAGAACTTTCTAACATGTTACCACAATGATCCATCTATACAAGGTATACAAGGAGGTCTTCTAATGCCTTTTCAAAGATGAAGACCCAGAAGATAGCCACAATTGGCCTGATCTTAGGGTTCTCAAGGCACTGCTTTCCATTACCATCATACTTCTGTCCCATCATTTAAAAAGCTCAGGGCAACCACTCTTTCACTTTTGTTCTGCTTTCTGTATTTTATGATCTGTGATGTAAAAACACCAACAGTGGAAGGGAACCAAATCATCAAATGCCAAACCCTGACAAAATCCATGACTGTCCTTTGAAGCTGTGCAAGTCTGATGGCTCACACTACCAGATGTTTAGGTCTACTTAAATAATGCCCACATCACACTATACTCATACACAAGTTTCACCTTACAACTTATTTTTAGCCAAAAATGTTTCTTCGGAGTTTTTTTTTTTTTTCATGTACAGATCTGACAATTTAAGTCTAGATACATTTTCACAGGAAAAAAAAACAAAGAAAGGCAAATTGTTACTACTCACTTTCCAGGTCTTGTGTATTTCTCTATAAAAACTGATCACAACAGAATATGCGAGCCTGCATGACTTACAGGATGGAAAATCCAGTATATTTTCAGAGTTCCTAACTTAGACTTCAAAGTGGACATGATCTTCATCTGGTAGCTCAATGCTGTACTAAGTTAAAGCTGAATTTCAGCTTTTGATTCAACATCTATGGAATTATTGTATGCCAGATTTATGCTAGCTTTGGTGACTCAAACATGAATATAACATGACTCCTGCCCTTGGGCAGGGACAATCTTAATGGTGGTTGTGGCAGATATAAGGAAATACAAAAAGGCTATGTACTGGTCTATGTGTGTCACTACTGTATGTGTGACACATAATGTCTTAAGCAATGCACAAGAAAGAAAATTAATTTTGTTCGTCAGTGGAGGTAAGCTAACAGAAATTAGTTTTTACATGTATCACTCCTTGTATAACGGTCTAATACATAAAAGGTCACTAAAATATGGAGTTTCTAACAGTGCATTAAGTCTTTAACAACTCTGCATAATTTTCTTAGGTAATAAAAGATAGAAACATAAGGATTCTTTTCCTTAAAGTGAAGCAATAATTTTCCACCAGTTTGTAGTAGATACTATACATCTGAAAGCAATCTTATTTGCTTTTAACATTGTTAAGCCAATCATAACTGGCACTAGTTGCTAAAGCCTCTGTCTTTTAATGTCCTTTTTACATTATGTTACAGATCAACAGAAAGTTACATACAATCACCAATTTTCCTACCTGCCTTCCTTCTATTTGGTACTGAAATAAAACCTAAAATACTACTTAGTTGTGAAAGTTATCCTCGATTAGAAATAAATGCCTTATACCAAATATTAAGTAATAAAAAAAAATTAAGTAATTGTGGCTGCTTAAATGGCTTACTTTTCTGAAGGGACTTATTAGGTTTGAGTCACATGGTTCAAGGTGAAAGTAGAAAGGAACCCATATGAGTCTATTTAGAGCATGCTATACACTCCATAGCTTTGGCAACAACGACTTCCTTCCTAGATGCCATCACTATGTCTATTAGGCAGCTGGACCTATGGCTATGATTCTCTCCCAAAACTAGAAGTACACTGACAAAATTTCAAGGCAGAAATGCAAAGGCTGATTAGATGAAGACTGTCTCAGCCATATAGCTAAGACAAATGTAATCTCTGATATATAATTGGAATTGAAGAAATGTGTCAACAAATGTGTTGCATTTATCTACATAAAAACATGTATGCCTGTAAGCATGTGCGTGCGCGCGCACACACACACACACACTCACACGACCACCCCTGTGACTGTCGTCAGCGACTGCTCAACTCCTTCCCAATGACCCAAGGCACAGTGTCAGAAACCTTCTTTTCAAGTAGTCATTATCAATCTATCAGTATTGTATGAGAGCTAAAACCTGTTTTCTATCCTTCATTTTGTCTACTCTTCAGATAAGGAGCTCTAAAGAAGTACCAAAGAAGTTACAAAGATCAAATAGCTAGTCAGAGACAAAGTCTGGGTTAGAAAAAAACCAGACCCTGTGCTTATGTTAGTCTATAACACAGTACCTATCTGGAATGTTTATCTCACACATTCCCTACCTAACCCCTACTATTCCTTGGTTTCTTTGTGTCCTAATCATCTAATTTCTTACCATCTCATTTTAGCAGCCACATATGCTCTTCCCTTTTGCCTTTAGAAAATTCAGCACCCCTGGCATAAAAGGGGAAAGAGACTGTCATTTCATACCCATGAAGCTAATGAATGCCCACAGTTGACCCAGCATCTTCTCCTTAAGTCATGCTAACATTAGCTGTCATTCAAAAGTTTACTCCATAGTTTGACCTTTGCTTCTGATCAGAAGTATTCACCCTATCATAAAAAGTATTTTTCCTTTAATGTCATGATGGTAAAATAGTGCAGTGTCTGTATTCCTTTCCAAACAGGAAGATTTGTGATAAACACTGAACAGTTTTGTCTCTAAGACTCAAGAACTTAGTAAGATAACCAAAATTTCAAGAATTACCAGGTCGAGTGACTGGGAAAAACTAGTAATCCTATGCTTGTTACCAGCCACAAAAACCACATATAATCATGCTTTATGAATCTGACACCAAAAGAACATTTCGATCACATTTAATTCAGTAGTTCTGAAGGGTTACCACCTATCAGCATATTCTCAAACTAAACAATTTCCTTATATTTATTACTTTTTAAAATACCAAAAACATTTTAGCCACTTCACAATAGGTAAGCCTAACTTTAAACAGTATTATATATTTTAAAAAATTGCCCTTTGGAGTTGAAATGATCCCACCAGTTCCACCACTGTGACCTCAGCTAGAGTAATTATTATTTTTGTTGCTCTTCAGTCTTCACTTGACCACTGCAGTTCTCTACTTCACAAATTTGCAAATGTTCTAGGCAAGCAAAAAAGGTCACACATAAATTAGTCAGCATCGCAGGACTACAAAATCCTTTCTTTAAGCAACATGTAATGAAATCTGAATGACATCCACCATTTTAAGTTTTTATTTAATATTAGGAACTGTGTTGATCCCTGCCTACATTATATTTAATTTAATCCTCACTCCAACCCTAGGCAATGAAGATTATTATCCTCCAATTTATAAAAGAGAAATTAAAGCTTTAAGAAACTCTGTCCCTTGTCAAACTTTTTACAGCACAGTTGGAATTCAAACTCAGGCCTTTCTGACTCATGCTTTCTATCCTTACATCACTTATGCTGCTTCCTATTACATTATAAATTTAGAACATTTGTGTTAGGCAATCAGAATAACTATTTCCTCAAAATGCAGATATCTCGGTTAAACAGTATATCCACAATCAAACCATATATCATCAAAGGCTAATCAAATCCAGGTCATGAGGTGTTCATATCTGTCATTTAAGATAACAATGGAACCCATATATGATAATTTGACTGGTTTTACCACACTGTGGTATTTATTACGCCTTGTTATGAAGTCAAACATATAAAGTTTGTAAATGTTTAAACAATGGATATACGAAATGTGTCAAAAAAATAAAAAGATAAAACTTCAATCAATGAAAAGATCAGCATACATAATGGGCACCCAATTTGCAAAGATTTTTTCCTAGCCTATGTCTGCAAAAGATTATTTTACAGATATATTTTTGAAGCATTGCAGGTGGTTTTACCTTATATTAGCTATTTTAATATAATTACCTCCATTATGTTTTTGAGTATCTTGGAAATTGTTAGCCTGCTAAACTAGTAAGAAATTTCTCACTTAGAAAAGAAACAGTTCTTCTCACTGGCATCAGTTTCCAAAATAATTCATACAGATCAAAGTATGATACTTTTTTATGATCGGGGAAAAAAACTAAAACCAATGGGCTTTTGGCTTGCATTAAACAGACACCATGCTAGGCATTTTCATATGTTATCTTAAAGTATTTGTATCAATACTATTATATTTCATAAAATAAAAAATGGTGAGTCAAAAGTAAAGGAGGCCAAGGGCTTGGTGGAAGTGTGAATCGAGAGTTACTGTTGTTGGGTATAGAGTTTCTTTTTCAGAGACAAAAATGTTCTAGAATTAAATAGTGGTGATGGTTGCACAATCCTGTGAATATACAAAACACTACACTATATACTTTAAAATGCTGAATTTTATAGTATGTGAATTTTATCTCACTGAAAAAATTACATGGGGTCCTAAGTTTGTGCCTCAGAGAAGGCACCAAAAAAAAAAAAATTACAAGGTCACAGT
This sequence comes from Cynopterus sphinx, assembly GCA_030015415.1. Taxonomy (NCBI): domain Eukaryota; kingdom Metazoa; phylum Chordata; class Mammalia; order Chiroptera; family Pteropodidae; genus Cynopterus; species Cynopterus sphinx. The sequence goes on along the minus strand of CM057385.1, from coordinate 73,288,664 downwards.
AAATGTTAATATTTAAGGAATCTGGGTAAAAGATGTATGGGAATTCATACTATTTTTCCAACTTTTCTGTAAGCCTGACATTAAGTTTGCTCTTTTTTAATGGCATAATGTGAATATAGTTGATGCTACTAAACTGTACACGTAAAAAGTGGTCATGAAGGTAAAGTTCATATTATGTATATTTTACAACACATCAATAAACAGGTAAAGAATTTACACAGGATTCTACCTTAAGTAGTGGTATCAGTATTTAAAAGCAGGTCTTTTCAACTCCAAAGCCAATACTCTTTGTTACAAGACCAAAAAAGGCTGGTTTATTTTCCTGTTTTTCCTGTGATTGTACTGAGATGTTACTTATGGTCAATCAAACTGTACACTGATACACACACTTAAGCTGTTATTTTGTTTTGTTTTGTTTATAAATGAAAACTCTACTACTAAATAAGCAGGTTTTGTTAAACATTGCTGAGCTACTTTAAGGCTGTCATATGACTATGGATATGTAGAAGAGAAGGCTTGGGTACTATGCTATCTATCAAACTATAATTCCTGATAAAATATTATGCAAAAATAGGGCCTTATACTAGACTTTCTCTTCCTGGTTGAAACTGCAGAACTGGTACTGACGTGAGAAAGCAATGAGTATATGAAAATACTTGTTTTTATCAAATTCTGTTTTCATTTACTCTAAACTTTTTTAAATTAAAAATCTCTTAATGTTTTAGCAATTTCTCACAAAGTTAATTATTTATTAATTATAAAATTTAAAGACATGTGTTTTAACACTTATAATTTGCTAATTTTCCAAATAGTGACACACAATATGGTTATTTACAAAGATGGGTAGGTATTACTGGGTTTGATTTATGGGCTCACAACTAAATATCTTTAATATGCCAAGTGTATAAAATATCCATATACCTTTAGATATCACATTTACTCAAGAACATTGAAAAATGGAAGTTGCAATCAAGTATATACTTGGAAAAAAGAAAAACAAACGATCCTTTTAAAAAAAGACAAAGCAGGAATTTGATGGTGGGGAGGACACTTTTACTACTTTTTTCACTTTTTAGACTACTATCCAGTGATTTCCAGCAAAGACTCTAATATCTGGTGCAGAACAAGCCGTCACTGTGGGTAAATTTTTCTGTAACTGGGACACTGAGGTATCCTTGTCCTACACATAGCAGGAATTTGTGACAAACAAAAACTCCCAAGATTTCCAAGCACCCTGCGGAGGTGGCAGCATCCCCAGGTTCAGAACACAGACAAGCCTTAACATTTTCCACCTCTTAGTAGTTCACAGTCAACACATAATGTGAGAAGGTGGTGTTCCTATCAGTCAGGCTGGAAGCCAAACCTCTCATACACTGACAGGATGCCCCACACTTTGAAATAACCCTTTCTCATATGTGGTCTATCAGTGCCATCATCACTTATTCTTAAAACTAAACACACCTGCATTAATTTGATTGACACCATAAAAAATGTAAGAGAAATGACTATTTAAAAAATGGGAAGATACTTTCACTATTTAACACATACTTTTTACAGTCAGTCTTCAAAAATTAGATGGCTTAGGTCATCTGACTTTTTAATATTACAGGTCTTGATATACTGATTAGAAAGAAACCACTAGGAGTTCAATTTTCCAAACACAATAATTCAAATCCTACATTTCAGAACACAAAACATTCAAGTTCAATGCCTCTGCATACTTAAGTTAGCATATGACAAAAACAATGCAGAATTCATAAAAACTAATTTAGTATAAAATAAAGAACTAGAATTAAGTTTGAAATGCAATACTGAAGTTTTAATTATGACAAAACAATAAAAGGAAACTTTGAAGCAAGGAATGCTCTGACTTAAGAGAAAAGATAATCCGATGTTTTCTGTGTTAAATTTTAAAAATTTATCAATAACAGAATTGCACAATGTTTTCACTATTCTTTTAAGCAAAGCCTCAAAGACTTGCTTATAAATAAGAAATGTCACTGTATTTTTTGCTTTAAAAATATTTAATTGCCACAAATTCTTTGGTATATTCTTTCCCAAGTTCTGACTAGAATCCTATAAGTCTACACAACTAGATCACCATGAACACAGCACAATGCTAAATACCACAATCTATCAGCAGCATTAACTACTCCCAGCCCTAAGACTTTAATTGCGACAAGACTGCAGCTCAGAGACTGGAGACTGGTAAAGTCTTCTTTCAGCAGGCACGGACAAGGTCCACATATTTTCGTACATGCTGGTACATATAAGAAACTGTTTGCTGTCCCAGTCACAAGCATGTCCAAGACAGGATTTCTAAGTTAGTCTGTGAATATTCTACTCAATGTACTTTCACAGAATAAGCCCCAAATTATTTTAGACCAATCCATGGAAGATAAAGTGACCAAAGCAACAACATCAGGTTTGCCATAAGCTACTATCTTTTGACAAACTGTGTATAAAAAGAAATCCTATAAAATTCTACCATCACAACACTCGACCATCAATTTCCAATTCACTAATGAAATATCTCTATCAAAACTGCAAAATGATTCAATATTACTGTATAATTACTGGTAAGTACACATGTGCTTTTAAGAACCCCGGAATTTTTTCTTTCCTCCAAGTACACTATTTCCGCAAAACACAAAATAGATGACATATTTAAAATAGTAATATCAGCTTACAATGTCAAATCGCTGTATAGCAGAATACTTGATTTCTACAGCAGGTCCTCAGGATAAAACTAAATGTTTAATTGTATGCTGCGGTAGGTCTATTTTCCAATTACTAGAAGTTAGCATACAGGAGATATAATTAGTTATGACACTAGGACAGGCATACATGTATCAACACACACACAGCTCAGAAAAAAAGTTTTTGGCATTATATGACAGAGGACTTAAACCAAAAATCAAAGAAAGGTTAGATAGTGTGTATTTTTTTTTTTAATTTAAAACTTGCCACGTCAAATTATTTCAAGTTATAAGTATATTTTGATTTCTTTAAACATCCCTTTAAAGATTCTTGGTGTGGGGAAATCACCCTGTGGCTTTCATTGAGCTTACATTAACAAAGTTGATTTTATAATACTCATTTGGTAAAGAAGAATCGTCTTCCAAAAAAGGCTGCATGTGGACTAAACACATCTAGAAAAGTTTGATAGTTCTAGTCATGGTTTTCTCAATCAGGGATAAAACACTGAATTCTAAAAATATATAATGCAGTATAATTTAACTTTGCCCATTAAAAGTTTGTCCAAGATATACCATCAAGAAACCTCAAAACCATAATTTCTAAACAAAACTTTAAAAATCAAAACATGAAACTATTAAATAAATTCATTACTAAATTATGATCCCCTTAGGATCATTTTTCCTTGATAGAGAGAAAAATAAAAAGTTAATCATACACCTGAGCATCTACAGAGCAACGTGTGTAGGTGTATAAACAGTTGATTACTATAAAGTGTGATAAGCTCAAAGGAGGAGCAAATTCAGGAAACTGAAGAGTCAGATTACACACATATATATACACACATATATAAAACTATAATTCTAAAAGATCCTACTGTTTTTAATCTCAAAGAATTGCAATAAGAAATATTCCAAAGCATCCCTTTTCTAAGGAAGGTTCTGTTTAGGCATGAATTCAGTTCAATGCTGTCTTAAAATGAATCTTCTAACTCAGTAGTTTGTAAAAATACAACAAAATTCAATCTCTTATGATATTCTGAGAAATACCCAATAATAATAAACAGTGCCTTTTCCTTAGTCTCTTATCAAATATAAATTTCTGTTATTTGAGAAAAACCAGAAAAATAGGTTTTAAACAGAAAGGTCCAAAATCTCAAGCTAAAGAGACATAGAAAAATGGAGTTAAGTTTCAAAGTTTGACAGTTTCAATCGTCCCAGTCATATACTACCGCCAATCTGCATATAAAATTCCATGGATGAAGTCAGGTATAGTGAAGAGAAGTATTGTGACTAGGTGTTGGAAAACATAAAGCCTGTAATTAAGTGCATTCTCAAGTATAATAATCCACCCTGGAACAAGAGAAAACATTGAGAACCCATCCTAGGTAAAGCTACACTCTATATTCCCACAGAGTTACAATAAATGACAATGAATTTTGACAAATCTTATCTCATGAGCCAAATGGTTCATGAACTCAGTACATGCAGTCCCTCCAAAATCATTACTAATGACACACTTAGGTTTTGTTCCAGCAGCGCCTTCCACCTTAAAACAAGGCCTGCTAAGAGCCCTCTCTACCTTCACAGAACTATATAAGAAGCCTAGTACATTAGTTATATGTACTTTTGGATTTGGCTAAAAGAAAACACCCAGTAGATTAGAGCGAATACAAGAAAAGTTGACCCTAATGTTTACTTCTAATTAGAACAGGCTAGTCTTAACTTTCTTCCAAATCTATAGTTTCAGAAAAATCTGGGGGAAATAAAGAAACACCTAAAATTAATTTTTCTGGAGTTAGTTTTGTTCTACTTTAATTCCTAAATTCTCATTCCTGAAACTTTCTAGATAGGGTATGGGTGTGACTTCACAAACAGACTGATCTTCAAAATTGCTTTTAAGATTTTTAATAATAAAATTATGCCAAATTAGCATTTTGTCATGAAAAGAAATTGGAAGACAAATTAAAAAGAAGTTCAACAACACAAGGCACTAACACTATTCTTAATTGACAACCAGAAAGGAATCAGAGAGAGACTGATTTATAAGTGTTACCTCAAATCACAACTTACAGATTTTAGAAACAAATCATAAAACACAAAAAAATCATACTGCTTTTTAAAACTACTTTTCTATGACTTCTGTCAAGTATCTATCTGTAGGGTTAAGACTGCCTCAGAAACAGTTTATGTGCACAATTTGTACTTCACTAGCTTTCTCATTTCTAATGTCACTAGAATTTACTTATGCCCAACATACATATTTATTGAACATGTGACAATCTCTCTAATTTCTAGACAAAGATGTCTATATAAAACTATCTGGTATCATGGAGCACTCATGCAGTCTCACACCTTGGTTAAATTTTTCTTCCCATCCTTTGCCTTCAGAGACCTCCCTCAGCTCATGACCTATAGCAATTTTACTCAGATTCCACAAGATTTACCATCTATCAGGTACTTGCCACATGAAGCTGAGTTACATAAGACTACAAAATATTGATACAATTTGGTGAGTAAAATGATGTTTATAAGTGCATGTATGCATGAACCTTTAGTGATTCTCATATAGCCAAATAAGTTTCCATAAATTTTACAAAGCTGCATTACAGGTAGGGCAAAGTAATCACTTGCCTCAGTTGTCACCTCCAAATACTACACTTATTCCAACAATGTTACTTCAGAATATTTCTGGAATTCTTCATTTGTAACTATTTCCAGAACCAATTTATAAGCTATATGAGAAAAATCAATTGTGCTAATTTTTTTTTCTTACCAAAAATGGAATTATCTGGCTTTATCATCCAGCATGTTCATTAGGCTTAACTTCTGCATGATTCAGAAAATCAAAATTTATTTTGCAAAAATTTTTCTAGCACTAAAGATACTTAGAAGAAATAGACACTGGCTGTCTGAAACCAATGTCGAATGAAGAGCTCAAAAAACATTTTAAGCCATGGCTTAAAATATGATCTTCTAGGATGACTACTTTATAAGGGGTAGAAAATACTTATATCTGCTCATCTGTGGTTTTTAAGTTTCCTTAGCATATTTATTAGAACATTAGTACATTACTTCAAAGCTTCATTCATGAATCCTGTCGACTATTTTATTAACAAGTTCTTCAAATATTATAAAACTTCTTTTAACTTGAGAAAGCATTAAAATGAGCACCTAACTAAACTTGCTTCCAAATTCTAAGTTTATCATTAAATAATGTACATGTCTTCAAAGTTGCATAAACTGTGATTACAAAATGGAACGTAAAACTTAGTGGTGAATTACATCTCAATAAAGCTGTTTAAAAAACTGAAGATACAGAAACCCAAGTATCCAATTAAGCTTCATTAAAAAGTCTAATTTATTCAAAATGAGGAAAAGGAATTATTCAAAGTTTTACCCAAAGCACAAACCACCTAGAAATGGATCAATCAGATAGTAATTGTCAATAATCACTGAAATAGTTTACATACTCTCACACATAGGTTAGAGATAGAAAAGGCCCCATCACAGGTTCACTTTAACTGAAAAGACTTGAATATTCCACCATAAGTTTAACATTAAGAAATACTGATACACATATGTATACTGAATTTAATATATCTCACTCCCAACCAAACATTAGATCTGTGCAATTTTTGAATGGAAAAAGTTTTACTTACTCTCACCAATGGTGTCATTGTCTTACTACTCAAAAGCACAAAATCTGTGAAATAGCCTTAAAAAAAATTAACTATCCTTGTCCAGATCATGCTCAATCCACAGTTTTAATTTTTGTGATTGCACAGTACATCCCTTATATGTATACTATGACATATCCTGCACACTATAACACACAAACATAAAACTAGGAGAATGGAATAAATTAGATTTCTAATATAATCTCTCACTCATATGAGATATTCAAAAACATCTCATAGGATGATTTTTTGCACACCTGTTGGGGTGTTTACATCTGGAAACCACTGCTCCAATAAGCAGCTCAGAAAATGGCAATAACAGGTGCCACAAATAATCCTCCATGGAATAACTAATAAGAGCTGAAAAACTTGATAAAGAATTTTTATGAATAAATGAATATATATTTGTTCATTTAATAAATATCTATGGAGTGTTTCCCATGCCAGGCACTGCTACAAGTAATGGAAATTTAGAAATTAACAAGATAGGCAAAGGTTCCTCTTCTTATGGAACATGATATCCTTGGAGTGGGGTAGGATACAAACAGTAAAACACAAATAAACAACAAAAAAATTAAATATACTTTCAAGTAGTGATAAATGCAACGAAAAGGCAGGGTTAAAGAGGTCAGAGATACAGTATAGAGACACAGCAGGGGGAGAAAATTTGTCAGGAAGTTCTCTTTGAATGGGGTGACATTTGAGAGGAGAACAGAATAAAATGAGGGGAAAAATAAAACATGCAAAAACCTGGGAGATGATCATTCCAGGCAAAGAAAAATGAAGTGCAAGGGCCTGAGGTGAGAGCAAGTTTGGCATGTTTAGTGAAGGTCAGTTAATGGGAGTAGAGTGAGCGGTGGAAGGAAGTGGTGTTAGAGTGCTGGGCAGAGATCACATCTCACACAACTTTTTCAGTCACAGCAGGAGTCTGGATTTCACTGCAGGTGTGATAACAAGTCACTGGAAGGTTTTAAGACAGGGAAGGTTTTTCTGTGAAGTGTATGTAGTCTGGGTGTACTGGGCAGGAGAGAAGCAATGATGGCAGCACAAAGCCAGTTAGAAGGTGTCACAGTATTCTGGGTAAAGGGTGATGACACTTTGGACCAAGGTGATGGCAAGAGAGGTAGAAAATGGGTAGAAATCAGTAGTGTCAGAAATCTAACACTACTTGCAAAGTAGATGAGGGGCACAGGAAGACAAGACCCTGAAAGAGCCTAGAAAAAAAATATGGTGGTGACACCTGGATGTTGGGAAACACATAAAAACAAGTCTCATGCCACTCATTTTAACTGGCCCTCTGTTTTTCAATGTATTTTTCTAACTACATTTTTATCAGTGTTCAACATTTCCTGTGCAATTTCTCCATTCCCTCCATTGTCACCTCCACTTTATTTTTAGTTGTGACACCTTTTCAAATCTAAAATTTGGACTGTACGAAACCCTGTGGGTTCAAATAATAAAATTCTCACATTACACAATTATACCATAACTGCTCTGAAACTTACAGACTACAACTGAAAATACAGATATAAGGATAAAAGATTACACCCAGGGAAACCACAACAGGTGTCTAACTTGTCTACCAACACCTTCACTGTCCAGTAGATAGTACATTAAGTTTCATTTCCTCTTCCCTTGACAAATTTTTCCCCTCCAGCCAGAATCTAATGATATTAAAGTATTTTTAAAGGAACAAAAGACAAACCAGCAAGCAAATCAAGAAAACTAACTGAAAAGTTGCTGTAATCAACCAATATTTTTTAAAAGTAAAGAATTAACTTTTGACACCTATTAAATACAATATAAAAAGAGATACTGAGCATCACACAATATGAAACATTATTAAGAATGTTTAAAATCTAATCTTGACCCTAACTGTACAATGCAAAAGAGAAGCCCTCAGTAACTGAGAAACTTCCCTACCACATAGAAACAGGTTCAGAGATTAAACACACACATACACATAACACCCCTACTAACTTCTAAATTGCAATTTATTATATGTAAAGCCACTCTTAGATCAAGATATTTCTCTATAAGGCATTTAGCAATAGAAACTTTATCAGGTATTTAATTGGTCTTAAAGCCTTTATGTTAAAAACGACGACATTTTTTTTCCTTAGGAAAATGGTTGTTTTATCCTATGGCCTCCCAACATTCTTGCTTACGCATACACAAAACACATTACATGTAATGCAGTAGCATGAGGTATCTCCCAAGAAATTTAAAATGAATGAAATGAGACTGCCATCTGTATTAGATCCATAAAAAACCAAACAGATGCAAAGTCACCTTAACAAGTAGCTCCCAGGACAGTTGGCTAATATGTGCTTGAGAATATTAACATAACTAGAGAAAAAAGCATTTGTCAATTAGAAAGCAGTACGGGAAGCAAAAAGAAAGAGGGGTAAATTTTGTTGATACTCTTCCACACACAATCCATGAGAGAAGACTCTAAAGTGTGCACTATAAATAACAGAGACCACTGGAAAAGGTTTTCCCATTAGTATGAGAAGACCCTTACACTCTCCACCTCCATCCATTACATTCTCTACTGCTCAATTCCCATATTCATAAAGATGAGCAACATTTGGACAATTTGGCTTTCTACTTAAATTTGCCCACAAAAGAGAAAATGTGCTAAGCATGCCAATACAAGTATGAGTGTTTCACCTAATATGGAATGCAGATATATACATGTTTGCATGCCATGCATGCATGTGTGAGTGTACTCTCCACCCCTCTGTCAGTGAACAAGCTGAATGAGCATGTGAATGATCTCTTCCAAAGGTGTACCAACAAAATTAGATTTCTAAGTAAATGAAAACCAGAGGCACCCTGGACTACAGTTATTCTTTTTAAGATAATAAATATTCTCCTGCCAATGAATTTTGTGCTACTTGATGTTAGGGATATAGCTTCTACTTCAACTTTAATATCTACAGCACCTAAAAATAGTGTCATGTATATCACAGAAACTCAAATGTCTGTCATTATAGTCTAAAATAATTAAAAGCTGTGTCATAGTTTGGAGAATGAAGGCAACTGGAACTCCCATGTCTATGCCAAATATAAGTTTGAATATAACAACCTGAAAAAAATTTTAAACCATCTTTTTTATTTTTACCGAATCAGTTCACTATCATCTAATTTATAGCAAGTTGTTCTGCATACAGTACGCAAACATTACTTGTTGGCTGTTAACAGATTATCCTGGAATATCTCTATTTTGAAAATACAACTTAACATTAATATAACATTTACTGATACACTTAACATTCATTCATGCCATCCATACATATAGCTGAAACTACAAAGAACAATATATCAGGTGTTATTTACTGCAGTGAAAATATAACAGTGTTAAACCATTTCCTCCTGCCCAAAATTTGTCTTCTCCCTTTCCCAGAAGTTGTAAACTATCAGTTTCTCATACTTACACACACACACAAACACACACACACGTAATTCATTAGATCCAATTATCACTGTGTGCTATACAAAAAAAGTCTCAATGACTGGGTGCTGTTCAGGGACACAGTGAAGCTGCAAAGATCAATGAACAAACTTAAGTCTTTTATATGAAAAAATTTCTTAGCAGGAAAACTGATAAAGTGAAAAATATGGCTCAAAACCTGGCAAAATTTCTGTTTGAAAATATTTACTTTTTAATATCATTTAAAGTTAATATATTCTGAAGCAAAATTAATATTTTAGTCTGTCAAAAACCAATTTAAACAAATAAAATGTTTTGTTTCCAATCACCATTTTGAATGAGAGCAAAATGTGAACTAACGCATTGTACTTCCAGCAGCATACCTGTTAGTTAAGAACATGTTGATAGAATAAACTTCCCTAATCCACTAGAGAGTGAAATGTGTATTACAGAAAGATTAGATACCAAAGGCCAAAGAACTGAGCAAACTTGCTTTGTACGGTTGTACTGTTCCAGTTAATTACCTCCTTTATGTCCCAAAACCAGGAAAGATATCAAGAACCGCACATATGATTTTGTCATTCCTTATATATATGTGCAAATGTCAAAAAAAATGTTAAAAAAAAACAGAGAAGTTGAATTTTTTGTTAACAGTAACAAAATGTGCCATTGGTATAATAAAAGTTATATATAATCAAAAATCAAGTGTCTGGTAAATATAAATTTTCAACCATACCAATTTTTAAATAATTTTAAATTCTATACAGAATTTTCACCAGGAAAAAAGTAAATCCTCAAAGTATGTCACAAGATAAAATTTAAAATTGACTAATTACTATTTAAATATGTAAACACTGACGTGGGGAGAAAAAAGGCATACTTTCTACATGTATATTTGATCACTTAGCCATGTAATTTACAGTTGATATTAAATGAATAATAAAACTTCTGTCCAAAACAATTGGCAGAAGGCCAAAAATGGACAATGAAGTCAAAACTGGTCCATCAAAATACTAGAAATGCAATTATTTTATTTCCATAAATAAAGAGAAATTAGAACTTTAAGGGAACAATTTTTTTTTTATTCAACAACAAATTAAACTACAAATTTTCATGACTATTTCCAAATTAGGTTACCTTTCATTTGCTCTCAAGTTTCTCTAATTCAACAATGAGGTAATTTTAATTATAAAATTTTCCAGCTAAACTTTAAAACAGGCTCATGTTTCCAAATGTGCCATGCCAGATTTGAATATGGTATTTATTTAAAACTTAACTGGACAAGTTAGTTTGAAATTTAGTTTTAATCACTGTTGGTGTTTTTCTAGTTACAATGAAATGTCTAGGAAGGCAAATTTTCTCAATCATGATTTTTTTTCTTCCTTTCCTTTTGACGTATTTATAATACCAAAACCAATTATTTCTAGGTACTTAACTCCACCCTCCAGGGCACAAAGTATCTCTCTTATCAAACAGAACACCTAGAATGCTTTCAAATGCAATAATAATTAAGAAGCATCAAAGTAAAACCAGGCCGTTTCACAGGAACTAAGTAAGAGCCATCATCTTTTGGCTACCAAACGACATATTTCTTGTCCCCTAGAGTACTGACAAGACTTTTTTTTTACCTAAACAGATGTATTTTTTTAATGTAGCCTTTACTCTTCTGAATATCAAATAGATTTGTTTTAAAAGAAAACTGTTAAGGGCAATGACAACAATAAATGAATAGACAAATGGGACTAAAAAAATTCTGTAAAGCAAAGAAGTAATCAACTGAATGAAAAAGCAACCTACTGAATGAGAGAAAATATTTTTGCAAACTGTATTTCTGATAAGAGATTAATATCCAGAATATATATAAATCAACAAGAGAAAAACAAATACTCTGATCTTAAAAAATGGCCAAAATCCTGAAGACATTTCTCCAAAAATTTATAGAACTGCCCAACAACATATCAAAGATGATGTTCAACATCACTAATCACCAGGAAAATACAAATCAAAATTACAATGGGATATCACCTCAGACCCATTAGAAAGGCTACAAAAAAAAAGACAAAGAAAATAAGTGTTGCCAAGGATGTGGAAAAATTGGAACTCTTGTGCACTGTTGGTGGAAATGTAAAATGGGGCAGCAGCATTAGAAAATAGTTTGGAGGGTCCTCAAAAAATCAGAAACAGAATTACTATTTGATCCAGCAATTCCAATTCAGGACATATACCCAAGAGATCTGAAATTGGAATCTTGCAGTCATTTGTACATCCATGTTTACTGCAGCATTATTCACAATTGCCAAGAGGTAGATTCAATCTAAATGTCCATCTACAGATGGTGAAGAAAAATGTGGCATATATGTACAAACAAATATTATTAAGCTTAACAAAAGAAAGTCCTCCTGTCACCTGCTACAACATGGAAGAACCTTGACATTATGTAAGTGAAATAAGTCATTTACAGAAAAAAAAATACTGATTCCACTTACATCAAGTATTTAAAATAGTCAAACTCTTAGAAAGTAGAATGGTGGTTGCCAGGGCCTGTGGTGAGGGGGAAATGAGAGTTGTTCAATAGGTACGGAGTTTCAATTTTGCAAGATAAAGTTCTAGAGGTCTGTTGCACAAAAAGACATAGGTAACACTACTGTACTGTATACTTAAAATGGTTCGCATTTATGTTACATGTTTCTTATCACAACAACAATAATGAAAAATAAATAAACTACTAAGGAACCAGGAATAGCCAAATAAATCTTGAAAAAGAGGGAAAAAATGGAAAGAAATATTTCTCAGTTGCAAATTTAATGTAAAGCAACACTAATCAAAACAGTGTGGTACTTGCACAAGGACAGACATATAGACCCATGGAACCAAATAAAGAATCCAGAAACAAACCCTTACATCTATGGTCAAATGATTTTTCACAAATTCAATGAGGAAAGAACTGTCTTTTCAACACATGGTGCTAAGAACTGGATATCCACATGCAAAAGAAAGAAGTTGGACTCCATTTCATGTTATACACGAAAGTTAACCCAAAGGGATCAAGAAATTTAAATGTTAAGAGCTCAAACTATAAGACTCCTAGAAGAAAATACAAGGATAAATCTTCATTACCTTAGGTTAGACGATGGTTCCTTAGCATTCCAACACAAGCAACATAAGGAAAATGAACTTTAACAAAATTTAAAGTTTCCATGCTTCACAAAATACCATCAAAAAGTAAGGCAACCAACAAAATGGGAGAAAATAGCTGTAAATCTTATTTCTGATACAGAACTAGTGTCCTGAATATGTAAAGCACTCCTACAATTCAACAATGAAAAGACAAATAACCTAAATAAGAAATGTGTAAATGACTTAACAGATCTATCTGTTACAAGAGAAGATATACAAATGGCCAATAAGCACATGAAAATATGCTTAATATCATTAGCCATCAGGGAAATGCAGAGCAAAACCATTTCATACCCACTAGGATGCTTAAAATTAAAAAGTTAACAAGTTTGAAGAGGCTGTGGAAACATTAGAAAACTCACTGTTGATGGGAAAGTGAAATGGTACCACTGCCTTGGAAAACAATTTGGCACTTCCTTAAAAGCTTAAAGATACAGTAGCCATGTGACTGGGCAATTCTACTACTAGGCATATTCCCAACATAAATGAGAATACTTGTACACAAATGTTAACCACAGTTTTATTCATAACCAAAAGGTGGAAACAATCCAAATGTCTACTACTGGATGAATGGATAAATAAAAGGTGTGATATCTATACAATAAAATATTATCAAGTGTATATTTTAAATGGGTGAATTATATGTCATGTAAATTATATCTCAATATTGCTATTGAAAACAGTAAACTGCTATGACCGTATAGTCCTATCACATAAAATATAAAATGTTCCAATTAGAAAAAAACTTAGAAATAACCATTAAAAATGATGAAATGGAGGCCCTTAAACCTAGGTGGAATAGAATGAGGTCACCTGTCTCAAAACCCAATCCCAGAGCTGTTCTCACTCTGGAGTGGATAATGGTGCAACTGCCTTCCAAGGGATGGTCAATCAGCTGCACTGAGATATTGACTGGATGAAGAAGAGGTGAAGGATTCCTATAGAAAGTAGCTACTGCTGTGTAGCCCTTTCTCTTTACCACATGGCTCTGGCCTATTTTCTAGGAGGTTTGTTTTTTGTATGTCTGTTTTTGTTGGGGGTACATGGGTAGATGACTACAATTTTAACTCACAAGTCCCTCTTTCCTCTTCTACTTCACCCAACACAAAACATAATGAGTGGAAACACAATTAATAGAAGTAGAAGGGGGAATATTAACATAACGTTGCTTTGTGTGTGGGAAGACCACCAGATCACTTCAGATGATCAAGGCAGGTTCATCTTAACATAATGTACACAGAAGTTCCGCCCAATGGCCGAGACTGGAACATAGCCCTAAGGTGGCTGGGCACTTAGCTGTCAATTACTGAACATACATTTCCCTGGAAGCATCACTCCTGAGGGAAGGAGTGTGAAAAGCAGTTCATCTCTTCCCTGACACAAAGATAACTAAGCCCATTAATACATTCACAAGACACCACAAAAAGCTTATCAGGGAAAACATCAAATACACCTATTAAAAAGTTAGCATTGTCTAAAAAATGTAGGGTCAAGTAAAAAACAGAAATAACTTTGTAAAGATTTGGTAATAAATCATTAATATATTTGCAAAGTTATTGAGGAACCCCAAAAGAATTCGACAAACTGAAAGGAATTATTTAAATTAGAAAGACAAAAATATTTTATCCATTCTTGGCTACAAAGATTTTCCTAGCTAAAAATAAAATAAATAAACTTTTGTATAAAAAAAGATAATTTAACGATTTCTATTCAAATATTTTGAGAATTCTTCAAAATCAATTATATGAATCTCCTGAGATGTTAAAGGAATATTTTCCAATCCAAAAGCTATAAATAAATATCTTTATTATAATTTGAAAATATTCCAATCATCTTTTTTTCCTTTACACTGAGGTAATAAGGCGAAGGCATCTCTAAAGAATCAAATCATAACACCAGGCTGTGCCAGAGGTAAATCAAAAGAGGAAAATAGTAGCATAGGAAAATTAAAGGCTACATTATTTTTATATAGATTTAAAAAATAGATACATCTACAAAAATCTCAAATCTTTTCTAAATATGTAAAAATTAAGATAAATTGCTAATAGATCCATATATTTGATTTGGTCAGTATAAAAAATATTTATAATACACTAAATAGTCACTAGAAATAACTTTTCTCCTCTGAAAGATTAAAAATGAAAATAAGACTTTTCAATGCTGTCAAACGTATTCAATTTTCCCCTTAAATGAAGTTTAGATGAAAACAATGTGACTGACAAGCTCCACACAGGCAAATCTTGGCAGCCCTCAACTCTGTCTATCTCCTTGGCCTGTTAAGCAAAATTCCTTCACAAACTGTTGGGTCTTTGCAATAACTCCTACAAAGCTCATTACTGCCAGCGCCGGCCTATCCCCCATGTTGTGCATTTATCCCTGGGATGCATATCAACATGTGGCACATGTCCTTGACATGCACAGAAGAGCTGCACCCCAGGACAGCAGCATGAACGACAATAGTGTCGACTCGCACTTCTTTATGGTTGCTGGGATGTAACCGAGAAATCTAATAACTGTGACAGTGGGCCTTTCGGTTTTTCCTTGCCTTTCTAGACAGTGAAGCTGCACAGACACTAATGAAAGGTTAAATGAATAGGAATAGTTGACAAGAGGTACAATAAAGAAGGAGCTTGGTAATCCACAGACACTGAGCAGAGATCCTTGGCTCAAGCAGAGAAAGGACAGCACATCGTCGAATCACAATATTTAAAACAGCTTGCTATACACAGAGGCTTTTGTGTCTGAGTACACGTCTGGCTTTGGACTAAAAAAAAAAAAAAAAAAGATACTGAAAAGGAATTTCAGCATGGGGTACTTTGGCAAATGTAAGGTCATAGTAAGAGAAAAATGTTTTGTATGGGTTGTTACATCTTTGTACTAAACACAAAAAAGCAGCAACTATGAACTCATGAACCACAAGGTCTAAGACAATACTGTATATTTTGATAACTATTAAATACTGTATCTAGAGGGCTGGTTTGGTGCAATTCCCACTGTAAGATATACATGCACTGACTCATTTAGCAGTTCTACATTCTGCCTTCCTTGTGGAAGAATTCCTGATACTCATCTTAGAACTTTACAGTCAAATTCTAGTCTTTAGTTAACATGATTTGTTGCAAATATCACCAAAACCTCAAGCCATCTTCCTTCTACTCATTGCAAAACTTCCCAGCAGTTTACTGAATTTACCATGCAATGTGTGAAGAACAAGGCAAACATTTTGTAATTTCAAGTGACTGCAAAAGAGAAATGTCCTCAACAAGAATTCTTTCCTATTGAATTTGAGATTTTTTTAGTGCCCTTCCCAACTATGCCTTATGGAAATATTGTATTCTTTGGGGAACTGATTTTAAATTATAATAGCAGATTATTTAGATCACCAAGAAAAAATAATGCTCCAGAATGTCAAAAGAAAAAAGAAAAAAATGACAATGTTAGGTACAAATTTTCTTTTTAAAGTAAAAAGTATGACTCTGCTA
This sequence comes from Cynopterus sphinx, assembly GCA_030015415.1. Taxonomy (NCBI): domain Eukaryota; kingdom Metazoa; phylum Chordata; class Mammalia; order Chiroptera; family Pteropodidae; genus Cynopterus; species Cynopterus sphinx. The sequence goes on along the minus strand of CM057385.1, from coordinate 73,272,193 downwards.
CGGCAAAACCTTAAAAAATGATGTATCTGTAAAATTGTTCCTATGCATATGCATGAGTTAGAATATAGGTTCACAACAAATGGTAAAAGCGTACTGAGAACATGCTTTAAAACAAGGGAGCCTCTTTGAACAGCCAAATTAAATTATAGCTGAACTGTTGAGTGAACTGAGGGTTCTAATAAGCTACAAATAAAGACTTTTATTGGCTAGCAATATAATGAGAACTACTGTGCAAGAGATGAAAAAAAGACAAATCTGGGTAGTTTATCTCACTGGATTATATTATTTACTTAAATGGCAAATAAGTTTGTCCAAGGTAATGTTACTAAAAACTAGTATATAAATATTAAAGAGCAATTATGATCAATGACTCTTTCATATAAACATATCACAAATTTTAATGGGAAGACTGATAAACAAATGTGAAATTAAACAACAAATACTGAATTTAGTACCACTTAAGTTCTATTTCTTTAAATTTAACATGTTCAGTGATTCTTAACATATCAGCTTTATAGATGGTTTATTATTTATGCTTATAACATGAGGCATTTATTTTTAAAAGACCTTTCTTTCTAGAGTAATGCAGCTGTATGTAGAACTACTTCAAAAATATTACTTACAGAAAGGAGGTTGTCCTTGTGAATTGAAAGAAGGTACCCACCTCCTCAGTGACTTAGTAGGAAGCTACTTTTAAGAGAACTTGGAAGGTTGGCAGGAACAAGAGAACTCCTTCAGTTGAATAAATGACAAACTGGCCTTAGCAAACCAAATCAGATTTAAAATTTATTTTGTTGCATTTTGCTTGATCTTCTAAAAGGTATAACCCTAGAAATCTTAGCTGACTACTTGACTGTTCTTTTGAGAAGTTCTGTTGCTTCTGTCACAGCTTAAAAATATAAACTTACAATAGCCCCTCCAAGCCTAAACACTAAGCCAGTATTCCTTATGTACTCTTTTCCTACAGCATTCTGATTGCCAGGATGATTTTTTTTTTTAACCTTAAGTATATCTAATAAAATCACGAGGCTCCCTCTAGCTCTTCAGAGAGGAGTTTACTAACCAACGATCCTATGTAATTCCCATCCCATCCAACAGAAAAGATTTGAGAAGGCTGCCTCCCTTTCCACAAGCAATGTTTTCAACTGTTTCTTATAAGGATGAAGATGTAAATGAGACCATTTGCAAAGGAATTCAGAAAAGAATGCTCCTTATATCTACATCAAGTTAAGAATCTATTAATTGCTTCCAACTTAAACTATACAAAATTCTATAGTGAAACTTTAACCTATTTAAACTACATATGCATTCCATTAGATTTACCCATCTTGCTAAAATTAATTTTAATCTCAAAAATCAAGTAACAACATAGGTCAATCTCTACAGAAATTCAAACTTGTGATCCAGTCTCAGTTCTAAAATCCTACATTTAAATGCAAATTTGGGGGGGAAAGAGTTTTATTAAGTGTATCTGAAGGGTTTATATAAAAAATGCTGATAGTAATTTGTAGAACACATTTCATTTCCATGCACCACAATATTTATACACAATACTGGTAATGACTTTTTTTTATTGTTTAATTTTTTCTGCCATTCAGTATTGGATATTTGGGGATTATAGTTATTCAGAAGACTATAAATAGTATATTTGAAGTATGCTATTGCTACTTAGTCTATCCTACAATAGCCATAAAAGCCACATAGTCTACTGGCAAATCATTTCAAACAAGTGAATATGAAAAATGCTAAATCGAACTCCTCATACTTACAAAGGCCATCTTTCAAATACTTAAAAGGAATATTTAAAACGGTATGAAACCGTAACAGTAAAATTAAAAATAAAAGAAACCGCTAACTTCAAGTCATCACCTATTTTAGACTACCTTAGTAGAATATTCTCAGGAACAACAACAAAAAGAATAGCTCCCTCCACTCTCCCAACCTCCTCCCCTTTTTGAGCCAGTGTCCAATTTCTTCTTTTCTGAACAGCTGTATTATCCAACTTAAGTTGCTCTGCTAATTTCAGTCCCACAAGGACTAACTTGGAAGGCAAAAAAATACAAGAAAAGATCAATTTGCTGGGAAAGATCAAATGAGAAAACTGTGGGGACAGCACCAGGTCAGCGTGTGGAGAACTAAGCAGACCTGTTCTTCATTAACTGTGGCTCTCTGGGGATGTCACACACTACCTGTCCATGGGCTTTATTGAACCGCCTAACCCGCCTCTCTGTTCCATTCTTCTGGGCCCAAGTGAATCATATCCTGCTGCTGACAAGTTAGCAGGGGACTGCCGCTGCAACATGAAAGTACTTTTCTTTCTTGTCTAAATCAGGCAGATTTTTGAAAAGACGACACAGCATTGACTCGTGACATGGCAAGATGAAACGAGAGGTCTGGGCCGGTCTTGGAGCTGTACAGATAAAAGTAATCAAATGACACTCCTGGAATGCAAATTGGCATTCTTGACTGCAGCAATTGCACAACCATGAAACATCCCTGACAGCAAGCAAGATTAGGACAAAATGTTATGTAAAGCACTGAACTCAAAAACTCTCACTTGAAAATTCAAACTGTAACACTTACATTTTAATATAGCAATAGTCAGCTCTGCTTTTGTCTGCTTCTTTTTTGTAATCACATCCCTGCCTGACAGATATCTCACATTTCAGGGAGAAGAAAAAAATCAGGTATTGGGAATGTAGAACTGCTATTAATATTTTCTTCATATTTAGTTTTTAAAATCACACGAGGTTGGTCCTTTTCCAAAGTTTTAAAAGCAACTAACTCCGAACTTAATATTCTAAAGGGGATGGTGGGGGGGGACAGTTTCAAACTTTTCTCACAAGATACTCAGAGTTTACATTCAGGATCAGTATTACTTTCTTCAGGTGAAGATGCTCCAGTACTTTGGTAAAGTGATTAGCAATCTGGATTTTAAACACTCCACTCTCCGGGAACAGAGAGTAGCTACAAACAACTGAGAACTTCATTAAGGCTTAACAGTTTAAACGAAACGGCTACATGTATAACGTAAAACACAGACGCCCTACAAAGGGTCATAAGGGATTTTTGGGGGGGTGATTCCAAAAAGTAACGGAAGTTATACTGACTTGTACAAGGTCTCACTACTGGGGAGTATGTCTTCAGATCAGAACACTGAATAAGAGTGCCAGAAATAAGTTCCCCCACTTAAAATACGTGTGTGTGTGTGTGTGTGTGTGTGTGTACTCTCCTCTGAAACAGCAGAATACAAAGCAGTGGGTGGCGAATGGGTTTTAGCCACTGTTCAACGTGATTAGTGTTTGGGAATAGATGAGTAAACAAATAGTAGTATGCAGGCTAAGGAAAAAAAATGGAAGAAAAATAATATCTACAAGCAATTTTTACAGTGTTCTCGTAGCGTCGTGTGAAGTGGCGCTAAACACCCTCAGGCGCTAAACAGATCTATTTAATCTTGTTTTCACACCTCCACTCAAACATAGTTGTAACCATTTCGACTATCCACGAAGTGCATGGGAGGAAAAATGAAACAGAACGCTTTCTGCCCCTCGAATCCTGGGACGCAGGATTATTTCGCGATGTCCCTTGTACATCAGTTTTACAACCTCTTGACGCTAAGGGAAGTGGGAACCGCCATACATACACCGCACGCTGCTTTCAGAACCACTTTGGTCTCTGTCAGCGTCACTGTACCCGCAGTCCAGGACAAATGCTGTGCGTGTGTCCGTGTGTGTGTGTCCGTGTGTGTCTGTGCGCGCGCGAGGTGCGTGTGCGCCTGCATCTGACAGTCGCCCGTCCCACACCCCAGCCGTGACTTTGGTCACCGGAACGAGAACTGTCACATGAGGGGGACGGCAAAAAAAAAAAAAGAAACAATGCCACCCGCTGTCTGCCTTTCCTTACACAGTCCATCTACGTGGTTGCGAGAAACACTACAGCAGATGCCCGAGTGGGGATGACCGCGGCCGCCCCGGCGGGCAGGGAGCGGCCCGGCCCTATTCCTGACAAACCCCCGCCCCGGGCGCGGACCGAGCGCGCGCCGCCTGCCTGCCCGGGAGCCGCGGCCCGCGGCGCGGGCACCTCGCTCCGCAGCCTTCGCCCTGCGGCCGCCGCCGCTTGCACGTGGAACTTTGTTTTGTGTGTTTTTTTTTTAATCCCAGCCTCACTTCCTAGGGGACGTCTTAGTTTTCCTTTCCTTTAACTGTTCTGCCGTCCTCCTCCTCCCGCCCCCCGCCCCGGGGCCCTAAATGCCGTCGTGCGGCCCGCGGGGACGCAGAACCGGCTCCTGCCGAGCGGCACCTCCGAGCCCCTCGCCCGCGGAGGGCGAGCCCCGCGCTCCGCACATCCTCCGCCCGCGCTCCAGCAGCGCTTCCCACAAGGTCTTCACTCCCAGAGGAAGGCTGGCCCCGCCGCGAGCGAGCAGGGCGGGCAACGCGGAGGTGCGGGGCCGCGTCCCGCCGCGCCCCGGCGCCCACGCCCAGCGGCCCGCCGCTCGCTCGCGGGCCAGTTTTGAAAGTGCCCGTTCTCCAAAGCGCCCCCCTCTCCGCCCCAGGCTCCCTCCAGCGCGGCGTTCGCGTCCCCCCCCCGCCCCCCGCCCTCCCTCCCCGCCCGTCCGCAGCGCCCTGGCGCCTGGCGCTCACCTTGCCCGCCAGCCGCGCCAGGGGCGACGCTCACGAGCCCCCTCACACGCACCCTCCCACCTGGACCGCTCTCTCGGAGACGTGGGCCAAGTTGAGGGGGAACTTCGGGAGCACAGACGGCGGGGGCCCGGCTGGACGGGGGCTCCCCCCACCACACCCGGCCCGCCCCCTCCCCCTGGACGCCCCCTCCACCCCCCGCCGCGGGACTGAGAACAACGCGGCCCCTGGGCGGCCCCGGGGCTCACTTCTGGCGAAGTCGGGAAGGAAGCGGACAGGAGGGTGGAAACTTCTTACCATCTCGGCATGCTGCTTGTCAAGTGCAGCCCCCGCCTCGCGGTCTCCTCGCGGCGGCCGCTCCTGGACCGGCCCCTCGGCCGCCTCGCGCTCCGTCTGGGTCGGCCTGGCCCGCCCTCCCCCTCCCGGTTTCCTCCCGGCCGCCGCGCCAGCCGCCTCCGCCTCTCCCCGCCCGCCCGCCCGCGCGCGCCCTCGCCGCGGCCCCTCGCGCTCAGGTGACTGATTGACACGCGCACCCCGGGTCGCCCTCGCTCCCCAAGTCGGAGCCCGCGGCGTTCCCCCGGCTCCTCAGAACAAAACAAAAAAAAAAGAAAAAAGAGGGAGAGAGGGAGAGGTGGACGGTCCGGGAAGGGGACTGCTGCGGGGGCGCGGGGACCGAGCGCGGGGCGGCGAGCCCCACGAGTTTCCCGTCTCTGCACAACTGTCCTGACTCGACGTTGCTTCCCATCTGCAAGCTAAACGGCGGGTTTTGTCGTCGGACCGCGGACTTCCAGGGGCTTCGTGCAGGGGGCTGTCTATTTCCCCCTCCCCCGCGCGCCCTGTTACTCTTTTCCTCCCCCGGGGCTCTTCCTCGGGGCGGAAAACAACTCTGGCGCCCCCCGGGGGGTGCGGGCGTGGCCGCGGAGCTGGCCGCCAGCGCCCAGCTGTCCGGAGGGCGGGGAGGGGGCTGCGACGCCGAGGACAGGGCGCGAACTTTATTCCGACTGCGGCAAAGCGGGCGTCGCGCTGCTGTCCGCGCACTCGCCCGGCTCGGTCCCCTTTGGCCGGGTCCTCCTCCCGAGCCGCCGCGGCGGAGCCGCCGCCTCCCCTTCTCCGCGTCCCCTTGCCGCCTCCCCCGCGCCCCTCGCTCCCGTGCGCCCGGGGCCCCCGCGCACCGCTGGGGCAAGGGCGGGGCAGGCCGAGGGGACAGAAACTCGCGGAGGAAACGTGCTGGGCGACAAGGCAGACAAGCTGCGCGCAGCCGGGAGGAAAAAGTTTGGTGGCGGCGTGTTCTGAGCCGGCCCAGACGCCGGCTCGCGCGTGGCAGGGCTTTCCTGCCCTGTGCCCGGGTCTGGGCCGCGGGCCTTGAGCTGGAGGCGCGGGGAGACTGCCGCCTCCGCGTGCGCCCTCGGGGGAAGCCCAGGCACCGGAGTGTCCTCTGTGGGTGACACTCGGCCCCGGGGACGCAGAAACGCAGGCTGCAGGCTCCGCGCGCACCCACGCCTGCAGCTGAAGGACATTTCTTAAAGGCAGGCAGAATACCCCGGCCGCAGGGGGCGGGGAGTTTAATCCGCTTTCTGACCGACACGTTGTGCCAAACACATCGCGTTGTGCAGATTTATCACAGCTAGAGCAAACTTTCCACGTCTCTGACGCGGGAGGGAGACGCGGGCTTCGAGCACACTCCCCGCGCACTTAACAAAATCAGAAGCTGCCAAAGCGAAGACTCGCTTGGCAGAACAGCAGGCTCGGTCACCGGTTACTGCTGAAAAGAGAAAATCATCATCCCTCCTTCCTTTTCCTCTTCTCGGAGGGAGAGAAAGTGCTTAATTACGTGCAGAGGTACGAGTTCAGTTCCTTTCAAAATATGCAGCCCTGGAAGGACGCAGTTTCATTTCCTTTGATGCACCGTCTAGTCTTAAGGTTAACAGAAAGTTTTACAACAGTTTAAAGAAAATTTCAGGAGCCATGACTGAGCGTAGACTATGGCCCAAGTAGCCACAGCTGTTCTGAAAATGTGATAGGTTCTTATTCATATAGATCTGGGTTAACAAGGTTATCGCACCTGCAGTTTTGGGTACTAATTGGATCTGAATTCCTGACCTTTTTAGGCCCTTTCACAGCAGATTTGAAGTCACTTCCGCGGTTGTAGATTGCCTTCATCATCTTGTGGAAGGGTTTGTCTGGGAAATACTTTGACCATATTATTTATAGTGAAGACCTTAAGAGTTTTAAGCACATGGTTCATCAGGAGGTTTGTAGTGGGAAACAGAAGATTACTTCTCTCCCTATACTTTAAATCCAAGTATAGACTAGATATCTAACCCGTGTGCATAAATGCATGTTATCTAAGAGGGCTCATCTGTAAAGTATTTGATTAAGGTGTGGAGCATGTTCCTTGATTCTGTAAACGCCACTGTAATAGCATCCTATAGTTTGTAGAAACTGATTACACAAGGGATAATGATGACCAAATGTACATTCTGAGCAACTGAGGATCATCACAAGAATTCTGCCAAAATGAGCCAAGCTCCAGTGTTTTCCTGTATAGAGAGATGAGAAAAGCTAATTTCAGAGTAATTACCCATAAAAATCCCTTTACACACTTACCGCTTTGGACAATTGACAGACCTGCAATTGCCGAACAATTGTTTTCACACAGTGAATTTTGGGCTGCACACGTACACTAGCCAATAAGCACCAGTTATTCCACACCACGCAGCCTGTAATTTATATTCCCCTGATTAGTTCCAGACCTATCTGTTTTTGATGTTAGCACACAAACACTTTACATGAGTCAAGATGAGTTTATTTGGGGTTCAGTGCCTTTCTGGATAGTCGTCATTATAAAGACGGAGAATGTGTTGAGCTAAAGAGCAACCAACCCTTAGAGAAGGTGGAAGAACTTACATAAGTAAACCCTCACATGTAAGAGAATTCCAGTCACTTCTGCCAGTGGTTTTGTATGGCAATTCGACTAAAACCTTAAAGCCCATTTTGTGTCCTGCAAGACCTTAATGATTTACACCTGCCTCACCCTTTCAACTGTTATTTTTCCATTTTTCATTCCCCTCATAGACTACACAAAAGTCACACTGGCTTTCTTTCTGTTCTTCTACCTTGCCAAGCTCCTTCCTGTGCTTTGCCTCTCCTATTCTCTCTTCCTGAAATATCCTCCCATATTTTCCAGTGGTTCCTTCTCTCAGTCACATCTCAGCTCTTCACTTCTTCAGCCTCTAATTAAAGTAGCTCTTTGCATACCACCGGAAACACTCCTCACACTTTCTTCCATTTATTTTCCTTAGCAGTATCTGAAATTGTGTCATTTACATGCTTGTTGTTTTCCTTCAACTGGAATGTAAACTTCATGGGAATGAGAGTTGTATGTATCCACCTGATTTGCTTATATAGTCTCAGCCCATAAACAGGTACAAGGCACAAAATAAACTCTTGGTAATATTGCTTGAGTTAAGGAAGAAATTTCAAAATTAATATGCTATATTGATAATGACCTTAGAGCTAGACAGTTTCACTTTAGGAATATGGAAAAAAGAGTTCCATGTCTGTTCTTGGGGGATAGAGCAAGAACTGTTGACTCCCTACACTGGAGATCCTCAAAGTGTGGTTTGGGAATTCCTGTGAGTCCCCGAGACCTTTTACGAGGTAAAAAAATACTTTTATTAAAAACCGAGAAATTATTTGCCTTTCTCACATTCTTTAACAAACATACAAGAGAGTTTTCCAGGGACAATGTGACATGTGGTATCACAACAGACTCAATGCAAAGCATATACAAAAATCCACCTATCTTTTCTTACATAAGATATTAAAAAGTTTTACCAAAAATGTAAATAAATACCATTCTTCTCATTTTTGTTTGAAAAACATAATTGTTTTTTCATTTTAAAATGTGTATATATTCATTTCCTATTGCAGCTATAACAAATTATCAAAGTTTAGTAGCTTAAAACTACACAAATTTATTATAACTCCAGAGTTCAGAAATCTGAAATGGATTTCATAAGCCAAAATCAAGGTGTCTACAGGTCTGCTTGCCTTTCCGGAGACCCTATGGGAGAATCCATTCCTTCACCTTTTCCAGCTTGGAGAGGCTACCCACATTCCTTGGCTAGTGGTCCCCTTCCATCTTTAAAGCCTATAATAGCCAGACATGTTTTTCTTACACTACTACATCACTCTAGCACTGCCTCTTCTTTTCAATTATAACTACCCCTGTGATTACATTGGCCTCATCTAGATAATCCTGGATACTCTGCCAATTTCAAAATCCTTAATCACATCTGCAACATATTCTTAGATTTTAGGGATTAGGATGTGAACCATTATATTAGGGGTCATCATTCTTCTACCACAGTAAATGAACAAATGATGGGTTTATTATTATTTTAAATGACTTAGTAACTTTAAACTTCAAAGATTAAATTTCTGATACAAAGATTTTCAGCAAACTATTGCCCACATAGACAAAAGCTCTGTAATTTTCAGTAACTTTTAAGAGGGCATGAGACAACAATTTGAGAATCTCTGGCCTACACAGTAGCTATTTTCCCTTCTCTTTTTTTGCAAATTAGACTAGGCCATACTAAACTGATTATGATGGGCCTCTTCCCTTGGCTGTGATTGTTTTAAGGATCAGCATATTACTTAGTTCTTACCAGTGAAGGATGAATAGTCATTGCAGGGAGGCTTTAGGGTACGATTATTTTACTCATTAAAACAACAACAACAACAACAACAACAAAGACTGACAAATAATTTGTCCCTTTTCTGCCCTGGATATTAGTATGTAAGAATATGACAACTGAAACAGCTGAATCCATCCTGTGACCAGGAGGGAGCCCACAAACATGGGGTGACAAAGTAGAAAGATAGAAAGCACCTGAGCTCTTGATGTTGTTATTACTGAAATAACTAACCCCAGATGGCTTGAAACTGCTTGTTATGGGATATAATTAATCTCCTTATCATTTAAGCCATTTTGAAGTTGCTTTTCTATCACTTATAGCATAAAGCTTCCTAAAATGTTCCAGAGAAATGGCATATCTGTGTCATGTTTCCATGTGGGAACTCTTATCATTCTCCATCACATTTATAAATTTTTTCCAAATCTGTCAAGAAATTGATAAAATGGGAAACATACTATAATTTTTCTTTGGCAATTAAAATTAACAATCAGTAAAGAGACATTACTAGTTTGAATGAATGCAAGAGGCAGAAATGCTGATATACAGAGTTGAAGGTTGTGGGTGAAATTTCAAGAAGTGGTTACCATCTAATCAGTTTTGTCTGTAGTTGTACCTATGTTATAAGCAAGTGTTCATGGCCCTGTTTGCTGCTAATGAGTCATTCTTGCAAATTAAGTAAATATAATTTTATTTGCATAGTATATTCTACACAGCTCCTATGAGTTATGTTCTAAGAAATATATTTGGAAACCAAATAAATTCTTAAATTGACAAATGATTTTGTGTAGTGCTATTAACCTTGATAGGAGACCCTGAATGTTATGTTATGCAAATACTACCCAATATATTCACAATGGACTATGGCTTTTTGGAAATTCTTTAATGGTAGTAATGTAAAAAGAAGGAAATATAAATGATATTATGAAAAAAAAAACTCTGAACCTAAAAAAATTAATTTCAATTTTAAAACAAAATCAGGACCGACAAAATATTTTCATCATTAAAAAATGAGTTTACGTAGAACAACATAAATACTCATGCTCACCTCTAAGATGCTCTCTAACTCAGGATTAACAATTTGACCAATGTCAAAACAAAGTGAAAGAAATTTCTCCTCAAATGGAAGCTTAATCATGTAACAAAAATCGAGAGTTCAGAAGAGCCAGTTAAAATTTTCTAAGTATTAAAATTTCATTTTAACAATGATTAACTTTTAAATATTAAATATTTGTGGTTTGAAATTGCAATTTTTAATGTATTTGGCATTTATGTTAATGTTGCCTTTGTTTTAGTATTTGTATTATTAAATGTTTTCACCAGGTAGAATTAATTTTAAATGTTATTTAAATACAATAATCTTTTTACAAATATATTAGTTCATAATACTAATAAACCATGCATTGATTATGATGTTATTTTTTTATGAAAAACCTCTAACCCTATCACAGAAAAAGAATTTGCTATTTATTATTATGGTCACTCATTATTTAATAATACATAAATGAAGCATTATGTAAAATACAGAACTTATGAACTGGGGAATTGTCTGGAATTCCAGTTCTCATTCCTAAATCCAAAGAGTATTATCTAACAGGCATTAGAAAACACTAAATCTGTGTTTGTTGCACCAAAGTATTTTGAAGTTGTTCTACCTTAAAATATTTTTAAAACTCTGCGTTGTTTTATAATTATTAATCATTCTGTGGATAAATGCAGCAATATACCCCAGTCCCATTCTCTTTGACACTCAGATGCGTTTGATGTTGTGGATAACTTCTTTCCAAAATTCTCTCACCTCTTTGTGGTTTCACACTTTCATATCCTGACTCTTGCCTTCCTTTCATTAAATGCTCTTCCTACATCTTCACACTTCTCCCCATACACAATATGAGAGTTACCCAAAATGTCAAGCGTCCTGTTTTCTCTCCTCTCTTTATTATGGTCTTTTCCAGTGTTTGAACCATCCCCACTGCAACATGACTTCTGTATTCATTTTTATTTCCTCCAAATTCTAGTTCCTTTGCTCATGTGGACTAAATGAATCTTGCTCGTTGAATGTTCAGTAAATAGCTTACCTTCACCTGAAACTTAACACGACACTGAACTTTCAACAACCCTTCCAGATGACTTGTCCCAACTCCTTTTTTCCTCTTTACAATTCTTTCATTAACTCAAAGGCAAATCTTGTATTCATCTTTGAATCATGTTTTTTACTTCATTTCCCAAATGAAGTCATTTACTAAATCACATAGAAGTTCCTTCCATTTATTCTTCATGTCCATCCATTACCACTTCATTTATATGAGTGCCATTCTTTCAGGTTAACTATTGAAACAATTTTTCATTATGTTCCTCATGTCACATTCCACTCTCATTCTAATCCATTTGCTGCCAGATTTTAGCTTTTATCGAGTCTATTTTTTTCTATGTTCCTCCCCTGCAAAATTAGCAGCTAAATAAATAAAATTTCCATATCACCTGTTTTCTACCATGTTCAACCAAATTGTAATGCTTGCTTTTCAAGGCTCACCTTTATTTTAACTTTCACACCTAGTACAGTGCCTGGTACCTAATAGTTGCTCAATAAATTTGTGTTGAATTAGTGAATGACTGGCCATTTCTATACAATGTTTTTCCTTACAGGAGGCTGCTTGCTGTATAGTCAGAGAGACATGCATGGTAATATCCATATTTTTTTTCTTGACTTTTCAACTGGATGTACTCCTTCCTCTATCTATTCATATCTATGCCAATTTACTTCTACCAACATCCAAAGGTCATTTGAAACTATTCAGAAAAAAAGGTACAACTATATTAAGATCATTTATGATTATAGTTAAATTTATTGTACCTACCATATGTTAAGTTCTTTGTCATATATTCTTTTTTTTACAGATATTATTGAATTATCAACATAGTGTAGAGTTAAGCATTATTATCCCTGTTATATGGATGAGAAAGAGGCTCTTAAACTTTAATTTGTTTAACCTAAGGATGCACAGTATGTAAATGTTAAAGCAAACATTGCATCTCAGGTTTATCTTCCAGTCCTTAAGTTCACCCATCTTTCAAGGATTTAATCAGATGCCACATCCTTCTTGGAAACTTCCTCTATTTTTGTGGCTTTCTCTCTCCTTTGAGCTCCTAGCATTTATAGCCCAAATCATCGATTCATTGCCTAATCACATACTGTTATATATTTATGGTTGTTTTATGTGTATCTGTCTTATCTCTTCCATTAGAAAGTAAGCTCTTTGAAGGCAGAGACCTATTGATTACACATTTCTCAACTTCCCATAATTCCTGGTATAGTGACATACATATAAATAAAGAAAAGTATTGAATGAAATAATTTATAAAAACTAAGTTCTGACTCTTAGACATTAAATGATTTAAGATGAAAACATTTCTATGGGAATAAAAGTCCTTTCATTACAGATTCTATGTGTTTATGATGAGTTTTGATACTAGTACTATCTGGTCACCTGGACATTAGGACCAGACTACTTCCTGTTTATTTCATTTTATTTGCATACTGTTTTGATGCATTTACTTGTTTCTTCTCTCCTGTAGTTATGTCAGCTGCAAAACTAAGAAAGGACTTAGTTAAAGGCCCATTTTTATCTGAGTTATGATGATTGCCATGTAATGTGTCAAACAGAGCCTCCTGCTGCCCAACGTAATGTATCTTTTCTCATCTCCTGTGTTCTCTCTGCTTACGTAGCCTACTAACCTCTCCCCTACCAAAAAAATATGTATCTCATTTATGTAGGATATACAGATGTTTAGCACTGGCCCTGAGAATGCTTTAATGTGCTCGACTGGTTAAATTTTAAGGCCTTCATTCCTATCTTACATTTATAAGCTATTTACTTTCTAATTTGCCTTGTATAAGTGAAGGTATTAATTATTTTGCTGAACTAATACTATTCATTTCTGTAGAAATGTGACTCAAGTTGTCTAGTTTAAAAAAAAATGTACGGGTCTTATTCAATGTAGTGACTCCCTGTTATCTAAGTAAAACACTTAAGGTTTGATTTTGTAGCCGAATAAAACTCACAGGAAGTAATCTACACAAGTCCATCCAGTCAACAAGTATGAGATTGATGGCCATTTTGATAAAGCTGATGAGATTAGAATGCTGTAGGGCTTTAGGTCAGGTGTAAAAAGGTGGATGATTGAGCTTAAAACACAGTTTACATAGGGACTTTACCCAGATTATCTGATTTCATTTTTTCAACAATCATATAAAATAGTCATTTCCATTGTACAGATAAAGAAATTAGAGCTCAGAGAGATTAAATAATTTTGCAATGACACAAGGCACAAAGTTAGAAAACCCAGGATTATAGCACTAATAGTTACCAATTTCTATATCCACTAATGGATATATATACTCATCAACCATACAGTCTCATGTTCTCTGACTCTTATGCCACCAATGACTTTGGGGAAGTTCCAATCACTTAGTTACACAGCATTAATATGCACTTCCAGCCAGCAAACAGGGCTGAACATTTATTTGGCCTTATATCTATCTATTTCACACAAATTGAGTGCACTCTGTTCTTTATTTATAACATGGTCCTCCATTCTCTTTTAGTTTCTAGATTTATAATGGGGAAATAAAACTTGTATCTATCTGTAGCTTGGAAGTGGTTAACATTCTTTCTTCCCAGAGATTTTAGATTTTAGTACAATGGCATGCACTGACAGTGTTATTATTTGGATTTTTTTTTTTTTTTTTTTTGAGAAATGCATTTTGGCATAGCAGGCAAAAGCAATCTGGTGGCTGTGTGTGATTGCTGTTCACACTTGGTAATAAATAAATTTTGTTGGCTCTTTTGGAGGAGTCAGAAGGGAGTCATTGGTTTAGAAGAGTTGTAGCCTGAAAACACTAAGCCAGCTCATCAGTGCTGCTGATCTCGTGCCTTCCTCTGGCAAAACATGTGTCAAATGTGGTAGGAAAAAAAATATCTCCCTTTCAGCAGCAGAATGTGTGCAAGTTACATCCTGAATTATCCCATGATGACCTTGCAAATGTAACACGTGCCCAATGACCACAAGGCCCAACAACTGTAATATCCTCTGCTTTTCATCAGAGATCTTCTGCTGCCTACACAGCATGCTAGAGTACAGCTGCTCCCTGAAGCCCAGGACACCTGTCCTGCATCCTTTACTGCCTATATGTAAAAGGTTGTCCAATAGGAAGCTGACTCCACTGCTTATGCAAACTCTGAGTTCATCTTCCTGGGTGAAGTGTGAGGCCTGGCTAATGTTTACTATGCAGGCAGCCAACATTTGGGGGATATTACCTAATGCATTTGCTGAAGTCATTCCAAAGATCATTATTAGGCAATTTCTTAGAGCAATCCATGTGTTGAAGAGGCATTTTCTCCAGTGACATCATTGATGGGTATTTCATTTACTCAACGTGTATATATTTAACACTTATTAGATGCCAGGTACTGCTCTAAGTGCTAAGGATGGAGTTGTGACCAGGATAGAAAAGGGCTCTACTTTCTCTGATCTTACTATTGGGAGAGGGTGGGGCAGGGGCAGGCAGGGGAGATATAATGAACAAGTTAATGAATCAGAGTTCGAATGGTGATAAATGCTTTAATGATAACAAAACATGGTGCAGTGATCCAGAGCGACTAGGAATGGGATGTTGGTGATGGATAACTGTGGATAACATTGTTTTAGATAATGGATGAAGTCTCTGAGAAGGTGATGTTTTGGTAAGATTGAATCATGGCAAACCTTGTAAAGATTAGTGGGAAGCTTCTTCTAGGCACAAAAAACAATGCCTGCACAGCCCTGAGAAGTGAGAGGTGAGAAAAGAATTTAAAGAAGGCTGGTGTGGGCGGTGTGATGGAGAGGAAATCATGGCAAAGGTTAAAGGAGTGAGAGGCTAGATGGAAAGAACATGTGTATTCTATGTAAACCTTCAATATAAATAGAGAAAGACACAGAGATGTCTATAGTTCAGATGAGATGAGATTCACCAACCAGAGAATTCACTGCTAGATTGGGGATACATGGAACCTTAGGTTTATGGTAAGAAACCTCAGTGATTTTCCCTCTTCCAAGATTTTTCTAGAAGCCAGAATTTCCAGTCATTGCAAATGCTGGTATGAAGTTCTACAACTTGATTCCTAGCACTACCTTTGCTTTGTTATTGGTGTCGTTTTAAATTTCTAGCATTTGCTATGAATTTAAATGACAGTGTTCTTTTCAAAACATTCTAATTGATTGTCATTTCGTTTGCATTATAAGAAATGGACATGCAGGACTAGATAGTACCCATAAATTCAAAGTGGCTCAACATTTAAAATAAATATCCTCAAGCCCCATTAAGTATTTGCTAACCACATGTTTTCTAAACCATATTCAGAAATGCTCACTTCCAGGATACCATAGGCTCTGACTCTGACTCTCCAAATGGCTCTCTGGAAGCCTCCCTGTGTGTCTTTATCCTCCCAAAGCTAATGGATATCCCCTCCAAGGAACGCTGTGTGGCCTCATCAGCAAAAAGTCAGCATACCTGTGGTTTGGTACTGAGTGAACTGGGCCAGGAATCTGGGGAGCAGCCTTTATTCCCATCATTGCCACTCACTCTGGGATCTTGAGCTAATCAAATCCTCTCTGTACTTTAATTTATACCCATGGAAAATGGAAAACATAATACAGTAATGGTGTTCTGAACATGCTCAGCCAAATCTGATGATAACAAAATGCTTAGGGTATTTCATTTACTCCAGGCTCAAAGACATGACCTGGAAACCTCTAGACACAGAGACTAGGGACTCTTAAGGGAGCCTAACACCAAATAAGATGGGGAGAGTTTTACTTTATTTTGGATATGGGCATTTAGACCTGGTCATTTTCTCTTTCTGTGGAGAAATGTGATGAACAGAATGTTGGGGAAAAGCTAACCAAAAGCTAGATTGTATGAACACCCCATGTAGAAAAGCTTTACATTCACCTATTTATGGAATATTGCATTAAAATATAGCAGTCCGCTTTAATTCTCTATTATTAGCTTGACCCCAGAATGAAAGGTTTCATTTCAACTCCTGTTCATGGAAGTTTATCAAATCCTGACTTTGAGTAGGCCATTTTATTCCCACTGAAGGGCATTTACAATGATGTTGCTCAGTGTGGTGGGGCAAGAAAAGTACCAGCAAGGAAACCCAAATAAAGTCTTGTGGGAAGTCTAGGGAAATTATAACATTCTGGTTGGAGAAATAAGTAGCAAGTGTTATTGGAGGTGGGCCTGGAAAGATTCCAGTAGGCAGAGGGCATGACTTCCAGGTGGAAGGCAATGAATGTGCAAAGAAAGAATATGCAAGAAGCAAGAAATATTTGTTTAAGATGGGGAAAAGATAAATAGTACATGATACGAGCAGTTGCAAACCTGGCTTCACAAATTAATTAACTGGAGAGCTTTTAATAAAAACACAGTTCACTGGGATCCTTCCCAGACCTTATGAATGAACATTTTCAAGAGGAGAGATCTAGATTATTATTATTTTTTAAAAATTGTTTCAATTCTCCAAGTGATTCTGATGTGCAACTAGGTTTAAAAATCACTGTAGTGGGTTTTAACAAATTCTGCAGAACCTTTTCATAATTAGCCATGCTGTAGAATTGTGTTTTCCAAACACTAGGTTTAAAAATAAGTTCTGTGAGTCTCAATTTTTTTCCAAAGTATCACAATGCATGGTACGCAGTAAGAATATGAACTTTTTGTGAAAGATTTATTTCTGTTGTTTGAGTATGTGTTTGCTTATATACATGTTTGTGCTCTGGCTCTTTATACAATACAAAATGTATTTCTTCCGTCAAAAAAAAAAAAGATGGAAAGACTTAAATTGCAGGAGAAGGTTGTATTTCTTTGGATTGGCAATGGGGAACTACAGAACTTTTTGAGCTAATGAATGACAAGATCATATTAACGCTGTTGAAAATTATTCAGGCAGCAATGTATTAGATGAATTGAAATGAGGAAAAATATGAATAAAAGGTTAATTAGAATTTATATCCATTACCATTTTTTAGGAATCAGAATGATTAAAATACACATAAATTTTAAAATTATTTATGTTTGTAATTAACATAATTAACATTTTTTATTAACCCAAAAGGCACATCAAGATTAACTTACAGTTATTATGAACAGCAATGATTACTGAGCCTCTGTTTGCCCAAAGGTAAGAGGAAATACCTAGAGACATGTTGCAGGCAATTCAAAAGGTGTGTCTTAGTCTAGATAGTCTTTAAATTATTGACAGTGAAAGGGTTTAAATAGACATTTCTCCAAAGAAAATGTATCAATGACCAATAAGCATATGATCATCATTAATCATCAAGGAAAAAAATAAAAACCACATTGAACACATGCTACAACATGGATGACTTTGAAAACATTATGGTAAGTGAAAGAAGCCAGTCACAAAAGGACAAATACTGTATGATTCCACTTATATGAGGTACCCAGAGTAGTTTAACTCATAGAGACAGGAACTAGAATGAGGGTTGCTAGGGGCTGAAGAGAGAAGGAAATGTGGTACTATTGTTTAATAAATGCAGTTTCAGTGTTGCAAGAAGAAAGGAGGTGTGTGGATGGATACAATCGTGATAGTAGCACAGTACGGTGAATGTACTTAATGCTATTAACCCATATACTTTAAAATGTTTGAGATGGTAAATTTTATATTATGTATATTTGCCACAATTATATTTTTTAAATCACATTGAGATACCACTTCATACCCACTAGACTTGCTATAATAAAAAAGACAAATAATAACAAGTGTTGGCAGGGATTTGAAGAAATCAGAATCCTCATACACTGCTGGTGAAAACAAAATGGTACAGCCCTTTTGGAAAACAGTTTGGCAGTTTTTCAAACAGTTACATAGTATTCATTTCTAGTTATATTACATCCAAGAGAATTGAAAACATGCTTCCACCCAAATTATGTATGGGAATGTTCATTGTAGCATTATTTATCATAGCCAGAAAGTGGAAGCAACCCAAATGTCTATGAAATAATGAATGGATAAATAAAATGTGGTATATCCATACAACGAAATATTATCCAGCCATAAAAAATGCACTGCTATACATGCAACAAAATCGATGAATCTTAAGAACATCATGCTATGTGAAAGAAACCAGACACAGAAGAACACATGTTCTGTGATTCCATTTATAGTATTCTCCACTTATATGCAGTTTTGCTTTCCACTGCTTTAGTTACCTGTGAGGAATTGTGGTGCAATATATTTAATAGAAAATTCTAGAAACAAAAAAATTCATAAGTTTTAAAATGCATGCTGTTCTGAGTAGTGTGATAAAATTTCATGCCATCCCACTTCTTCCCATTCACATCCCAGCCTGGGTCGTGAATCATCCCTTTGTCCAGCATCTCCACGCTGTATACATACATGTATATGTTCCTTGCCCATTAATCACTTAGTAGCCATCTCGATTATCAGATCAACTGTTATGGTATCACAGTGCTTGTGTTCAATAACATAATCATTTATTTTACTTAAGAGTGGCCTCAAAGCATAATAATAGTGATGCTGCCAGTACAGATATGCCAAATAGTATTCAAAAAGTACTCCTTTTAAGTGAAAAGGTGAAAGTTTGTTACTATCTGTGCTTTAGTGATGCTGAACAAAAGGACGTTATCCAAAGAAATGTACTGTTACTTTATTACAGTGCCACATACCAAGGGGGGGGGTGTCTTAAAAAAGCTATGTGAAAGAACAACATAACTGTTTACTGATTAAATAAGTATGGTACATCTATACCATGAAATATTATGTAACTCTAAAAAAGAATGAAAATCTCTTTAAATGCTGAAATGGAGTAAATATAATAGGGGAAAAAGCAAGGTGAAGAACAACAAAGGTAGTATCTATTTTGTGTATTAAAAGGAAAAAAAGTAATATCTCTATGTATTTGCATGTATATAAATAACATATTTCTAGAATAACACACAGAAAATTAATGGCACTGATTGCCAGGAGAAATAAATGAGAGAGAATTTCAACTGGATATATCACTTTGCATCTTTTAGTTTAGGAATCATGTGAAAAAATAACTTATTCTGAAAACAGTTTAAATAATTAATAAATTACATAGTCAACTTCATTATGAAAACACTTATTTCCAGAGGATCTACAAATCAAATCTGGTGTTTTAATGTATAAAAAATGTTCAATAACAGAAAATAATATAAGTAAATTTATTCTAAATATGGAACACATCTAAATTGCTATAAATTAATGTTATTTTTATGGAATAAATACTATATTGTTACTTTAGAACACACTGTTTTTATTAGAAGATAGTCTTTAAAAGTTTAGAGAAGACAGTGAAGGGGTGTCTCAATGGACTTCAACATTGGGAAGCGCAAAGTTTAGCCTCCCTTTGTTTCCAGGGCTCTATGATTAAATTCCTCTAACAATTTTAGAAGCATAAATAGCAGTCCACTATTTTTAAACTAAATATTAAGTCAAGTAGTAGCCCACTATTTTCAGAACACTGGACAGAAGCTTTGACAAAAATATATATACAAGTTCTTCAGCATTTAAAAAACTGGGTTTTGATTCATTATTGGTTATCTATAACAAAGAATAGGAATTTTGAAAGACAAAGACAACTCTTGTGAAGGACTAATTTTTACATGGCAAGTTAGGTAGATTGTAAAATATGGCATGAAGACAACCCATCTTGGTATGATACACCTTTATTAGGTGTCTTTGCCACTCCTTTAATCGAGCCTGTTTCTCCACCCCTGTGAATCTGTGCTAGCCTTGTGTCTTGCTTTGATCAGTAGAACATGGCAGAAATGATATTATGCAGTTTCCAAGGCTAGACCTCAAGAAGCCTTGCAGCTTTCTATTTCACCCTCTTGGAGTATGGCCCTGAAAACTCATAAGGGAGCTAGTTTGAAGGATGAGAGGCCACCTGGAAGAGAAGCAAGGTGTCCAGCCCAGAGCCAGCACCAACTGCCATTCATGTGAATCTATCCCTTCCAACCTAGCTGACCCTTCAGTGGATGTTCCTCTAGCACGATGGCCCCAGTGGAACCAGCTAAGGAACAGCCCAGCCAACCCACAGTGTTGTGGGCAATAATAAATTGTTGTTTTATGCTATTGAGTTTCAGGGTTGTTTGCTACCGGAAAAGACTGTCAATTAGTAAGGTACTTTCATTTTTATCTAACACAAACTATCATGTGCCAGGCAGGATCCTTGTTTGTTTTACACCATTGCTGGTATCCCTACACTGTGCCTATTATAGCCCACCACACACACTGTAGGCACTCAATAAATAGTTGTTAACTAGCCCAACACACATATTAGCTTTCGGGTAGATTTACATTTCTAAATGTACTAATCTACTGATTTGCAAACTGCTGAAAATCAACATAATTATCATCAACAATTTGTATTGCTCTTATATCACAAGTAAGCAATTGAACGTATAATTGGGATATTGCTCCCTGGCTGTGGTGGATTATAACGACTGTCACAATAATGCTGTTAAGATTATACAGTGAGTTAGCCCTCAAACGTGGGTTAATAAATGAACTGGTGGACTTCTGAAAGTGAAACCCTAAGATCATTTTTTAAATTGCTACTAAAATTGTACTGGGGAGAGTCATAATAAACACATCAATGAATCTTGGGAATGGACCAGACATCCTTCTACTGATAATCTAATAATCCCTTGCAACTTGTTTACATAGCTGTCTCTCTTAATACCAACATCACAGAAACTGCTCCAAAATAACAACAATAAATATGCTACTCAGGAAGAAAAGCAAGAGCAAATGAGGAAACTGGAAAATGTCAATATAAAATCAGTTATTTCAGTGATAAGGAATTTCACAGATACTAGTTTACTTTTCAAGTTGGCTATCACTCCCACTTTGATGTCAAATCAGAAGACACTTGGCATGTCACCAAATTTTGTTCCAATGATGGAACGCTAATGTGTTTGACCAACAGAGGCTACACTAGTACAGAGTGCTAAAAACACATCAGTCTAAACTGCAAACTATCTAAACATATATTTATTCCAAGAACCTTTAAGATGTATCACTGTTCTTTTTTATCCTCAGAATCTCAGAGAAAGCACACACAAGATACTGGACAGACCTGTGTGATCAAGGAAGTCAACATTGGAGCAGGGACTGAAATGGAGGGCTCCACATTCAGATTATATACTACAAGATGCTCCTAATCAAAGAATTCCCACAGAACACTGTTAAAGACAGAGAAGGAGGGTCAACTATCTCAGGTGGTTTTTTCCTCCACCTCAGGGGCCAACTTCAGTCAAGCTACCCATGCTAGAAAATGCTCATTTCCAGGTATGGAGTAATTGGCTTATGGAGCATGAAGAACGTTAACAAGAAACTGAACTCATTATGCATTAACTGGTTACCTGAAGGGTGCAAGCTTTTCAAGGACTCACAAAAGTGCTCTTCTGGTGGGTAAAGTTTATCTTCAGAAAATCTGCAATTAATCATCATTCACAACTGAATTTAAGATCCAAGACAGGAAGACCTGAGTCATAAGATCTCTCCAAGATAGCTGTGTGAAGATCATGAACTTGCAGGGGGCAAAAAGCCTGAGTTCTAGTTCTGGTGCTTCTATACACAAACATTGATACTGGCCAAATGACTGAACCTCTAGGAGATCAATTTCCATAGACAGTGTTTAACTATGCCCACTTTACCCCACAGCCGTTTTCCCTTCTCTCCACCTTCAGTTAAATAACTTACACTGACACAGAGCTTCTTCTTCACTTACACAAGGAGAGAGGGCAGTAGTACACACTTTTTGAATGTGGAGAGAAAAAGCCATTTTAATAAAGAAAAGCTAGGAGTGGGTGAATGTAGAAATTCTGAATTACAAAGCTCACCCTCTCCTTGGGTCTTTCCCATAGCTCATATTTTTGAGTGTTAAGATTTGACAGGCACTTTTGGGAGCTGGGAGCTGCCTTTGATACTGGAGAACATAGTTTTATAATATTTTAATTTTTAAACTTAAAAAAAGAGCAAATCAACTCTGGGTTATAAAAGTAAAAATATAGAATTGCGTAATATTGAACATAAGTCACTTTCATTTACGCTCCGTGCCAGGCTTCTTAATGTTTTGGTGCCTATTCCTGAATCTGTTGAAGGACCACACAGGAATCTAGGGACTAACTGAACAGAGCTGGCTAGAAGCTTTGAGGAAGTGGGTGCAGAGTACCCATGGTCATTTAAATGAAGCTTCAGGGTAAGGAAGCAGAAAAGGGTTCTGGTTAAAAATCTTCTTCAGTGATACACATATCTGGCATGTGGCTGAAAGTCCGTGGGGGAGAGGAACTACTCATCCAGTTATATGGGTATCGTCTACATTGACCCTGATGCAAATGCCAGTAACTAGAAAACATGTTTCCTCTATTCACCCAAAGTCCCCGCTCCAACCCTTACCTTTTCCATTAAGTTTCTGCTCCCACTTACTGGTCATACCATTGATTTTAGCCTGTAGAGAAGCTAACCTGTAGCCTTGTATTTATCAGATGAATGAATGACAAAAGCCCTTCATTTGGATCAGCAAATGCAGCTTAAAATGAAACTAATAAAACATCAGACGCGGGTTAAAAATATTTAGCAGTGCACTGAGTGCATTACATAGTAGAATCTTACATCAAGAGAGACATACTTAAAATAGAGGTGACTCGATGCTTAGAGGAATTTGTTTCTGCTTATTTTACTATAACAGGAAAATAAAATTATTCATTAAATGTCTGCTGAGAGATTGTTGAGTGTAGGGAATGTATCTTTTCAGCCTTGTGTCCCTTGGCGCTGAGAACAGTGCCTAGCATGTATTTGGCACTCAATAAATATTAGATGAATTATTGAGTGACCAAAGAAAGACTCCATTGAAATGAATATTTAGGATCAACTGAGAAATTTTTTAAATATTATGTGGAATCAAGAATATTTCTCTATTTCAGAGGTAAAATATTTTCTATAATGATATATTTTGGAAGAAAGATTAATGTCTAAGTAGAAAACAATTAAAAGTAATTGTTATTTTAATTATTTCTTGGTAAAATATGTTCTTTGGAAAAACAGTGAATTACCATTTTAGGATTGTGAAAGAATTAGCAGAGGAATAAAGATGAGTAATAAAAATGACCTACATTTTTTTTTTGCTAAGTAGGTTATTTAAAAATTAAAAGTCAGTTTTGCATTAGAATGCTATTTAAATTTTTTAAAATCTCCATTGTCTTCCCTTCCTTTTTAGTGGAAGAATAACTAAACTGAAGAGATTTTAACATGATTAGGTGCCATCATCTTTATCTGAACACTTTTGGAGGAACTATCCACAAAATTAAATTAGGTATTCTTAGTCTTTTGACTCTTCTGCTACAGAGAAACAAATTTTAGAGGTTATTATATTTTTTTCCAGAAAATATAATTTCATTATTTTCTTCCTGCACTTTTGCAATATATGTGAACTCTAACACGATGGCATCAGTGAAACATTTTTGTATGAGAACAATTTAAACATTTCTTTATATTAATGAATCATTGCTCAGAATTAAAGATAGTATCTGTTCTCAATTTTCAAGTTATAAAACATTGGACACTTACTAATGCTATTTCTGTGATGAATACAAGGATACTTGAGCCAAGATCCATCTCTACTGGAGACTATTTGTTTTCACCGGAAAAAAATCAAGACACACAAAAGTTGTCATTAAGACTTCACAGTATAAGTCAGCTATGGATGTTAGTAAATAGAGGCTCCCTGCTATCCTGGAAAGAGAGGTTGCCCAGACACAATCTGGTTTTAAATTCAAATTCTTCTACCAACCAGCTTTCTAATGTTGAGAAAGTTTGTATAACCTCTTGTAACACAGAACTCTCCTCCCGGAGAATGGCTTTAAGAACACTGACTTCCTGAGGTTGAAATGCTTAAATTAACTAACAAAGGGAAAGGCCTAATGAAACCTTATTGAGTGCCTATTCCAAATACCATGCTATTGATATTTCACATACTACAATGATATCCATTTTCAGAGGAAGAAATTGAGACTTCGAGAGGTTGACTATTGCTTTGAGGTCACACAGATATTAAGTGGCCTGGGTGGGGCTCCTTCATATTTGTCTGACTCCAGAGTATGTCTTTAACCACCACATTTTACTGCCAACAGTTTCCCATCAAGAAATAAGGAGCACACAAATAATAATCCACCGTAAAATACAGTAAATGCCATAAAAGAGGTCATTGGGGGGAAGTGGGAGGGTGAGATATTATTTCCAGCTAGTGGATCTTTAAGATAAGGTTCTTGATAAGAGCCGAATTCAATAAGGGAAAACTGAGAGATGTGTTAGATTTTGGAGTCTGAAATAGTACTTTATGTACTTGGCAATCTGGTGAAAAACCTGCACATTGTCATTCTCAATGGACCTTTATGCCAATTTTCCATTCATAATGGTATAAAAAAACCCTGTTCAATTCAGTTACTCAACTTCAAAATCTTAAAAAAGATTCACAATTGATTCTTAAGGTATTCGAGATTTATTTTTCCCCAACATGCCTGCGGATTGAATGTATTCTCATGAGTAGTAGAGTCTTACAATAACAGTGACTCTTAAAAAGTAGTAATATTTCCTCACTCTTGACCCGGAATTCCTCCTGACTCCTGCTTGCTGGGCTAGCCCAGGACAGCCTCCTCCTGTTTTCCTATTTTAATTTTGTCCTCTGATTATTACCTTAGCCCTTCTTTATGCTACAAATTTGATAAATACTGCTGAGTGATAATGCCCAATACTAGCCTCATGAATTAACTTCCCAATAATTTGTGGCCTTCTAAGTCAAGCTAGAGTTTGGAAATGATTTGCTATCAAGGACCATGCGTACCTTCTCAAAGTGCATCATGTAGGCATCATCTATTTACTCTTCAATAATATGACCAATCCTGATAATCAAAGACATAGATTCTACCCTCAAGCAATACAGTTAATCTATACAACATTTGTTAATGCTTCTTTTTTCAAATAGACCACAGCAGATTCTGACATCTCTTCTCAAAGGACAAACTGCACTGTCTAATCCCCAAAATGGAAGTACTTTGACATGCATTTTTTAGTCCATATCATTATTGAAAGCCAGAGCCCTGCTTATTGTTCTAATGTTTCTGTTGCTTGAGATAATGACAAAGACACAGTGGACCCCTTATGTATATTAAGTGAATAATTCTGCTTAACAAGTATTCTTAGAAATATAGGCCTTTGTGCTTTTACCCTATATGCAGTAACAAAAATGAGAAGCCTCTCAGATACCCCTTAGGTTTACTTTATTTCAACTAGGTGTGCTTAGCTGTAAGCAGTTAAGAAACCAGTTATATACAGTCATATCTCAATTATCTGTGTTTAGCTATAGATTGAGAAACTAGTTACATGCTATTATGTAAACCGTTATATATACAGAAGGAGGGACACTATAAATACATAAAATACTCAGAGAATCTTTAAATTACTTTGTTTCCCATTTCTTTTTCACTGAGCCTTTTATTCACAATTATTTGGTCTATTTGAAGAAGGACTTCTTAATATTTTTATATATTGAGTTATCTTAGGGTGGAAGCTGTATTTTTGACTGAGACAATTGAGGATTACCATCTGCGGCAGAGATAGTCCAATGTCCACTTCCATGGTATAGAATCATCATTGAATAATGGCTGTCAGGTCAGGGACCACATACATTTCCTAGCTTCTTGTATCTAGGTGAAAATGTGATTCCACCCGAGAATTTTAAAAAGTGTGTGTGTGTTGTGTTCTTCACCCTCTCTTTTGCCATCTGTGGACTAAATGCATGTGAATCTGAAGCCCTGCAAGATGGTAGAGACGCGAGATGGAAGGAGCCTGTTTCAGAGTTACCATGTAGAGGAAAAATCAGCTGTCAAACCATTCTGTTATGTGAACAACATATAATTTTATTGTATACAGCCACTGAAGTTTGTGAGTTTCTCTGCCACAGAAGCAAGCAGGAGTCATGTGTGATCTTTTTTTCCCACTCACCTTTTGGTAGAGATGCAGGGGAATGATTCTAATATTATGTTTATGGCATATCATTCTTAGATCCAAGAAAGAAAATAGAATATGGAATTAGAGAAGTGTCAAATTGTCTGTATTTAGGTTCCAGGAGACAAGTCAGATGACAAGACTGAATGGTGACAAAGTACGCTGGCATCTAAGATTGAGGGAGGGAGCCATGAGCCTCAGGGGAAGGAGATTGCTGGGGTGTGGAACAAAAAGGGAACAGAATAAGTCATCAAAGACAGATCCTGAAAAATGGCATCATGATTAACCCAATGTATTTTTAGATTCCAGATATTAGAAGAGGGTTCCAAACTGAAAGGAACGGTGTAAAAGGCAAGGCTTCAGAATGGCATCTGGGAGAGAGTGAACATCTGAGTATGGATGAGGCTCTCCATACTAGTCCAGCTGCAGAAGAGCAGGAGACTGGGCTGTTGGGACATCCTACCCAACAACCACTTGGGATATAGAATCTCAGAGACTCAGGATATGAAGAAACTCCAGGTAACTGAGAGCCCTCATCAAAAAATGCAAAGCAGAGATAGCTGATCTTTCTGTGATGGTATTAGGGATCTGTCATCTGATAATGCCATGGAAAAACCAGGCGCTGGCTTTAGTCTTTGGGAATAGTCAGTAGAAAATGATTTATACATATGCTCTGGAGCAAAAGCCACAAGCATGAAGTTTGGCAGAACTTCATTGGCTTCTAGGAAGGGAAAAGTAGCCTTCTTTGGGGTGCTTATTATAAATATGTAGGATAACCCTAGGACGCTGGGCAAGAGCTGACACAAACCCCTGCCATTTGGATGGAGAGCTATCTTAGCTTTGGAAGACCAAGCATTCTGTATAGCTAGAGCTGTGCACCAGCAATAAGGTAGAACTAAACTGAAAACTGCTTGGCTTTGTCTACCTCACTATGTCCACAGTAAAGCGATATGACTGGAACTGCAAAGAACTAGTTAAAGCCCCGAAGACTAATGGTAATGTTACTGTATAAAATATTTCCTATTCTTCTGTTTACATATGCATAAGTGTGTATTTGCAGCAGACGTGGCCATAGATTGGGAAGATAAAAAGAGAATAACTATCACAAAAGAACAACTTAAACTGAACTTTTCTGCCTGGTCTTTGGCCCTCTACAACCTTGCCCAACTTCTTTTCCTTTCACCTACTCAGTGTCAGGCCCCTAACGTATTATGCATAGTAGGCAGCTCCTATTTCTCCATTCTCTGCCCTCACTACATAGTTGTACAAACTTAAAGCCTCACCCTCCACGTTCCAACCTACTGTACTTTGGGTACAGTGTCTGCCCTAGATCTCATTCACCTAGCTCTAACCAGCTTCTGCAAAGGGAAGGCAGCCATGTAACCAGTGCTTCCCTACTATGTTTGCCAGACTTAGCAAATAAAAATATAAAATATCCAATTAAATCTGAATTTTAGTTAAAAAATAAAGAATTTTTAGTATAAGTGCATTCCAGATATTGCATGGAACATACTATTAAAATTGAATTTGTTGTTTATCTGAAATTAAATTTAACTGGGCATCCCGTATTTTATCTGACAACCTTATTTTCTCACTGGCATGAATTAAGCCAGCTACCTTCACAGGTAAAACTAGTTATATTAATTTGGGGTTGAAATGTTTTTTTTTTTTTCTTTTATTAAATTTAGCATCTAGAACGTTGCCTGACATGCAGTGGGTGCTCAATAAAAATGACTGAATAACACTCCTTTTACCTTTGAGGCAGTTTATAATGGTTAAGCTATTTGTTGTTTCAATGCTGGCCACTTGGGCAGTGGGATAGCGGGGACAATGATACAAAAGTACCTCTCTCTCAATTTGTTTTCTAAAATTTATAGTTTAGAATCGAGCTGTTGTCATATTATGAATGATATTATTATCTGAAGGAAAAATTATTGGCATGAAGAGGAATTGTTTTAAGAGACTTGGAATAAATTTAAAATTTGACTACTTAGCATATTTTTGGTAACATTTAAAATATCTTTTTTTTCTATGATAAATGATTTGGATAAGTCTTTGTCTTAATTTAAAATAGTTTATAGCTTTGTCAGAACTATAAAATTCTAAATTTTGATGTAGATTTTCTTTGTTTTTTTTTAACTGCCTGCCACATAACAGGTATTCAGTTAATGTTGGAAAAAAGAAGAAAGGAGAGAAGGGAGGGAGGGGGAAAGTAAGGAAGGAGATATAGTAATTAATAGAGAAGAATGAAGAGGAAAAATAAATACTTCAAATTAAACGCTTTTTAAAAATGATTTCGGAATAAATAAGAACCAAAGAACCATCAAAAGTGATTATTCTTATTCCAATGAAAATAAAAAGTTCAGAAATTCAGTTTCAGGAAAAGTCACTCTATTTTTTGAATGTCACTATATGCAAAGTCACTGTAATAAACAGTCTTATGTAGGTGGAAAGAAAGTATTTTCCTTCAAGAAATGTACTACCTAGGATTTTTAGGGATGAAAGAAAGGGAATAAAGGAGAGGAATGTAGTACTTAATAAGCTTGATTTAAGGTAAAGTAAAATGTGTCATAATAAAGGGACAAAAAACGAAAAAGATCATATCTGCTTGCAGATACCAGAAGAGGGTGTATCATTCAAATGTGCTCTGACTGGAGTCCAAAGGAAAGGTGCTCTAAGTTAAGAGCACACACTGGTAGGAAAATCCAAAATTTATTTGGGAAAAAGTAAGTGCAGAGATCTTAGATGGATATTACAATGAAAATCCTAAAAACTCTTACACCCCAAAGACTGATCTTAGCAATTGAAGAATAAAGCCAGATTAAAAGCAAATAAGTTCAGGCATCAGAATCCTTTTTTGAATAAAGCAGGCTAAGATTACACACAAGCATGCACATATATACATACAGGTAAACACACAGAGACATAAATATATAACATTTTCAAAGTGTTTTTCTCCATTGTAAAAAATTGCTTGGCCTAACAGCACTTCAATATCTTTATGCCAATTATATCCACGAGCTCCATTATAGTAGTAAAAATTTGATTCACATAGGATCTCTGCAGTTGGGTTCTTAGAACATCTTCCATGTGCTTTTTGTTAAATAATATGTCAGAATATCAAGAGACCTGAGTTATAATGCTCAGCAATGGAATGCTGAATCTTTAGCTACATATGCCTTCCAGCTACAATTTCATGTTTTTTTGAAAGACTAATCCAGGCATTACATTATTGTCAGTGCCTCCCAAAATATTCCTTGCCAATTATTCTGCTTGTTTTCAAAGGTTTTCTTAGTACAGGTATTTCCTGTTTTATTTCAAAATTAATGATAAATGATAGGCTTTTGAAGGTTTAGAGAATGAATTGTGATCCAAGAAACATTTTTTTTTATTATTGGATAGGCATTGCCTAAACTGTTCCAACAATTTTTCTTCTCTCAAGTTGAAAAGGTAATTATTTTTTTCCATAGTCATACATTCTTGAGGACTTAAAGAATAAATTTTGAGAACTTCATTTGCAGAATATATTTTGAAAATGAAACAATGCTCTTTCACAATGAGTAAAAGTTTCACTTTTACATTTATTAAGTTCTGAAGCATTCTCTCTAATGGCAAACATCCTCATGCTTAATCATTTTAATATGGGTTATTGATTTTTTTCTTTTTAATTGCCCAAAAACTTAAAAGAGGAGAAACAGTTTTGAATGAACAAGTACCTCTTTCAGGAAGGGTCAGTCAAATTTTTTTTTTCAATATCAGTGTTGCTAGTGATGGTATGGTCTGTAGAATGTCAGTTTCCTTTTATTTTTTCCTTTAAGGAAATGATAGTGTTTCAAGATGTCGTAAGATCAATTAAACAGTCCCGTTTCCTGTGCTAAAGTCTACCAGTGCAAAAACTGAAGAGCAAAGAATATGCTTGGGACTTATCATTATGAAAAAGACACATGCAGTTCAGGTGCAAAAGTTAGTTTTATTTTTTTACCTGAGTTAATCATAAGGAAAACTTTTTCCTTTTTTATCCCTAAAATAGTGCCTGGAACTCACTATCTTCCACAGTTCTGTGCCTGTCTGGTGCCTTCTCTGACTCAGTACAATATGCTCATGATCAGGATGCTCTTTCTGGCTGTGACCGAATGTGACTGGCACCACTCATAATCCCTACAAACCTGGGCAGAGAACCAAAGAATCACACCTGGCACTCTGGTCCTATCCAAGGAAGATGAAAACAGGGCATGCTGAACTTTGACTGCCAACACCACCAAGGCTGCCTGGTCCTTTGCGTGCCTTTGTTCTGATCCAGAAAGATCACAGAGACCCAAGGTCACACCCACACCTGACAAAGATCCTTTCTTCTCCTTGGACTCTATCTCTGCCTCAGGTTTGGAAGCTAAACTTATGTTTGCAGCACTTTTTTAGACCACCAGTTCTATATTAGACCTGAAAAAAAGTTTGTGTGCATGCATATATCCACACACACAGAAATTAATATACATATATATGTATATTCTAAAAATGAACTTTAATAAATTAAGGTAGTATTAATTTCAGAATTTCATTGTGGCGTTGTGCTCCTTCGGGCAACAGTGATGTCTTTTAATACATCGGTAATATTAATATCTTTACATTTATCGAAGTTATTGAATTACTTGTCACAACCACCTGGTGGGTTGGCAGTTAGGTTTACATGCTGAGAAGTAGGAGGAAAAGTAGTAATGATGAAAAAGACATTTGAGTGCTACTTTGCCTCTAGCTGGTTTACTTTGGATATCATAAGCCCTTTTTTCAGGATCTAATATTTGGGAGTATGCTTGAGAAAACAGAGCTTCAGGAAAAGCTAAGAATGACCTCTCTTTGGCTGACTCATTCTGACTTTAAAGTAATATGTCTTTACAAGCATGCTAAGGGTTCAAAGTCTGCTTTTGTTTTTCTCATATTTCCTATTATAGAAGAAAAACAATACCATAACCTATGCATTTGTTTCATTCCCACTTTTATTTCAATGGGAAAAGCACTGAATCCTCTTGCCATAAAAGCATGATAGATAGCTTCAATCCTGTCTCACAATCTGCTCAGTGTTCCTTCAACCCTATAAGCTGAAGAAATAGAATTAAGGTTCTTATCAGATAGGCTGTTACTAGCCTGGTATTAAGGAACATAGACAAGAACATAAGAATATTCTGTGGTGGAAGGACCATATCAGAGGAAAAACATAGACTTCGGTTAGAAACCTGGATAAAACATTTAACTTTTTTGGAGTTTAAATTTCCCCCTATGAAATGGCAATAATACCTGCCTTATAGTGTCTTCATTATGGTTAAAAATCTGACTGCAAAACTACTCAAATTGTACTTAGCACATAGTAGGCACTCCAGTATTTTCCACAGGTACCTTGATATAATTAGCAAATTTGTCCTATCTATTCTCAGGCCATTTTTGAAGTATAATTTCAAACTGCAAATTTTGTTTTGTCTGATTTTCTCCTTCAGATTCTACTGCTTAATTACCTCAGGACCATCAGGGCTTCCTTGTTACTCTCCAGATTCCCAGTCTTTGCTTTTTATAAATTTTCAAAATTCTGTTTTCCATTTCATATCATGCAGCTCATAACCTTGCTCCTACAAGGTCCCATGGTTCTACTTTCCTGTTTTCCTTCGGAGCTTTTCTGCCACTGCAGCAGGAAGACAAAACAGATTCCTGAATCAAGGTAACTTCTTAGTATTTCCTATATCAGTTCTCCAAACCAGATGAATGTAGGAAACTCTGAGAAGCTGTTTACACAATAGATGTGTTGCGTGAATATATCTATTTAAATATATTGTGAAGATCCTGGTTGTGTAGCACAGAGGAACAAGTGTGGTGGTGATTTGTCACACATTTAGATGGACTAAATCACCACCAACTCAAAGATATAAAGGAACACTCATTTTCCCTTTGTTTTACTTTGTAAGTCTTCTAAGGATCCTAGTTTTTTTCTAATTTATTCTTAGTCACTGGGCATATTCTTAATCCTCTTGTTCTGACAACTAAACCCCTTGGCTTTTGCCTAGAGCCTCCAGTTTGCCAAATCAAACTTTTCTCCAAAACTTTCTCTAGGCCTCATGTTCCTCTCTTCCACCTCTTCTCTAAACTTGAAGGAACTCTCCATTCTCATCAACCCTGAATGCCTTCTAGTCTTCTTTCCTTGCCAGAAAACCTTTGGATTCTTATCTCTGAACTGTCCTCAGTGCCATCATCGCATTCTCCCCTTGCCTTGACATTCCTGCTGGCCTTGGTTACTAGAGCAATATCTTCTGTTTTGCCTCCAACTGCATTTAAAATCTAGTGGGAACTGATTGCTGCCTGGGCTCCAGCCCTGGCCTGACCCTTCCCCCTCTTGGCAGGATTTGCCCTAGGGTGTGGTGACAGAGGGCTTTGCTGTTGCCATCTCCACTGCTGCCAGCTGGGGCCTGCCAGGGTTGCTGTAGACTTGGGTTGTTAAGTTTCAGGCCCTGAGGAGGCTGTGGAAGCAGTCTGGCCTCTGGACCAGGGCTAGAGCCAACCAGTCCACAAGGCTGGTTCTCTATAGCCAGTGTACATCTCCCTGACATCCCAGGACACAGGGCTGGGGTAAAGGCTTCCAGCTGTCACATGCCAAAGCTGTCCGTGTTCACTGTATACTGTGATACATAAGGGTTCGGGAAGGAAAGGCTATGAGTTATTGTCACTTTTCTTATGACTAGATTGTCACCTGCATGAGAATACCTCTACACTTCCAACCCTATCTTCTCATCAAACTAAAGCGAGCATCAGTCGTGCTTATTGGACATCCCCACTCCACCCTCAATGTCTTGCTTTTAGACAAAACTCATAATTTTTTTCCCTCCAAAACCTATCTCCTACTGATATTTCAAGCATATTAGAAATACAAATATCCTGGCCCATCCCAGACATACTGGTTTTAACAAGTCCTCCAGGGGAATCTGATGGTCCCTGGAGTTTGAGAACCACAACTTTAGGTCATGGATTTGAGGATAAGAAAGGCTTGATCTGCCTGATTATTCTCAAAATATACTTGCAAAATATTTGGGACCCTTACCTTTCTTACGGTGTGTTTGAAAACCTTTGGAAAACTCTAAGCTTTTATTACATGTATGTAATGGTTTATTTTCACATTTCTCTTTTTAAAAATTACTTGAATTAACTTAAAACAATGATAAAATGGAACAATGGAACAAAGGTAAAGAGGAGGAGGCAAATATGCTAACTGCAATAGTAGCTACTGTTCCTCATGGTATCTCTGAGCTTGCTGGCAACAAGGGGAAAAAATATATATAAGATATTCTTGCTCTGTTTCTTTTAGTTATATTTTTATAACTAAATTAAAAAAGTATTTTCCCTGGTGAAAACTTATAGAAGAGCCATTCAGTTAAAAGATAAAATCCAAAGGTTTTATAACATATGTAGCAATGGTTTTCGCATGACTGCTTTATGTTTATTATCACCATTACACAAATTGTGCCAATGCTTAGCATGCAAAAAAGAGGAGCTATAACTAAATATGTGACAAGAACTCACTCTGCCATTTATCATAATTTGGCAGCTGGAAGGGAGGAGTTAATTTTCTCCAGCAAGCCAACCACCAAGAAAATAATGTGAACTATTATCTTGGACTGTGATCCGTTCCAAGTGGGCCCTGTTGGAGGCAGGAAGGGTGGGAGATGAGTAGGCCATTATCCACAGGAAAGAGTAAACATCTAGAGGACAGCAGCCCTGTGAGAGGTCCCAGGCTCTGTCTGCCTAGTCCCCAGGTCATTAACCCTAAACAAGGTGAGTTTGAACTGGAGCACAGGGTTCCACATCAAGTAGAGGAATAAGGTCAAATGCAATGAGTCTGGAGCTGGAAGACAGAGCGTCTCAGAGATTAGACAAATCTCTTCCAAGTGCTGTCTACCATGGAGAACAGTTTCTAAGACAGGGTTTCAGCATGGGATTAAGGTACTTTTATTTAGTGCTTGATAATAATGACCTAATAAGGCTTTTCTGATACTAGGAATGTAAACCGACACCACTGCATAAATTCAGGGCTGATTTTAGATAGGACTGGGATGCAAGCGAATTTATCTTCAGTAAGTCCCCACTGACTTTAGGCATGGGCTACTTCATCCCCCATCTAGATCCTGTTCTCTCCAATTTGACATTCTTATGACACATGGACACCAGTGGAGGAAGAGGGAAGCTTAGATCCTAAGCACTGAACAACTCTTGACTATTGAGTGCTTTTACCAATTTATTATAATTAATCTTACATAATTAATCCTAAAGACAGCACTAAAATGGATCTCCAAATATTTGATGGAATAAATAGGCGATGAAGAAGATAGATCACAACATTTAGATCAGGGTTCCAGACTCTCTCATTCCAGCTGTGAGACCTCATCAGATGAGCTAATGTATAAAAATCCTCTGAGAACTGAAAGAACTATATGCTTTGGTTGTTATTTCTTATCCATGGTCAGTAAAAATAAATCTTAAAATTTTTTTCAAATATAATTCACACTAAATTAAGAGATAAGAGCTATTTCAGAGGAATTGCACGTATGTTTCCTATGTTTCCCAAAGTCTTGCCTAACCTGAACCCAAACATTTACAGTATTGCTTACCATGTGCCTGTTACCTGCTAAGTGCTATACTGGGTTAACACCCATTTCACACATGAGGATATTGTAGCACTAAAACATTCAATAGTTTATAAAAACTCACGGAAAGACTAGGATTTTTTAGACAGAGCTTCTTTTAGAAGAGGAGAGAAGAATAATTATAATAATAGCAATAGCAGCTGACTGAAATCTCAGCACTTTGTCAGATATTTTTTATGCATCATCTTCTTTTGGCGTCACAACAGCCCTTATGAGACGACTCTCTGTCATCCAGTTTTAATGTTGAGGAAACGGATGTTCAGAGTCTTGAAGGGACGTGCCCAAGGAGATTCAGCTGGGATTGAAGTTCATCTGTACTCAAGACCTTGTTTTTCACACTATGTTCTACTGCCTCCCAGAGTAGAGCAGGGATAAAAACCATCATGTTTCTCACTTCCAAATCAATGAATTAACCAATATCAAATTTCTGAAAAAAATCATGCCTAAAATTTATATAAATTTAAGTCTTTACAAAAATTTAAGGACTGAAAAGACATCAATACAGTTGTTCCTTAGAAGTTTTTATAGTGACTTAGGTTTATATTGTATTCAAAGGGAATCTGCAAAGTCCCATGATCTATAGTTTAAGAAAAAAATCACTGAATTATTCCCTCCAAACTAGTATTATTTTCTCTAATATAAAAAATAGTTTCAACTGATCATTTTTTCTTTCTGACCCTTTTCCTACTTTCTATAGGATGCTATATATATATATATATATATATATATATATATATATATATATATATATATATATATATAAAATGATCCAGGTGAGGAAAATAACCAATGTAAAGAAAGAGAATCCTTTTGCTCTTTTTGCTTTCTGGAGTATAGTTGACCTGATCCTGTGAAAAGAATGTTCAGAGGATTAATTATGTCCCCTCAACTTCCAAATTGTGCTTGTTAGTGTCTACCTCCTAGCAAGTGTGGCTACATAATTTGTGGGGCCTAGTGCAAAGTGAAATCTAGAGTGCCTTGTTCAAAAACTAAGATTCAAGACAGCAACAGCAGAGCATAAATGGGTAAGCAAGGCCCTTCTAAGGAGGGGGTCCTAGGAGACTGCTCAGTTCACAAGCTCTTGATTCTGGTCCTGCCTTTCAGCACACTGTAGCCCCAGGAGCCATCAGTAACAAACTTAGCTTGATGGAACTAAGAAAACAACATCTTTGTTGAGCACACAGTTGGCCCTCTTAATGATGCCTGGCTAAGGAGCCCATGGAGGAATACCTGAAACTTTTGCTATAAGATTCACTCAGTCATTTTGTTTCTGAAACAAGAGCTTGCATAGGTGCATAATTGCTATGAATTGTTTCCTTGTATAAAGCCATTCACATGTTTTATTTAAATCAATAATCATGTGAAGTATTGTCAAATGTAAATATTAATAAGATAAAAAAATACTGGTTTTTGTTTTGTTTCATTGCCAAAGAAAGAATATATTTGGCCTCTGATCCTGGTAGCTATTATTGTTTAGCAGACTAAGCTGGAATCAGACCCAGAAGGAGACTGAAAGACCTGGGGAAGGCATGGAATAAAGTACTTGTCTCTGCTTCTGTGCATACTTTATTTACCCACAAACTAGAGAAGGAGAGAAATGACGAAGGGTAAAAACTCAAAAATAGTACATGTCTTCTATGTGGAATTATAGATTAAAAAAATCAAATTTGAAATTTTCTCTAGGAGATTTTTTTGAAAAAATTTTTTAAACAATTAGAATAATTATGTTTTAGAAGAAAATTTAAAAGATTTCCTTGTCTCCTAAGATTTTAATTACTGACAAGTAAAGAATATAAAATTGTAAATCCTCGAACTATTTCTTCTCCCATTTCAGATTCCATATAGATTTTCACTCAGGGCCTTTAAAATAGACAAAGGAAAATTTAAAAAATAAATAAATAAATAAATAAGTAATAGTTTGAAAATGCAAAAAGTAGATACTTGATGGAACTCTATAAAATAAATAATCCAAGTGGTTTAAAGCTTTTAAATGAAGCGATTAATTTTCCTTGGGTGGGTTCTAGAGTGGAAGAGGTAGAGAGAGAATGCTATAAAACTGTCACCAAGAGAATGATGCCTTCCTTTGCAATGAGTTTTGTACAAGGAATGATGGTCAAGTTTGTTTGTTAAATGTCATCTCAGAAAGCAGAAGTTGCTTTTGCAAGTGTGAAATACAGAGAATAAAATAAGCAGTGGATCAAGCACTAGGAGTTTTCAAATTTATTAAAAGAGAAGAAATAAACGGGTACATTTTAGAAATAGGGAACAGAAAACTGAGGGAAGGATTAGCTACATAGAAAAGCATGTTGCCCAAGGAAGAGCTAAAAGATCACCTATAGAAAACAAAAATTGGGGAAATAATTAGAAGAAAAATGTTAAATATCTTTAAGGGTAGATTTCATGTTTTTACAAGTACCCATTTTAGAAACACTGACTTGAAATATTTGACAAAAATTGAGGCTGGTTCTTCGAATACAAACTGAAGTAGAAGATTCAGAAAGGTAGTTTTCTGGAATTGTAAAATTGAGGTAGAAGTTAAATCTGGACTTACATTGTAAAATCATATGCCTTAGTGACTTCACTTTCTGTGGCCGGATATACTGTTTATCATAATAAATATTTATATATGATATATATTCATTTATATACGGTTATATACACACATTCATTCATTTGGCATGTACTAGGTGCCAGGTCTGGGCACAGTTCGAGAATGTGAAGGTGGATGGGGGTGTAGGAGAGGAAAAATTTTTCCTCTAAGTTCTCGGCTAGGGCTCTGTAACAAAAGACTGATTAACAAGAGAAAAGCATATAAATTTATTTAATGTAAGTTTTATGTGACACAGGAGCTCTTATAAGGAAATGAAGATCCAAAATAATGGCAAAACCTAAGTGCCTATATATTAGGTGAACAAAGAAAGGCAATTGTGGAAAAGTAACTAAAATAGATGGGGAAACTAAAGGGAGATAAGAGTTATTTTAATAAGGTCTGTTTGTGTAGAATTCTCTGCCTCAACTCCCATCTCTGGTGATTAGAATGTTCTTTTCCTCCTGAAATAAAGTGAGAGGATTTTTTTTCTCAACTCCAGTATTATTTATTTTTCCTAGAATCCGGATATAATTAACTGTAGCAAGACAGTGTTCAATATTATTTCTCATTTCAGGTTCTTTAAACAATCTCGGCATCTGTAAATGTGAGAATTAACATTCCAATAACTAGAAAACTAAAATTTGACATAACAAATTTACTTAATATTCATGTAACTACACAAAATTTTATCTGCAACACATGCACTTAAATATTACAGAATTTAGTTTTTATAAACTAGCTTACACATAAACAAAAGTTAGTCTTTGTCCTAATGTATGAAGTATTGCATCAACAGATCTCCTACTATATAGCTTTTTACTATGAAAACAGATGATTTCTTTCCTTAAGACAAGGTGAAAAAACCCAAAGTTCCCACCCAAAAAGAAAGTATTTTACCTAAGTAGTACTATAGGAAGTTACAGTGTTCACCAAAAGAACATGCAGGTTTCTTATTAAACTTTGTTTTAACGAGTCTCAAAATCCTGTGATAGATTGGTCAAGTTATTTCCATTAAAAAATACTGATTTTAAAAACTAATAAAAATTTCCACACACACACACACACACACACACACACACACACACACACACACACACACACAATGGTCCATAAATCATTCTCCTTTCCTTCTGAAGATTTTACTGTACATTCTAATCATTAATTCCTCTTTTAATTAAACTTAAATGGCCAATTGAGACAAATGGTTCTGAGATTGTTCTTACACCACTGATTCAGTCTGGGGTGGCAGGTATTGGGGATAATTCTCATTTAACTGTCTGAGATTTGGTGACTTTGCCAGCTCCACCTGTCTTTTTGTCCTCTGTTTGATGACACTCCTGCAACTGTCTCATGTCACAAACAGCAAAACGGTGGAGGGGAGGATAGTCAGAGAAGCTCTCAACACACATGGGCTTGCCAGGAATCGTATCAACAATGGCACATCACCAAATTTAAAACATTTTGGGCAAACTTGCATCTTTTTTTCCTGAATGACGATCAATCTCCTTCAGCTTAGAAAATTTGCAAGCACTGTGAACTGTGTGACAATTCAGCACAGGTGTGTATTCAGCACTGATCTGGCTTTGCTGGTTTAGGATAATCACTTCAGGCATAAAGTCAACTGCTTCCTTTGCTTGGTCATTTTTGTTGTCACCAGCCACATTGCCATGTGGAACATCTTTGATAGACACATTTTTGACCTTGAACCTCACACTGTCTCCAGGAAGAGCTTCATTCAAAGCTTCATGGTGCATTTCAACAGACTTTACTTCAGTTGTAATG
The DNA here is from genome assembly GCA_030015415.1 of Cynopterus sphinx. Lineage (NCBI taxonomy): Eukaryota > Metazoa > Chordata > Mammalia > Chiroptera > Pteropodidae > Cynopterus > Cynopterus sphinx. The sequence continues at coordinate 73,232,695 of CM057385.1, read as the reverse complement.
TTGAGTGGAGCAAAGGTGACCACCATGCCGGGTTTGAGAACACCAGTTTCCACTCAGCCACAGGGACAGTATCAGTATCACAATTTTGTAGATATTCTGGATGGGCAGACACAATGGCTTGTCAGTTGAATGAGCTGGTGGCAGGATGCAGTCCATAGCTTTAAGCAGTGTGGTTCCACTGGCATTGCCAACTTTATGGGTGACTTTCCATCCCTTGAACCAAGGCATATTAGCCTTATCATCATTTCAACCAAAAATGGGTACAAATGCTACACTGTGTCAGGGTCATAGCCAATGTTCTTAATGCAGCTGCTGACTTCCTTCATGATTTCCTCATATCTCTTTGGCTGTAGGATGGCTGAGTGGAATCCAGTTGGCTAAAACCAACTATTAGTTGTTTCACACCCAAGTATGTGGACTAGAAGGGCATACTCACAGGTCTGCCATTCTTGGGGATACCTGCTTCAAATTCACCAACACCGGCAGCAACAATCAGGATAGCACAGTCAGCCTGAGATGTGACTATAACCATGTTTTTGATAATCTCTAGGTTCTGGGGATCAGTGATGTTCACATAATACTTGCTGGTCTCGAATTTTCACAGGGAAATATCAGTGGTGATACCACGTTCATGTTTAGCTTTCAGTTTATCCAAGACCCAGGCATGCTTGAAAGAGCCCTTTCCCATCTCAGCAGCCTCTTTCTCAAAATTTCCAGTGGTTCTTTTGTCAAACCCACCACATTTGTAGGTCAGATGGCCAATTCAGACTCTCCTGAATTTACGTGCCCAATGAAGATGATGTTGATATGAGCCCTTTCCTTTCCCATTTTGGCTTAGATTTAGTGGTGGTTTTTTATGACAGCTGTGTTCTGCTGGCAAACCCATTGTGAAAAATCAAGTGGGAGTTTTATTTTCTGCTTTCAGGAGGAAAAGGGTAGGTCATAGTGCCTTTCCTGCATCTGTTGTTTATCGATTTTTTTTTTAGCTCAAAATAATCTTTATACCAAGGTGGTATATTTTGAGGTGGTATATTCTGTCACTCTTCAGAGGGAAATGACATACAAAAATGTAATGAAAAGACAGTATGGTAAGTACAATAGAGAGGTATGAACACACAGAATAAGCCATGTGAATGCACATGTGAAAGATGCTCTTTGGAGGTCTTCTGCTATCTCCCTAAACAGAGTGGTATACGATGAGCAGGAGTTGGCCAGGCTAACAGTGGAATTGGTGGTGGAGATGGTGAGCAGAAGTAAAGTGAAAAGGCACAAAGGTGAGAAACAACATGTTGGTGGTATGAGCTTGGAACCTTCGAGAGTCTGCTGCTTTTGTTGCATAAATTGTAAGGCAGAGATTAATGGGATGCGGTCTTGTTGGTAGCATGGAGGTGTGTGAAAGAGTTTTAAACTAGGGATAGTCCTGTTGAGATTCTCATGTTAGAGCATCCATTTTGGCTGTGCTATTGATGAGTTTGAGTGGGATTCAATGGGGACTGGTACCACAATGTAGGGAGAGATTGTGAGAGCCTAAAGAATACAGTGCCATTAGGAGGCAAAATTAGCAAGACTTAATAGAGGTTAGATGTGGGAGTTAGGGAGAGGTTGAGGAGAGAATAAAATGCAGTGTGACTCCCAGGTTTTAGTTTAGGTGACTGGGTATTCATGGTCCCATGAACTGAACTAAAATATATAGAAAAAGAAGCATGCGTGTCTTGTTCAGCGTCCCCACAAGAAAGAGAAATCACACTCAGGTTGGACAATGTGAAGAGAATTTAGTAAATAAGTTATTTATAAACATGTGGAGAGGAGATAGAGAAGCCATGAGGAATAAGGTAGCCCCTTAGGACAAACAATAGTGGAATGGGAGAAGAAATGCTGTGATCAACCCAAGACCTGGAGGGAAAGGCTGTTAGAACATGAGACAGACAGTTGTCTGACAACTGTGACCTCAGTCAAGGAACAAGTTAAGCAGCCAGTCCTCTGCAGCCCTCTAGGGAGGTGAAGGAGGAGAGCTAAACACTGTGAACTCACTATGGGCTCTCCTTCTGATCTGCTGGGATTGCTTGTTGGCCAATCTCAACTGGAAGTGAAAACAGAGGGCAAGGAGACACATTAGTGTAAATATGTGGAGTTAGAGATTTGCAAGGGATTTCTGGAGGCCATATAGTAATATAATGCTTAGAGAGAGAATAGGCTCTGGAGGCAAAACTGCCTGTTTTGCATCTGGGATTTACCACTTACCTGATGTGAGGACTTGGACATATATCTTAACTTCCCTGTGCTTCGGTTTCCTCATCTGTAAAGCAGAGAATACTAATAGTACCCACATCATAAAGTTTTTGTGGATTATAAGTGAGTTAGTTAACACATGCAAAATATTTCCAATGGTGCCTGGCACATAGAAAGCCATAAATAAATGTCTGCTGTTATTATTTAATATCCATATGGAAATGCCAAGCCAATAGGTGAATATATGAATGTGAAAGTCAGAGAGAAGGAATATTAGATTCACAGAGTTTTGAGAAAATTTATGATACTGAATGAAATCACTCAGGGAGAGTGTCTGGATTATCACTGTCCAGTAGAAATACAATGCAAGCTACACATATAATTAAAAAATTTGAAACTTTGATAATGTATGTTTTATTTAACACAACGTGTACAAAATCTTAGTGTTTCACTATGTATTCAATATAGAAAATTAATGAAATAATATACTTTCTTTTTATGTACCTAGAGTACATCTCATTTTGGACTAGCACATTGCAAATGCTCAGGAGCCACCTCTGCCCATGGCTGCTATCCCTGACAGTGCCGGTCTAGAATCAAAACAGCAGGCAGACTAGGAGAGGTCTCTGAAAAACACTCATAATTAAGGCTCTGGGGCAGGACAAAGGAATTAGAATAAAAAAGGGCAAGTTATAAGAATTAGAAGAGCAGGTCCTACAGACTTCCAGAGCCTAGAGAGTTTTAGTACTTTTAGAGAGTTTTAGTACTTTTAGAGAGTTTTAGACACAGCAGGCAGTCCCATAATAACAGATCTGTAAAATGCCTACTGAATTTGGCAAACTGAAGGTTGTCAGTGACTTCAGAGGAAATTGTTTTTATAAGAAAAGTGGTAGCCAGAAAATGGATAGGAATGAGTTGTATGGTTGTGCCGGAGAGAGAGCTGAGATCATGGGAAAGTTGAAAAATTATTAAGGAGAAACGGCACACACCAAAGGCTGTGTTACAACATCAAGGAAGTATAAACTCAAAAGTGTTATAATCACTCACTCACTCACTCCCCCTTCTTCTGGACATCACTTCTATTGCAGTATCCTCTTTACTAATTTCATTTCTTCTAGTCTTAGTCTCATCTACCTCCCTCATACTTGTACCAGAGAGATTATATGAGGTCACAAATATCATTAATGCTGGAAATTATTTATCTATCCAGCAAACATTTAGTTGAGGCTGACTTCTTCATTGCTATTTACTCATTGACATTCACTTCCTTTTTTTCTCCTTTCTTGAAACCTCTTTGAAATCTATGCAATTCTACAGATGAAACATGTGATCTAGACTACTCCATCTTCTTTGACACAAAAGTTGGTTCCTGTGTGGCATTTGACCAAAGCTTGCGAATTAGAGTGGATATTAATTTCAACTTGGAATGCTAGGATGAAGTTCTCTTCTCTCCCTCTATCTTGTGTACGTGAAGATCCAAGAGCCTAGAATTGTAGTAGTTATATTTCGTCCACGAGGAAATGTATCTGAGGATCAAGAGAACACAGAGAGGAGAGCAGAGCCAAGAGAATCACAGAGAAATAAAGCCAGAGCCCTAATGATAAGTGGTTCAGGCCATGTTTAGAATCTCTCTTCAAGAATTTTGTTATGTGAACCAATAAGTTATCTTTATTTTTAAAGCCAGTTTGATTTTCATTTTCTATTATTTGCAGCCAAAAAGATCTACTCCAAAGCCTGCCATGTGTCAGTATTTCAGCTGTAATATTGTACTAGAATATTGAGGTTATTTTACTACTTAAAACTTTTAAATGATTCTCCTTTCCTATAGTGATGTTGATAATTAGTGTAATTACATACAGGACAAAATCTCAGCTCCAGAGTTTCAAGGTCAATTATGCCTGACAGTATATGACCTTGCCTACTGGTTCAGCTGCATTCCTCTGTGGCATTTACCTTCTGATACTATTTGCAATTCTCCAAACATGTTTTAAAATATGTCCACAAGTTATTTGAAACTACTCCAATTACGACGTGGTGTATATGTCTCCTCTCTGTAAATCTAGGTGGACTTATGACTACATTAGCCAAGGGATTATAGCAAAAATGATGTTAAGGGACTTCTAAAACTATATCATAAGAGTTGTGTGGCTTTCTACAGGTTTTCCTGGAATATTCACTCTTTAGATGTGTCCAAATTGGGTATTCCCTCTAGGAACTCAGCCACCGTATTATGGGCATTCCCTCTACTTAACCACCATATTATGGGAATCTCAATCCACATTGAGGGGGTACATGTAGGTCACCCTATCCACAATCTCAGTTGAGGCCAGCCTTAGAGTCATCCTGGCACTAGAATGTAAGTAAAGAAAACTTGAGATGATTGCAATCCTCTGGCATTTGAGTCACTCACAGCCATTTTTAGATTTCTACAGTCTTCTAGGTGAGGCCCAAGATGTTATGGAGTAGTCATAGCTGTCCCTGCTCTACCTTCTCAGAATTTCTATTTCACAGGTCAATGAACATTATAAAATGGTTATTTTACACTACTAAGTTTGGAATTCTTTGTTACACACCAATAGATAATTAAAACAGAATTTGGACTTCTATTAATTAGAATTTGTTCAGGATAAAAAAAGAGGTAGAAGAATGGAGGGTTAGTTCTGTCTACTTGCCTGTTGAGCTGGGATATCAATCTTCTTTTCCTGTACTTATTGATCCTGGTTCTCAGGCCTTCTGACTCTGGAATCTACACCAAAAGCTCTTTGACTTTCAGGCTTCAAACTGCACTATTTGCTTTCCTGGACTTCCAGCTTGAAGATGGCAGATTATGGGAATTCTCAAGTTTCATTGTTGTGTGTTCCAGTTCCTCATAGTAAATCTACTGAGGGAGAGAGAGAGAGAGACAGAGAGAGAGAGAGAGAAGAAGGAAGAGGAGGAGTAGGAAGATGAGGAGGAGGAGGAGGAGGAGGAGGAGGAGGAGGAGGAGGAGGAGGAGGAGGAGAAGAAGAAGAAGAAGAAGAAGAAGAAGAAGAAGAAGAAGAAGAAGAAGAAGAAGAAGAAGAAGAAGAGGAAGAAGAAGAAAGATAGATAGATAGATAGATAGATAGATAGATAGATAGATAGATAGATAAACAGATAGATAGAAAGGTAGATAGATAATCTCTTTGGTTCCATTCCTCTGGAGAACCCTAAAACAGGTGATTGTTTATATTATTGTCATATCTAGGTTTAATTTTTATCCCTCTGTGTCCTCCTTGTGACCTTGAACATACATTCCCAGTCAGACTAGAAGCTTCTTTCTCTATATTAACATGAGCACTTGACTCAACATTCATTAGTGTCACTTTTAATACTAGTTGATGCATACAATTAATCAGACTGCTTGCATCTTCATTATTAAGTTGATTTCTGAAGGAAAGGGACTTCCCTTATTCATCTTTTTTATCCCCAATGTCTAAAACAGTCATTAAGAAATTCAGGAGGCAAATAAGGCTAAAGGGGGTCAGATGTATATGACAGAGGAGATTTGACTTTGGGTGGTAAACACACAATATAACATACAGATGATGTAGTATTGAATTGTACACTTGAAACCTATATAACTTTATCAATCAATGTCACCTCAATAAATGTAATAAAAAATCAGAGAATGTTTGTAAACTGACTCAAAAATAAAATCTATGCCAGTTGTTATGAGGATCATGTGAGACTATGTACATGATTGGTTGTCAAACTGAGAATCCTTCTCAAATATTGATTATAATTATTATGGGCTAAATGGCTTTAGCCTACCAATAGGCTGGTGGAAGGGCCAAGTTGGTAACATAACTTCCATTTCTATCAATGATTCTGTGACAAAGTAATTATAATAGTAATCACTGTTCTACATTGAATGCTTACATAGTGCAATGGTCGGCACACAGTGCTTCTGGCCAAGGTTCCTTGGTGTGTACGATTGCTTTTTCTTCTAGCAGATCTCCAGGCCTTGAGTTCTGTATTTCTTGCTTCTGATCTTTCTATTCTACTCATATCTTATAAATTCTCTTCCTGCTCGAGGAACTGAAGCCTGCTTTCTTTTTTCCAGATGCTGCTGAGGGCCTGTTCTACACAGGAATGACAACCTGGAACATGAGCTTGCAGCTGGCCAGCTCCCTTGATGACTCCTACTGGGAAACATCTTCAGTTATGCTCTGTCTATCGACCAGAAACTGTTGGGTATTAGTGTAAATTAAGAAAAGTCAAGACATTTTTATTGAAATTAGCAAGCTTATCTAAAATTCATATAAAATTGCAAGAAACCTAGAGTAGCTAAACGGATTTTGAAAACAAATAAAGTTGGTAGAATCACATTCTTGATTTCAAAATGTACTACAAAGCTATAATAACGTAGGCAGTGTGGTACTAGCATAAAGATAAGCATATAGGTCAATAAAATATAATTGTGAGCCCAGAAAAAAAACTCTTACATTTATTGAAAATGTCTACTGAGACACCTAGATATGCATATACAAAGAATGAAGTTGAACACCTACCTCACACATATACAAAAATTAGTTCAAAGTAGATCAAAAACAAAAATATAAAAGCTCAAATTATACACTCTTAAAAGAAAACATAAACCTTTGTGACCTTAGATTCAGGCATTGGTTTCTTAGATATGACACCAAAAGCACAAGTGACAATAGAAAAAAATTAAAATTTAATTTTATCTAAATAAAAAGCCCTGTGCTTCAAAGGATCCCATCAAAATGGTGAAAAGAGCGATCATAGGATGAGAGAAAGTATTTATAAATCATATATCTGATAAAGGACTATATCCAGAATATATAAAGAACCCTTACGACTCAATATTTACAACACAAACAACCCAATCAAAAAATGGGTAATAGATGCGAGTAGACATTAATTCAAAGTAAATGATGCTCAACATTATTAGCCATTAGAGAAATGCAAATCAAAACACAATAAGATACCATTTTACATACAATAGGATGGCTATAATAAAAATGACAGACAATAACAAATGTTGATGAAAATATGGAGAAGTTGTAACTGCATACTTTACTGGTAGGTTTGTAAAATGGTGCAGCCACTTTGGAAAACATTTTTGCATTTCTTTAAAATGTTAAATAAAGATTTACTACAAGACAGCCATTCTGTTCTTAGGTATATGCCCAAAAGAATTGAAAACTAAGTCCATACAAAAACTTGTATATCAATGTTCATGAAAGCCTTATTCATAATAGCTCAAAAGTGAAAACAACCCAAATGTCCACAAACTAATGAATGGATAAACAAAATATAGGTCTATAAAATGAGATATTATTCAGAGAAAAAAGGAATGAAGTACTGATACATGCTACAACACAAATGAGCCTTGAGAACATTATGCTAAGCAAAAGAAGCCAGTCACAAAAGGTCATGTATTGTATGATCCCATTTATATGAATTGTCCAGGTGAGGCAAATACGTTGAGAAACAAACTAGACAAGGGCTGAAGGAGGAGAAAATGGGGTGTGACTACTAATGGATATGAGGTTTGTTTTTGAGCTGCTGAAAACATTCCAGAATTAGATCTTGGTGATGTTTATACAATTCTGTGACATACTAAATACCACTGAATTGTATACTCTAAAAGCCTGGATTTTATTATATGTGAATTACATCTCAATTAAGCTGTAGTAAACAAAAATATTAAGCTGAGATTTCCTTTCACTCAAATTCTGAATCAGAATAGGTTAAGAAAATATTATTTTGTCAGTCAGCAATAGTATTTTCAGACTCCCAAATGAAATATACACTATTAAGCTGCTGTGATATATTTCAACCCATATCTAAATATTTTGATATATCGATTACATTGGGATTTTTTTTAAACAATCAAGGTCAGTGGTTCAAGTTTCGGACTCTGGAATAATTAAGAGATTTACATGTAATAGTGTTTACGTAAAATCATAACCAATTTTAAAGATTTTATTTTGATCATTAAAATTCTCCCCCCAGAGCTACTTTACTACCATTTCTCTAAAGAATTTTCCCTATCAAGAAACAAACATTATATTAAATGATGAAAAGAAACTTGTCTCTATCCGAAAGTCCTTCAAGTTGACTGTAGAAATAAAATCTTAAATTTGCCTTCTTTTCTGCAAACCCTGTACCCACCAGGAGATTTGGCAGCAAAGTATAATTATGTGGAATTCACTCTTGACATATTTCTGGAAACTCTATCTCACTATTCAGCAAGCTTTATTTCAGCATAAGAGAATATAATATAACCATTTCCTACTGAACAAATAAAATTTGAGTCTGAAATGAACCACACTGCACATCATCAGGCATATCTGAAAGGCCGTAATCTAAACAGTGAACCTGTTTATAATATACATTAGACTCTGAATTTCTGTTTTAGTCTTTTGAGGCCTGTTGTAAATCTCTTTCTACATTAAAAATGCTAACCATACTCCCCATTTATCTGACAGAGTGCAAAACAGCAAAGAATAAAAATTCTGCTTGGCTATCATATCTTCGTTGTACATACAGCCATCACACACAATGATGGTTGGTAATGACTGAAATATGGCACAAAATGCAATCTCCACGTGAATTGAAATAACTCATTTATTAAGTGCAAAATAACCAGCTGGATTTAAGCTAATTAAGAAATTAATTACTATTTGTCAAATGGGGGGGGGTTAAAAAACGAGTAGGATTTTTAGAAAAGTGAATAAGAATACACTTATAGCATATACAAACATCTGGCTGCCTCCACCAAGGAAACAATGACAGGAATGTAGTGGTAGTATTATCTATGGTGCCTCAGTAGAAATAAAGCAGGCTCTTCTCTCTGTGATCCAGGAATGTTTCTGGTAGTGTCACACCAATAGAAAACCAGACACAAAAACGGAACATGCAAAGTAAAGAAGAATCCTCAAAAAAGATACACATATGGACTGTGAGATACTAATAAACCAGGAAGGCTTGTGCTACTAAAGGAATGACAAAGAGTGATATAATATTTCATTACATATTTCTGTATTCATCCATTTATCCATCCTATGCATTCATCTACCCACCCATCTATCTAACCATTTATTCAAAGTCTATTGAATATTTTATGCATACATTTCTATCCTACTTCTTTACTTGACACTATATCTTAAGGATGTCAACATATTAATAAAAGCACATTATAATTTTTTCAGTAAATTTTTTAGCATTCATTATGTGCTATGCTTTGCACTAAGCACTTCACATACATAATCACTTTTAATTAAAGCAAAAAAAATACAGATGAAGAAACTGAAGCTTAGACATGTTGAATAATTTGCCTAGAACATGAATCTGGTAAGTTTTAGACTTGGGATTCAAACACAAGCAGACTAGACCAGTGCTCTAGAGCTTAATTATCTTTCTACACTGCATTTCCACATCTTTTGAATGGCTATATCATATTTCAATGTTCTGGTTTTTTTTTTCTTCTGTGTCAAAAGTCTTATTACATCCTTTTATTTTCACAGGGCAATGCACAATTCAGTTATTTGTAAATGCAATATCATGGAAAACTGATAGTTACAATGATAATATGTTTCTATTTTCATTTTAAATTCTGAATTTTCTCTGAAATCTTTTTTTTGTATTTATTCAACATTCATCAATATCAATTTTAGTGCTTATATTAAGAGTCAAGCACTATCATGTTCTAATCTGCTTACATCTAGGATTTTCAGCTATTTAAACACATTTAATGTGCTTCTTCTCCTCCAGCAAACTCTATTTGAAAACAAACCTTTCCCTTTAAGAGGATTACTTTGGAAGTTGTCAGCCATAGTCTCTAGACCCAAACTCAGTAATCAGCAACTATGACACCACAGTGAAAATCTCTTGATAATGGGGTCAGTGGTTTCATAGAACATGTGAGTTTATTGCTACAACCCCAGTGATCCTAGCTGACAGTCTGACTCGTTCTCACATGTGTACCCTGAACTACAAATGTAAGAGTAATAATAAACACTTGGATTCACACTCCCTCAGTGTTCTCATTGACTGCCAGAGGACCACACAGACTAATTTTTGTGGGGCCAGGGATAAAATTATGTACATCTTTCTTATAAAGAACTCTCTTAATTCTATTTTCCTTTAAGATATAAAGGCTCCTTGACTCACGGACATGGACTATAGACTAGTGGTTACCAGAGGGTAAGGGGTGGGAGAGGAGGGGTGAGTTAGATGGGGTACAGGGGGTCAAATATAGGGGAAGTGGGGGTAGGTGAAGGGTGTAAAGGGGATCAAATATATGGTAGCTGAAGGAAACTGGACTTTGGGTGGTAAACACACAATAGAATATACAGATGTTAAATTATAATGTACACCTGAAAATTATATAATTTTATTAACCAGTGTTACCCCAATAAATGTAATAATAATAATATAAAAAGATATAAAGGCTCCTTGAGAAACATAAAAGGCTTGGAAGCAAATGCCTTGGAAATTAAGCCACCCTGTTCATTTCAAATAACCATCTTTCGTAAACATGGGCCTGATAGTTTAGTAGAACACAAGCAAGTAGGACTGTATGAAGTTCTATAAGTTATACTCAGAGAAACACAATTTTATAAAGACCAACAGTTTAATTAAGACAAACAAAGCTAAAACATTTATATGTGGTGACGATTTAAACAACAAGACACTTTAAGGCGAACAAGATTCTGTTGGTCATTAACACAAAAAGGATGAGAGGTCCTGCTTTCTACAAAATTCATCATGTGAAATTTAGAAAAACACTATTATGAAATGTGGTATAGTTAAATGAGAAAGAAGGAAAAGTCCCAAGAGAAGAATATTTTTGCTTGGTACTTCTCAATGTTAAATTGTGTGATGTTTATATCATTCAAATCAATGTAATTATTTTATCTTCTGGCTTCCAGATGGAGTTTCAAAACACACACACACACACACACACACACACACACACACACACACACACACAAGAAAACAGTTCTGAAAGTGCTTTCTCTTAAGTTCTTTGGTACAATTTGGTCATTTTGATAGATATCAATTCACAAAGCACTTTAACATACAAAGCAATGAAATGCAACAAGTACAAATATTTAGAAAACCATAATTGAAGAATATATTTTGACCTCACAGAAAACAGAACTCTAAAATTTTACTTATGTGTCTGTGACTAAGAAATCCATACTGACTAAAGGAACATCTCTAACTAGATTTATTTTAAAGAAATATTACATAACACATCCCTTTTTAATTTACTAGCATAACTGTTCTATATACTTTTTTAAAAGAAAAGGCAAGTTTCAACTTGAAAAAAGAATAATTTTGAATTTCATACTTCTAATCTTTTGTGCCTTCTGATTCAGCGAGTGTTGCCATCTAAAATTTAAGGCCAGTTTACAGAATGTTAAGGATAATGCTTATTTTTCAGGAAATGGCTAACTGTCCTCTTGCAGCAGTTTCTCTATTTCCTTATCCCACTTCTCATCTCGTTTCTCTGACTCTGTCACCCACCACTTCACGGTCTTGAAGTTCCTGGTGTAGTTCTTTTTTCCCAATCCGCAGAGTCCTCTTCTAATACAGTCGCCTTTTTGTCAAGCACCGGTTGCTCCATTCCCTTCCTCAGACCCTCCTGATCTAAGTTATGGGTGTCGAAGGCATTGCTGACAAACTCAGAAACAACTGGGCTGGTAGAGATCTCCTCTTCATCCTCTTGAGTTTTAAGCTGAGATTTGGTTAGACAGGTGGCCTTTGGGGCCGTACTGACCGTGTCAGCCACACAGCACAGCCGTGGCTCCTCTCTCTTCTGGCAGCCTGCTGCTGGGCATCAGGGAGACACAGTAACAGCAGTTCCTCCAAAACACTTCTTCCTTCACAAGGTTAGGAACAAAGGTGAATCTCATCCTGCTTAGCAGTTTGTCCTCTTGGAGCATGACCACGGTGACAGGGTACATCTGATCCAAGTCAAAATGAAATTGCACAGCAGCTGGAGGATCAAGAAGGGAATTCCTCTTATCAGCTGATAAGGCCAAAATTTGTTGTTAAATTATTTCTTCATCATTACTGTCAACCCATCGGGATACTTGCAGCTTATTCTTTTGTTTGCTGCGCCTCAATAAATTTGTTCTGCTCCTTCTGAAAGTTTTCTATAATCATTATCTATCTATCTATCTATCTATCTATCTATCTATCTGTCTGTCTGTCTGTCTGTCTGTCTGTCTGTCTGTCCGTCCGTCCGTCCGTCCGTCCGTCCGTCCGTCCGTCCGTCCATCCATCCATCCATCCATCCATCCATCCATCCATCCATTTTTGTGGTGGCGATTGCAACGTAATAGTTGCCGAGGCCTTTGGCCTGGTAAAGGAGCTCCTGGTCGCTGGGTTGCTGCGACTTCCCCTCGACAGACTCCGCCCCCGCCTCCGAGCCCTGCTCGGATGGAGTTTCTACCTTCAGTTGCCCATCTCGGTTGGGCTGCCGTTACTGGCGACCCGCTGCTGCAAGCCAAATTAACTGCTCAAATCGCCGAACATCCTGTCCCCATAGGCGCCACTGCGTTGCGAATCACCAGAGACCCTAACTGGTGACGCCTTCACAACGTGCGTGTCTCCTGGGGAGATGTATTTCAGTGTTTTAATTTGCTGTACTTAATGTCATTATTCCCCTATTTTTGCTTTTAATAACTATTGCTGTAGTGAACTTCCTTATAAATCAATATCTTTACCTCTGTGGTTGTTTCTTGCCCATTTGTATAATATCTCCTGGAGAAATATCAGTTCAGATGCTTTTCCTATTTTAAGTTGGATTTTTTTGTCTTTTTATTGTTGAGTTATAAAAGCTTTTTATGCATTTTGATATAAGTTCCTTATCAGATATATGATTTATAAATATTTTCTCCCATTCTATGGATTGTCTTTCCACTTTTTCTATAGTATCTTTCTAAGAGTTTTGGTTCTTACTTTTAGGTCTTTGATCCATTTTGAGTTCATTTTTCTACATGGTATGAAGTAGGGGTCCAACTTCATTTTTTAACATGCATATAGCCAATTGTTCCAGTATAATTTATTGAAAAGACTCTTCTTTCCCTATTGAATAATCATGGCATCCTGTCTAAAATCAGTTGACCATAGATACATAAACTTGTTTCTGGACTCTCTATTAATCTGTATGTTTATCCTTATGCCAGTCCCATACTGTTGATTATTTTTGCTTTGTAGTAAGTTTGAAAATTGGAAGGAAAGTGTTAATTCTTCAACTTTGTTCTTTTACAAGAATGTTTTGGCTATTCTGGCCCCTTGCATTTCCATATAAATTTTAGGATTAGCTTATCAGTTTATACAAAGATGTCAGCTGTTATTTTGGTTAAATGTTGTGTTGAATCTATAGGTCAATTTGGGGAAAATTGCCATCTTAACAATATCAAGTGTTCTAATTCATGAATATGGTCTGTTTTTCTATTCGTTAGTTCACCTTTAATTTGTTCCAACAATGTTTTGTTATCTTTAAAATATAAGTTTTACAGTTTGGTTAAATTTGTTTTTTAGTATTTTATTATTCTTGACACTGATGTAAATAGAATTACTTTCTTAATTTCATTTTTGGATTTTTCATTGTAAGTGTACAGAAATATGATCCACGTTTACATGGAGATTTTGAATCCTTTAGCCTTGCTAAACCTTTTTGTTCTGATAGTTTTTTTATGGATTTCTTAGGATTCTCCATATGCTTATGTTGTCTGCAAATAGAGATAGTTTTATTCTTCTTTTCTAATCTGCATACATTTTATTTCATTCTCTTATATAATTGCCCTGCCGATAACCCCCAGTACAATGTTAAATAGAAATGGCAAATATGACATTCTTATCTTGTTCCAGATGTTGAGAAAGTAGTCTCTCTCCATTAAGTATGATAGCTGTAAATTTTCCATAGATGTTCTTTTTTTGTGTTGAGTAAGTTTCCTTCTCTTCCCGGTTTGTTGAGTGGATTTTTTTTTTTTTTATCATGTGTTGGAATTTGTCAAATGCTTTTATTCTAAGGATATAGTATGTTACATTAATTGATTTTTGAATGTTAAACCAACCTTGCTTTTCTTCAATAAGTCCCACTTGATTATGGGATATAATTCTTTTTATATGTTTCTGAATTTGGTTTGCTAGTATTTTGTTGAGAATTTTTGTCTTTATATTCATGAAGGATATTGTTCTTAATTTTTTAAAGATGTAATGCCTTTGGTTTTGGTATCAGAGCCTCATAGAATAAGTTGGGAAGTATTCTTTCCTCTTCTAAGAAGAGTTTGTAAAGAATTGGTATTACTTCTCTAAATATTCATCTGTGAAGCCATCTGATTATTTCTTTAGGTAAGATATCTGGAAGTAGAATTACTGTGTCAAAGATATAAACATATGTGAAACTTTTTACACATATCGCTTAATTGCTTTCCTGCATAGGGAGTGCTAGTTCCTACTTTCACTAGCAGTATGCAGCTAGCATATAGTTTTTCACTCAGTAGGCTTTCATTAAACTTATGTCGAATTGAATTTTATCAATAACTGGTTCCTTCCAGCCATGGAAAACAACATTCACTAATATACTAATTTAATAATTTTTCTCAATACGAGTACTTCTTAAAAAGATTGCATTGATTTCATGCCAATGTCCACCAAAATGAACTAGATTCCACATATTTTAGAGTTCAATGAATAATAAAGGCCTATATCTGCCTAATACTTTTAGTGTAGAGGGACTTTTTGTCTATAATATAGCTTTCTTAGTGTTCAGGAAGCATCTAAATGATATGCTAAATAAGAATCTGTTCACAAACTAGCTTAGTTTGTTTTTGCTATTATTGTTAACAAAATGTGATAAAGGATATGTAGCTTTAATAATTATGAATATTAATAAAATACTTGGCAAATTCTTGTATCGTGCTTGTCATATATAAAAGATTTCATATTTTCATCATAATTCTTTATGAATATTGTGGATTCATTTCCCATAGGAGTGAATTTATGCACCTACTGCTATTTTTTCACATTTATTGAGATATAATTAACATATAACATTGTGACGATTCATACCTATTTAAATTTGATCTTGATTGTACACTAAGAATTTTCTGAGACACTTTAAATAAATGTAAAAGGTGGGTCTAAATTGCAAAATGTAACAAATGTGAGTTGTGTGTCTTGTCCACTAACTTTAGAGCTCATTCTCCTCTTGATGTACTCTCTTGATTGAGAGAAGCTCCTCCTCTTCATGAAAAGTCCTGGAGCTTTCAACCAGTGTCTACTTAAGCACAAGGTTCGTTTTAATCCTGCCAGATCCAGGTCTGTTTTCCTACTCTGGTCCTTGTTTCTTACAGTACTAGGAAAAAATAATATTCCATACAAGCTGATCCCAGTAAAGGTTTACACAACCAGTTAAACATATTCTTTAATCATGCTGGTTGCAGAAACTTATATTACTTAAAATGGCATTCCAGGCACTATTCATTATAAGTCTTGCTTCATTACATTTGAGTATGTTATTTTCCTTCTTCTTTTTTATTGCCTTTCACTTTGGTAGTTGTTTATAGCCCTGCTGGGCTCACTTGTTTCCTTATTTAAGAGTTCACTGGGTTTGTATCTGATCTTATCTTTAGTGTTACCACCTTCTCACCTTTTGTTGGTTGATTTAGTATTCACAGTGACATTATCTCCGACTCCCTGTGAGTGAATTCACATCCAACTTAGAGCAAGATCCTGCATGAAATACACACATAAACACACATAACGTTGCCTGTCCAAGTGGCAGAAAAAGTTAAACTCTGGATTTATTTTTTTCTTGTGACTGGTTCCTTACATCTTCCATCCCACTTCTGTATGTGTGTATGTATGTATTTTAAAGTCTCATATGTTTTATAGAATTTACTAAACATATACGATTTTCTCTTCTAAACTTTACTGTTCGTCAGTTTTAGATACTAAAAATAAAATTATTTTATATTTACTTTCAAACATTCACTGAAGAGTTCACTGGGGACATGGGCCTGAAACTTTACAACACATGAGGGTTCCAAGCACAGTACAGATGAACTTAGAATGTGTGTACTTCCCATTTCTTAGCTAACTTGTTTTGGTTGGAAGTAAAAGAAACTAACTACTTAAGTTGTAAAGGGACTTTATTGGAAGGATGTGGGAGTACCTAAAAGAATCCAAAGAGGACAGCTGGCCTTTCCAGAGACTCTACGCAGAACCTAGAGAGCCACTAGGCATTCGTGCAGGCATAACTGCAGTATGTTTTTTAGCTCTGCTTCTCTCTGTGCATCTCCAGGTCAGTTGTTTCTGGTTCTTGGGATGCATGACAGAAAAGATTCACCTCAAAGCTCCTGAATTTACTCCATCTTATTCCTAATTAGAGATGTGAAAATAACTAGATTGGCCTGGTTTGGACCAAGTGTTCATCTGTGGTTCAGTCATCTGTGACCAGCAGGCTAGAGCAGCTCGTGGGTAGGGATCAATGGAGTAGTTCTCAGTAAGAAGGCGCCACATAAGCTAGACACACATCCTTGGAGTTTGTTTGGGTTACTGTTTAGGTGCTAATTCCTGAATTACAGGAAGTAACCACTTAACAGACAATAATCAATGTCTGATCTCCTTCAGAAATGTTTATAAGGTCAAGACTGCATCAATACGATGGTGTTTTTTTCTCTTAATTGCATCTCATCTGCCATATTCACACTTATCCATATAGCCTCTTGGGCTCATCCTTTTATCCACTTATATTCCCTTTCCAGATATAAGGAAAATCATAAATCATTTGTAAAATTTTCTGATTCATTTATTCCTGCATAGAGATAAGTAAGAAGGAATGGAACTGCCCTAGTGAGATTCAGTTTCATGCTTTTCAAAGTTGATGTGGGTGTTATTTCTCCAATAAGCATTCTTAATGTTCTCAATAATACCAGCTGTTGTGATTTTCTTACTAACATGGTCTTTAGTGAATTGCATTCTCTGACTTGTTATAGCACATCTGTGCGACAATGGAAAATCTTCCATAACCATGAAATTGGGTTTGAATTTTGAGAGTATTCCTGAAGATGTATCTACTTAAAATCGGTGATCACAAGGCCTATGTACCCACATAATATGTTGCTAGAACAATGTTCCATATTGACTTATTCATTAACCTTATATTTATTGCTATCATAAAATGAACATAGAACTGTACAGACTAAAAAGAAGTGGGAAAACTCATCCATATGCTGGTTACAAATTAAAAAAAGAGATTTTAAAATAAGAGTTTAGAAGATAAAGGACCTGATATAAACTATGTCATGGAGACCAAAATAGGAGATTTTTAAAAGGAGGGGTCCAATGCTATCAAAGAAAGGGTCATGGTATTTGGCAAAATAAACTTGTCAGAGTGCTCTTTGAGTAGCTAATTTTTAATTATTTCAACAGATGTATTTATGCTATCCACTTTTACTTTGTTTCAGTCATTGTTCATATTTAACAGTCTTATTAACGCTTTTGCAATATTTACTCATCAATTTTCTCACTAATCTTTGTTCATAGGAGTAGGGAAAAGAAATAGGCTCATCCCTCTTATATGCAGGGCCTGGGGCAAGAGTACAAGTCAGACCCACATGTCATATTTCTAAATGATTTATTTAAAATTATAAATTAAACATACAATATTTAAGTTAACATTTTATTTATTTCAAATATATTTTACAGGTAAAATTAAAATATATTTCAATCTTTTTGGAATTCTTATAAAATGTAAAACTATTTTTAATTTTAGCTTTCATACCTTTCAGTGTCCATCTTATTGACAATATAATTGGTATCACACTTCACTCATGTCTTGTCTTATTAGTATACAATATTTAATTTTACAGAACTTTATTTAACTGCTATGAGCAACTGTTGTAAATAAAGTTAAAACTTCATTTAACCGCCCTGTGCACCTTTTGTGGTTATCTCCAGAACTCTGGTACTATGAAATCTAATTTAAAGAGAATCCTGTGTTCAGAGGCTTGGCTAATGAGAAACGATACTTTCTTATGCAAAAATCTACCGAATTTATGCTCTCTCAGGAAGGTTCAACAATTCAATTACTTTGCCTTTTTTCTTAAGCTTGCTCACCTCTGAAATCCTCTGTTCTGAAGCAGAGTTCCTCTCTGAAATTGACAATGACACAATCCTTATATCTTCATGGTATTTGGATACAGTCATCTTTTGTTTCATTGCACAACTCTGTGAATATACTAAAAAAACTGAAATGTATACTCCAAATTGGTAAATTGTGTGATATGTGAATTATATCTTAATAAAATTATAACAAAAATGATAGAGGCAGGGAAGAAGGGAGTGAGAGTTCTCTTTAAATATGAAATAATAAACACCCTCAAAATTATCTCTCTCAAAATCCCAATAAAATGGCGATAAAAGGAAAAAAAAGGCGTAGGTAAAGAGAAGCGTATCCCTAAGCCTGAGTGATGGTTGTCCTCCCAAAGGTGTGGGGGTGATATTTATGGTGTTAGGCTAGACAAAGTCAATACTGAGAGCCAGATGCCCAGTGACAAAAGTACCCCTGAGTTCTTGAATAGATGTGGGTATGTGGGAAGGGGGGATATATGGGACCCAGCACAGGTATTCTTTTCACTCCTCTAAGATTGGTCTGACAAAACAGCAGATAAAGGTAGCTTGGACATTTCCCACTAGAAAGAGCATTTGATGAATGAGTGACTAGTGTACCGGTAGTGAATGATGCTTGATAATTACAAACACTAACTAACTAAAAGCTCAGGGGTAGCCACTCAGCTGGCAATATCTTCTGATGCCATGAGTCTTATTTCAATTTTTAAAGTAATAGTTGTTAAATGACTCTCCTCCTAGGAATTCTTTTGATCATGTTAAGACTGCAGAAATGAATAGTTTGTGCACTTCAGTTTAACTCATTTCTTAAATGTGAAACTTTCTTCCCAGGCTAAGAATTTCCCAGGCATCACATAACATGGAAACCATAGTCCATGCATTACTTCGACTTAGGCTGATATGTTTAGTGATGCTGCTAGCGTGCTGCCAGAGCCTAGGAAGGGTCTTTCTGAAAGGTGCCACATAAGCGTACCGTGCTTTGCATATTTAAGTGAGGAGCTGCTCAGTTGTTTCCCTGCAGGGACAACCGTATTGTTTTTAATTGTCTATTTTAATAGGCCTGAATAAAATACTCTTCTGTTTTATTTGATCTGCATCCCCTAGTGGGATTTTCCCCTGCCTTCTTTTACCACTGTGACAGTTTCCTATTTAGACATTTACTTCTTTCGACAGGGGCTCTTGATCTTCAATGGCAGTGAGTGCTTTTCTATCTACTGATGTTCAATCCTAGTAGTCCCTGACCTCTGGGATCATTTGCAAAAAAAGGATTGAGTTTTGGGAGTCTGGGATAAATGAAAGAAATCCCATGAAATAGCAAACAACAACAAAATCCAGCACAGGTTTGATTTAAGCAGCTAAATGAATCTGGATTGATTTTTTTTCTCAAATGTTCCTAGCAGTGATTATAGGCTTCCAGGATTAACCCTAGTTTAACCATATCCAGTCTCCACTGGATGTGGATGCTTTATTGCATATAGGAACATATTTGAATGACCTTCTGATTGGACAGTTTTCTCCTAGAAGAAGTATTTGGCTGATATAGGATGATGTAATAAAACGTGATCAGGTCTAGGAGGCAGGAGATGTGAATTTTTGTAATCAGCTCTACCGCTACATGACTATGTGGCCTTTGTCAAATTATGTAGTTCCTTGCCTAAAAACATAAGCAAATTGGACTAAGTCCTTTCCTGCTTCTATTTCCAGGAGTGCTGACAAAGCATTCTTGACTCGATACATATGCTATACTTTATTTTCATAGTAGATTCTTGAGTTTTGTTTTGTATCACCTTATGAATTTGAAAAGATTTATCTTCTTTATCTAAAGTTTGAAGTGGCACACTGAAGAATTAGCCTTTATAACAGAATGTACATAGCCCCTGTGACTTTATCTCTGGAACCTGGCTAAAGAATGGGTAAAGATAACAAATAAGCTTTGCAAAAATCTTTTAGTAGATTAACTCTTGTTCTCTGTTAATTCGTTGGTCATACTGCACTTTGCTATTCACCCAGCTGGTTTTCTCTTGGAATGACAAAGCCAGGAAGCCCTAATTAAACTGTAAAGTCAATGAAGTTGTCCTTGGGACTTTCGTTTTCTACCTAGCCTCTCTTTAATTAACATTGTCCTCCAGTGCCCAAGGTCTTCAAGCTGTTTTCCTTTGCAAACAGCTACCCCTATCCCACCACTCAGGCCTAAATTCCTCCTATGTATGCTGTGTTCTGATCCCCCAAATATGTTGTATAATAGAAAGTAAGACTGTTTAAAATTCATCCTGCCACTTTATATGGTTTTGGCAGCTCCAGGCACATGACCAGGCCTAGCCAGTCAGAACTCCCAAACCCTCCCAAACAAAATGATTTGTTTAGGGATGGGCACATGTGCCAAGAAGGAAAAATCAGACTTTTCCTTTTGATTCAATTCTCAAGAAAAATACATACTCTCTTTTCACTGGGATATCAGTTATAAGAATAGTAAGCCTAGAGCTGCCATTAGTCTTCCCTGCTGCCGTGTAGGAAATCAGCTTGAGAATAAAACCAGCACAGAGAGAAGCAGAATTAAGTGATGAAGAGTGATGAATAATTCCTGATAATATCACTTGACTCTTAAAGCAACTATGACTGAAAACTGATTGATTCCTGAAAATTCCCAGTTATTTGAGACTATAAATGATCAAAAAATCTAATTCTAGTTGAGTTACTTTCACTTGCATAAAAACATTCCTAATACAATTTCTTAAATTCATTATATTCTCATGATTGACTCATTTCAAAGGAAATCCTCCTGGACACTCACTTTTTCTCCACAGTTCTTTACCCTACTTCTCTCCTTATTTTAGGCATATTTATCCCTTTGGTTATCCAGGATATTACTTTAATCTATTTCCTGCCCTTTCTCACTATAATCAGTTGTCAAACTCTATCAACTCCACTACCTCTGAAATATCTTATGGATCTATCCCGTCTAATTAATCTGTTCTTCTTGAATGTATTTTTCTATACTTCAGATAGTACAGAAGAAGGTGGGGAAATTTTAGCATCCTTTCTTTACTCTGCCTTGGTCCAAAGAAAGGGTGATGTATCTCATACCATAAGAACTTCCTTTCTTAGTTCTTTTCCAGTGGTGAAGTAGTGGCTGGTCTGATTAGTTAGATGGTACTTTTGGGGGGTGTATCTTACTTAGGGACTGAATGACTATGCCTAAACTTCACCATCCCTCTTTCTCATTCAGGTTCTATGAGCCATGGACCCTTTTTTGGATTTCCCTTGCTCCACTCATCAGCTCTTGGGCAATGTCTGCCTCTTTCCCTATGTCTTCACCACATCTAACTGAATAAGTCAGCTGGGTCTGCTCTATGGATCCCGCTATCATGAAATCAATGGATAAGAACCATAGATTTTAATGTTTAAAAATGGGGTTTCCAGTAAGTGGATTGGTGGAAAATTCCAATATGAGGGTAAAGAAATATTTAACATTTGTTAGAAGCTATTAAAAATTAATATTAGTTTATTTGGTATATATCTCTTTCAGTTAGAATTGCAGAAATAAGATGAGTGAGTTGTAGGATTCAGGCACACAAATCTGTAGTAATGCCCATCCTCAAAACCTTTAGTTGTTTCCATTACTCATAGAATAAATTCTAAATGTATTTGTATGCCATTAAGTATCATCACAATCTACTTTTTAGGTCATATTTCCCACTCATCTCTCTGTGTGCAATCTACCCCACAGCTACACTAGAATACTTTTCATTCCTCATCATTCCAAATACTTCTAAATTTCTATTTTTCCTACTCATCTTCCTTCCACCTGGACTTTTTTCCTCACCATCGTGTCTTTCCCAATCCTTCAAGGACCAGCTTTAAATGTCACTTACTTTTTTAGGTTTTAACATTAAGACTGTATGGTCAATTAATATTTGACAAGGGAGGCAAGGATATTCCATGGGGAAAACATTGTCTCTTTAATAAATGGTGTGGGAAAATTGGATAATCACATGCAAAAAATAAAACTGGACCCCTATCTTACATCACTCACAAAATTAACTCAAAATGAATTGAACACTTAAATGTAAGACCTGAAATGGTAAAATTCCTAAAAGAAAATGTAGGGGGAAAGCTCCTTGACATTGGTCTTGGCAATGACTTTGGATCCCAACTGTCTTTTTCAAAGTCTGAGACATAATATTTTGCCTTGTATTATATTTAGAGACTTCTCTCAAGCCAACAAGAATATTAGGTATTTGAGGGCAAGAAATGTCTAATTCATATTTTCACTACTTTACTTCTACTCAATAAGTACTTGCAGAATGGTGAGTCTGGGACTAAAAGAAATAGACCTATTCATGAAAACATTACCATTCTTAGGGTTTATCTGGTGTTGGCCTGGCCTCTTTCCTTTAAGGAAGAGATTAATTTTGATCCTGCCTATTCTCCTTTGTTCTTTTCAACAATCCTTCATATAGCCTCAATCCAGTTGGCAAGATAATCATCCAGGGTGATGGGGCAAATAGGCAAATTCCACCCTTATTCCTGGACTTTTTCACAGCTGCTTCTGATTCATGTCACTACTTCACAATCTGTGTCTTCCCACCTTTCTTGAGCTCCTGCCCTGGCTTCCACAGCTTGACTCCTCTGTTTGGCCTGGTCCTCTGACTTATGCCTTGGTTCCAGCCACTACTCTCTCACCTGAAATTGTATGCCCTTCAACTTTACAATATATGGCAAAGTGTTAAAGGAATTCTTTCCCTAGGACCCACAGTTATCTCAAGGAGTCTATTCAGGTCTTGCTCAGCCCCTGCCTGACTCCCACCTAAAAAAGAATAAGAATCCATAAGAAACCTAAACTCCCATTTTGAGCCCTTGGTTAATTGAGAAGTAACATTCTGACTCGATTAGTCACCTGGATTGGATTTTATCAATAAGGTGGAAGCCTTGGTTTTATTTTGCTTGATGGGTTAACTTAATTAAACATTATTGATGTATTATAAATATGTATGATTCCTTAGAAATCGTCAAGTTACCAAGTCATATTGAATCATTCATCTGGAGGACAGCTGAAGGGGTTAATTAAAAACAGCTGCATCTAATCGTGCCAGTGTATATTTCCTTCTTAGAGGGCATAAGAAGAGAGGAATTATCCAGAAGCCAAAATGAATGGGAGTAGTCTGGATGCTCTGAGAATCAGATCTACTAATTAAAGTGGATTGTTGATAAGTATATAAGTCATCTTAATGTGGCATTAAACAAGAAGAAAACATTGAGATTAAAGAATAAAGCATGATTAGTTATATGAAGTATGAAAAGTGTATCTTTTGTTCTTTCTGTAACTTTGTACTCATCTTGCCTCTATCTTAATGTTAATTCGGGAAATTATTAAATAATTAAAACTAAATTATGTTTTTCTTTTCTAATGCTTTTCAGTATAAAATAAAAAACATGCATCATTATTTTTGGATAAATAGAAAGCAATGAATTTACTAACTGTAATGCCATCATATCAAAATATAAATCTGTATTGCCTTGATTTTCCTGTTTTCATTCACAAAGCGTTAAGTTTCTATACCTTGATATAATATCCAAAGAAATATGGTTTCCTGTGAAGCATAAATTGTGCTGCCCAGTGCTCCTTGCTCAGAGAAACCGAGCCAGGATGTTCATGTTGATATGGCTTCTGATTAAACCAAAGTTTATCCCATTTACAGAATGACAGGTGACCCACGAGATCATGGCATTTGGTTGTGGGATGCTCTGAGTCTAATTGAGGCAAATAATACTGTTGTCAGATTTTGGACTAGTGACTATGTAAAAAATTATGTAATTTGGTAGGAGAGAAGAATAGTACATTCGCACAAAGATAAATACTCTATAGTCAAAAGAGAGTTTAGCTACCTAGTATTTCCTTAATTCTTCACAACCTTCCTGACAGTAAATGATCTTTTGCTATTGAGAGAGTCTTCTAGTTCCTTGCTGTGCAGTGTGGTCCACAGACCATCAGCACTGGCATCAAACATTGAAAGTTTGTTAGAAAATGCAGTGTCTCTGGTTCTACCCAAGATCCACTGAATCAGAATCTGCATGTACATTAAAATATGAGAAGCTTTCTTCTAGTATACCTAGTGTAGTAGACTTCTATTATTTTTCAACATCCATTCTCTCCTTCTTCCATAATAACAGAATCTTAACTGGTCACATTGATGAGTTCTCAAAGTCCACATTGACTTACCTCCCTTCAGCTGTGTGATACAATATTCTGACCAATGGGATGACCAGAGGAGTGATGTGAGGCACTTGCAAGTCTTGCTTTTTAAATGGTTAGATCTTTCCTCTGACTGTGAAATGGGAAGAACTGTGGGAACCAATTTGGGCCCACAAGTGAGAGTCACAAACTGAGCATGTCAGAGCCACCTACAAGCACAGAGCTGCCCACCTAATTCTGGACTGATATTTGACAAACATCTTTCTTGTTTCAGTCATTGTAAGTGGAGGTATCTTTAGGTCAGCAGCTTAGCACATAAACTAATAGACTGGTATTAACAGAGCTAAATGAGCAATTGGTCAATCTCTTTAGAATTAAATGAAGTCATTAATAGTGCTAGGAAAAGCACTTGAATCTGTCTGCTTATGTTGCCTACATTAAAATGGGCATGAAATAATTAAGAAGCAAACCCCTAGTGAGGTAGAAGTGATTTTTTCATAAATCACAAACCCCTAGTGAGGTATAGCTCAGTTATTAACTATAGAAAAAAAATCATTTTTTTGATTAATGGAGAAAGATTACTTGATATTAGTATTTACCCACAAGTTGTGTTTTTTCTACAAAAATTTGGAATCATCAACAAACCCCAACCTAGCTGAAATTAGTTGAGTTTTCAAGCCATTGTAGGAGCTTGGTTTTGCAGAATACACATTACAAAGAAAGCCCACCTCCTGGATTTATATAAATCCCCAACTTTGCAAATCAGAAGAGAAATAAAACCGAACACTTTCAATTGTTGAAGTTCATTTTTAAAATATGAACTTTTAATAATGTTAGTCAATCAGAGACTTCTTAGTTATTCATGGTTCTACTGTGTTACAAGGAAATAACCAAATCCATGTGGGATTTGGAGCACTTGGAGACATAGAATTACTGAATTATTTGGAATCAGGATGACAAACCAAAAACTCATACCAAACTAGGCATGGAAACATACTCTTAGTCATTCTTGGCTAAAAGTTTTATAATGCCCTATTGTAGAAGTGTAAGAGGTGAAATACCAGATATAAATTCTAATTATTGTACATTTTAATTGAACTTTGTGGTGTTTGTATGTTTATGTTTAAGACACCATGGAGAGTAGGCAGACCAATTAAATAATACTCTTCACTGAATGGGCTAAAGCAAGTCCCAGTCCTGTTTGCTTTGGACACGTAACACTTGTCTCCACTCAAAGTGCCCACTGAATCAAACTAAGAGAATACTAAAAAGAAAATGATAACTGTAATTTACCCATTTTCTTGGATCCTTTCTGAGCCTAAATTCTCTGCTGAACATCTCATGAAGCACCACCAAAAATCTGGTCTTCATTTCTATAATCTGTTCTCCACTTCCAATATAAAATTTCTCATTCTTTTCTATTGTCAAGCTTTCTTTAACAGTGCACTGAAGCTGTGTGGGGGAAATAACTCATTTTTTTCCATTCTGGATAAGGTGGTTTATTGCCTTTTTCATGTTCCCAGGTATGAAGATGAGATTCGTTTATAGCTTAAATAGATTGAAAGTTATTTTTAATTCTTATTACTCAATACCCTTGTCTAAAATCAGAGCCAGTAATTAGTTATTGCTTTTATCTCTATTTGAGGGCAGTTTTTATCTTGTCTTTAGAGCTAATGGCTAAGATACTAGAATAATAACAACTAACCTCTATATCATACTTTACAGCTTGTAAAATGCTTTTCACACACCTTCCCTTTGGATTCTCACAACCAACCTGTGAGACAAGTACTCTTATTAACTCTTTTTTACAGTTGAACCCTCTGTTAGGTAGTTTGCCCAAGAGACAAGCTAGAAACTCAAACATCTCAAGTTCTTTCCATTATTCTACCTAACATGGTGATGATTATTACCATCATGAGCACCACTGTCATGGTAATCACTGATTACTGAGTCCTTTTTTATGTTGCTAATTAATAGGGTTAATGATAACATCTCACTTAATCCTTCAAACAGACCTTATGGTCCTCTATTACTTAGGAAAGCTTTCAGTAGCACAACAGTTAACTAACAGTGATTTAAACAGATTTTCTCATACGGAAGTCCAGAAACAGAAGAGTTCTAGCATTATTTTGGTAAGTAGTTGTGTCAGGGGTCTAGATCGTCCCTTGGTCTTCCACTCATCATCAAATAATAAAAAGAAGCCTAGAACATTGTGCCACCACATGATTGCATTCAAAAGCAGGAACTAGAACAAAACTTTTCTCCTCCTGGGCCTTTTACTTATCAAGGAAGCTCTCCAGCTGACCTTTTTCATCTCATTGGTCAGCTATGCTTGTCCCTAGGTCAGACACTGTGCCTACTTTTTTCTAGATCAAAGAATCTCTGCCCAGGAACGAAACAAAACCTAGATTCCACTGAGGGCCTTCCTGAACAAAGGTGTCTAGCAGAGGCTGGAATGGAGCCCATACTCTGCAGAGCTTACATATCAAGCTGTGTGAGACCCCTGTTTCAGTCCAGAGGAGGGATTCCATTTTGCAATCCATCTGCCTACTGGGTTGCCTTTTCATAAATCACAAGAAGGCACACTACCAGCTAGGAGTGGCTCTGGCATGTTAATGAAGAAGACAGTAGTGGGGTTTGACATTTAGTAATCACACAATAGAGTTGGCAACGGAAAGTTACTAATAACCCCATTTTAAAGATGAAGAAACTAAGGCATGGGGGAAATTTAATTATTTACCAAGGTTATACAGCTACTGACAAAGTAGAACTTGAAAATTAGTTTGGTCTGATTCTGAGACCTAGATTCCCATCATTGCTTTAATTTCTTTTCTTAGATAAAGCCTAATTAGTCCTGCAAATTGACACAGGCTCACAATCCTATAAACTACATGAAACTGATTCCTGAAGGAACTAGACTCATGCATACTAAAAAATGGAAAAACTAATAAAACTGCTAAAATGATTACTTTTAAGGGCTTCCAAGATGCCATTAGTAATTTATAAATAAGCAAGGCGAAGGACACTAAACATTATTCATATTGGTAAAAATTCTTAAAGGCTTCGGCTTTTACTGACTTGCAGGGAGAATCATTCCATCAAAAGAATTAGAGATTCTGGTTGCCAAATCTACCAACGATTTCCTCTGTGACAATGTATATTCACTTACCTCCATTTTTTCCTCAGGCTAATAATTTATGTCAGTTGGAGCTCAGTGTTTTATAAACCAAGGGTGAAATTATTAAATTTTATTGTTTGTGATTCCTTTCTTAAGTTATATTCTTATAATTGCAAACTTGCTGCATTCCCCAACCTCTATTTTGAATTTATTACTAGACTTCTTACTGCTTTTTTAGATCTCAGAAGTAAACTTCAAATATTTACAAATCTCAATTTCATGTTTTTCCTTTCATAAATCTGTGGGCAAATTCAGTGCTGGAGACAGAGAGTAATAAATCTCGATATTTATGTATTATGCCAGCAGGCACTGCACAAACTTTCCCGCATAGCTTGGTCAATGAGTTTCAGTCTTGACCTGTAACACTGGTTCTAGTCTAATCCTGAGGCTCATATTCACAGAATCATTATAAAACATCTGGTGACTTGTATATACAAAAAACCTTCCCAGATTCCTTAAGTCATAATTTTGTGATCAGACAAGTTTAGGAGGCACATATGTTCTCCATGCTAGAAGAAGAAAGGGAATCAATGGTGTTTATGCTATTTATTACACTTATCTTTTCAGATAGGCATATAGTGATGACCTACTCTAATTTTAAGGTTATGACCAAATCTGCAAGTGATATGAAAAGCTATTATTTTTTAGGATCTATTATTCTGAGCATATTTAAAGTGCTTAGAAAGTGAAACATAAAAGTTCTGGAAGAAAACACAGTATAAACAAACAATTTTATAGTGTAGAAGGCTTTATTAAACATAACATCAATCCAGAAGCCATAAATGAGGGGCTGCTAAAATTGACTATATAAAAATTTAGTATTTACATGATAAAAACACCCAAAACAAAGTAAAAAACAAATGACAAACTAAAGAGAAATATATGCATACCATATAGCAAAGGGCCATTTTTTCCCAATGTGTAAAAAAGATCATATAAATGAATATGAAAAAGATGAATAATTTAATTATAAAAACATAATAAGCATGAATAGAAACTTTACAGAAAAACACATAAAAATGGCAAAAGAGAAAAAATTAAAGAAAGCAGTTTTAATATTATTTATAATTGAGGAAATACGAATAAAAACTATAAAAATTTCTTTTCAACATCAGACTGGCAAAAATTAAGAAGTTTTGATAATACTCAGTATAGGTAAGGGTGTGATCAATAGGTTTTTTCATGCATTGTTGGTGGGAGGATAGATTAATGATACCATTACATGGCAATTTGATAGAATCTATCAAAATGTAATACCAATACCCTTTGAGTTAGCAAGTTCACTTCTAAAAATCCATTTTTCTTGACCTGGATACAAACATATATGGGTATGAATGCTCATTTCAGCATTGTCTGTACTTTCAAAGAGTTGTAAATACCTTTCTTTTTTATCAGTAAGGCACTGGAAAAATAAATGATGGAACACCCCTACAGTGGAAAGTAGGTAATTTGTGTAGCCCATTAAAAAATAGTTAGCTCTATGTGTCCAAAACTAGAGGGAATTCTCTTTAATTATTAACTGTATATCATTTGGGTCTTTATACTAACAAGGTTACAAGCAAAGTAAAAGCCATCATAGTATGAAAATATTCACTAAGTAACTGGTCACTCAAAAGTCCTTCCTTGATACTTCTGCCCCTCAGATAATGAAAACAGCTCAAATCATATCCATACCAAATGTTGATTTGATAGTCTTAGACTAATCAATAATTAAAGAAGACAAAAACAGTAACAGTGATGAGAGGCACTTCAAATGAAAATAATTTGAATGTCAAAGGATTTTTAACTGAGATCCCTAGGAAAACTGATAAAGCCCAGAAATAGTGTTGTACAAATAACTGTTCTTAAGATAATGCTGTGAAATTTAAATGAGGTTGGTAAGATACATTGAGTTATCATAAAATTTGAAAGCTGATGAAGGACTCAACCTTTACTCCCAACAAAATTTGATTTCTTACTTCCAGGAAATAACACAGTGTTGCAATTTAAATTTTATTTAAAATGAGAAATCTATTTTTATGGCTTTTAGGTTTTTTTTTAAGATTAAGTCTAATAAAATCATTTCTTCACTATTAACTATTATATTTTGGAGTCTGTTTTAAGAGGCCTTTTTCAACTTCAGTTATGTTGATAGTACCTCCTATATATTGTTAAGTGACTAGATTGCCAAAGTACTTACTCTTGCTTGCATAAATTTTAAAAAATTATATACATATATATGTATTCTTATATATATGAAGAATGTTTCTGGTAAGATTCAGAAGAGATTAGTGATAGTTGTACCGCTGGGGTAAAAACGTGGGGAATTGCAGGATAGAGAACAAGACATTTACATTTCACTATCGTTTCTTTGTATAATTTTTAAATCTTTTAATATGAACATATATTAATTTTATAATATTTAAGATGCAAAAATTAATTAAAAATGCAAAATCAAAATGAAAGAACCAATTCTATCAACAGTTTTCAATGATCGTTGAAGATTATCTTATTATTGAATAAGAATTCACATAGGGTGAATCAGAAAGCAGATATCTTACCAAAACAATGCTATAGCTTTGATAAAAACTCCCTAATTGTGGTTTTCATTGAAGATGTGGCCATTCGCACAAAAATGTCCTATAACCAGTTAAATTTATAAGGGAATCTATACCATTATAGTTTTGTCTATAGTCTTTCATTTCCTGCATCTCATTAAATTAGTCATCTAAAACTTGCCATTTTAAAAATGCCTCCCTCCCAGTGTAAATTAGGTATGTTGTCGAGCTCTTTCTGGGTATGTACGCTATGTCTATGCAGCACTTGAGGTCAGGAACAGATATCTGTTCTTTGGAGAACTCTTTGCTCTTCTTGGAAATCATGTCTTGCACACATTTTCCCTTTTCTCTCTTTTCTTCTCTCCCTTCACTCCTGCACCTTCTACTTCGGGGGCACTGTTATCACCAGCCTTGCTTGTTCACAGCCTCCTGAGCCAGTCCGGAACCTTGGCTGCCTTCACGACTTGCTCCAGTTTGTGTACTTAGAATGCTGCAGTTGTTCCCTATCCAATTAGCTTTGGTAATTGTTAGGAACAGATAATTCATATTGAATGCCTACTATGTACTAGGCGTGATACTGAGGACATTTGTCAAGATGGGTTCTCAAAAATTGTTTTCATTTTATAGGTGAGGACACTACAAAAATAACATAATTCTGACCCAGGAGGTTAGGAAATAATTGCAGAAACTCCAAAAGCATTCTACATCTAATCACTCCATCTGCAAATTTTGTCTAGAATCCAACCATTTCTCACTATCTCCCCTGCTATCATTCTGGTTCCAGAGACTACCATTCCTTGTCTGTATTGTTACACGGGAAGGGCCTCCAATTGTTCTTCTTTCTTGTTTTCTTACCCCCTTCAAAATATTTAACTGTGAGCCAGAGCATATCATTTCTCTGCTTTCCATCTTGTTCTAAGGAGAAACAAAAGAGCTTAAAATGGCCTACGAGGCCCTGCCGCATCTGACTCTCTCTACCACTTTGAAATCACCTACTGCTATTTGTCCCCTAGCTCATTCTACTCTGCCCACATCATTTCACAACTCCTAATTTCTGAATTTTAGAGAAAAAATTCCAATTTTGTGATGTATTCAAATAAATTTAGTTTTCAAATAGATAGAGATCAACGTTGTATAGCAAATTTGTTGTCTACTTACTCCCACTAGAATGTAAGTTCTTCAAGGTCAGAAACTACCTGTTAGATTCATGATAGTTACTGATGTCTATAACAGTATCTGGCACATAGTATGGATTCAAGAATATTTATTGGATCTATGAGTAAGTAAGTGGGAGAAAAAAACCCACAGGCTTTGAGATCAAAGCTGGGTTCAAATTTTAGCTTTGTCAGTTATTATATGTGTATCCTTGTATAATGTTTTCCCTTTGCTGAACATCAGTTTCATCTTCTGCAAAATCTGAATAGAGGTATCAATCTCATAGGTTTTAGGTAATGTTTAGTAATATCATAGATGTCAAGTGTCTGGCATAAAGTAGGGTTTCAATTTATTTTATCTATTTCTAGTCCCTTCTCTCCTTTTTTAATTTCCCCTCAAAGGAGGAGATGGGGGAAAGAGGAATATTTAAGGGCAAACTGGTATTCACTAAAATTATTCAATAAATGTTTCTTGACCATCAACTGTGTTGAGGAACTGGAGATATTGAGATGAATGAGTTTTTATGCATGCCCTCAAGGAAATCATTTCAGCATATTAAACCAAGAATAATAAGGCCTGCAGAAATGAAAAGTTCTCCTCACAGAGTATGAAAATATTAATCCTGCATTGAACTCTATTCTTTATACCTGTGAAAATTATTACCTTAATATTCTTTGCTTTTATATTTTTCAACATACGTATTGCTAAACATTCAGGAAAACACAACACTCTGTATTCATTCAGGTTCAATTAAAATCACTCAATTTTCAAGGTTTCTTTTTTCTTTCTAGTAATACCATATTAAATTTTCAGTTTTAAAACAAATACTATAATGACAGTATGAAACAAGATTATTTTTAAGACTCAAATGATTTTTGGTGAACAAATGATGAAGGATGTTTTAAGTGGAATGAATTAAAACCAAATTTTATCCATGTAAAAAACTTTCATTTTAAATGTACCACTGTATGTTCATTAAATAGAAAATCATTGCGAATTTGTGCAGTTCAGAAAAGTGAATATCAGTGAAATATAGTGTACACAACAGTTGAATGGTCCCTAAATTGTTATTACTATCATTTCAATTATTTATGCAGTAAACTGTATAATATAACAATAACATTAAAAGATAAATACAGACCTTAGCTCCCTGACGTGCTACTTCTTTCTCCAGATCATATTTATAATTAACTAGAAGTTGGAATTCCAAGTCTTATTGAGAAATATTTCACTTGTTTTTGAATTGTACCAGCTCCTTCTCTTTGAGTCTCCCTACTGTATGCTGCATCTGATGAAACATTTATTTGAACAAACAAAATACATACGTACAAATAAATACAAATGTCAGGAGCTGACATACAAATGCAAACACATGTCTTTACCTATACCCACCATTTGACAGCATGACAAGCTAAAGAGCATTTTGAATGGAAACTACGCATAAAGCACTGAAATGAATGACCAAACGCTCTGTAATCAATTTAATGTCTTTAGGAAACACATTTTTCTCTAAAAGTGTGAGTCTTTGATGACTCATAGTGGCAGGACAGGTAACAAAGGAATGGATGCCTGGAATGGAAGGATAGCAACTAAACAAAGCTGCCCACAGCCCCATCATCTGACCCCACCACTTGATTGGGGAAGAATTAAGGGCAAATTTCTGAATCTCCCTGCACCTGGATGCCAGGAAACCAATCATCGCCCAACCACTTTGTTGGGCCATTAACAGAGTCTTGAACTCTATCTTTGTCCAAAAGAAAGCACAAAGAAAATAATTTTTCATCTGAAGAATCATCTTAAGATCCCCAAATGGAAAGTAAGGGGAGCAGTAAACCTCTTAAACTCCAGTTTGGCAGCTCTAACACAGAGCATTAAGGTAAGAAGGTTATTTATGGCAGGAGAAGGGAGAGAGAAGTATTCTAAAGTGAGAAGTAGGACAAAAGGAGAGGCTCGGAGTCTAACTTGCATCATCCCCTGTGCCATACAGATGTGAAAGGCAACAATTTTTTTTTAATTTAAATTTTTATCTTTTTCAACCACGCTGACATTTAATCTCATATTATTTGCAGGGGTACAGGACAGTGATTAGACATTTACATAACTTACGAAGTGATTCTCCACCATGTCAGGAATCAAGGCAAAACCCTCACTTTTAACTCAGTCACCCAGAGAGTTCAGGCGGATTGTGCATGTCACCCTCTCAAACAAAAAGATGGTTATCTCACGACGCCCCTTAATTTTGCCTGCGAGACTTCTTCTGTCAAGTGACTTGCCCGGGAACCTCTGAAGGCTGCGGCTTTGGCTCGCCCTGCCTCATCACGCCCTCCTCCTCCCCGTGCCACCTGTTCTCTACAGCTTGGGATGCTTTCCCTGGGGCTTTGGATGGTGAGGATTCGGCTTTCTGCCTGTGAGCCCAGAATTTGGGATTTACTCGCGAGCCGGTCCCCACCCGCACGCCCTTCCATGTAGATTCGCAGGGGAGAGGAGAGTAAGGACAAAGTTCTGTGGTTTTGTTGTTTGCTTGTTTCGGGGCACTTCCTTCGTGGTTCCCTGGGCGGCACCGCATCGCATCGCATCGCACCGCACCGGGGCCCCCGGCATCGATGCCCGCGCGCCGCGCCGCGCCGGGCCGCCCGCTGTCCCCGAGCCTCGGCCGGGCCCGCTCTTTCTGCCGAGCGGAGACCTTCTAGGCCCCAAACGGGGGCTCCCGGGCTGCCTCCGAGGCAGCTAGGTGGTGGCCGGCATCAGTTTCGTTTCCAGCCGGGGCCGGGCCTCAGCGCGCCGAGGAGGCCGAGCGAGCGGGGAGCAGAGGCTGCCCCGGCTCTGGGGCAGGAAGGGCTGGATGTAAAGAAAGGGACAGAGGAGGTGGGGAGGCCGGGAGTCCCAGACAGCCTGGCTCTCCCGGGAGAGGGACAGAGACAGACGGAGCAGCTCCCTCAGACGCTGCCTCGGAGGATGCTGGAGCCACGAGAGGGGCCTCCGTCACCCACTGTTAGTGGTGGGGATCTGAGCACACTCACTCCCCTTCGCCATGAACGCTGCCCACCTTCGACCTTGCTTGGCTTTGAATGTATCTTTCTTGTAATCCAGGGCCAAATACCTAGAGGTGGGAACCGGGCCCCCATACCCTCAGGCTCCTCAGCCCCTTTACTTGGCAAGGTAAGAGGTGCTCTAAAACACGGGAGGGAAAACGGTTTTCTGTACTGCAGCTGCACATCCATGTGGGGTTTGATTAATCCAGTTTCTCCAGAGGGGTAAAGATATGGTGGGAAAACTGGGGCTGAGAAGCTGGAACTCCTGAGTCCTAATCCAAGGAACTGGGATCTTGGGGACCACTTCCTTCTCCAACTCCAGTGGTTTCCAAGCTTAAAAAAAAAAAAAGCACCAAAACAACAACAACAAAAAAACCTACAGAATCCCTTTTACAAAGGAAATCTTATAAGGGACTTTAATATGTAAAACGGATCAAAGCAGATGGGCTCCAGTTGAAGGGGTTGGGAAGCATTCTCTCCTTGGGGGTTGGATGAGTAGCCGAAGGTGTATTTGGGAGATCCTAGGCTTTTCAGAACAACTTGAAAACCAATGGACTAGATGATTTCTAAGGTAACTTTCCATTTTTCAAATCTCAAGATTTAAAATATCTTTCTTCTGAAATGTTTGTATGGATAACTGGCATAGCTTGGAGTAGAAGAAGAATGGAGGAGAAAGGGAGAGAGAAAAACCACCTTTGTAAATTTGGGTCTCAGGGCAGGAATCCCAGCCTGGAAGAATGTCTCAGATGTTTCAGCAGAGTTCAGCGTGCTGTGTCACTATTTGTTTTGGCCTCTTTCATCTGCTTGCAGCAGCATAGTAAATGAATGCACTTCGTTTCCTCAGCGGCAAGACTGAGTGAGTCCCCCATGGCCCTACCCCGGTGAGCAACCAGAGACATGAGTGGGGTGTCGCAGTGTTCAGTGTGTTGCCGGGGACAGGCCGACGGTAGTACCAAATTAGGAAAAGGACTGACTGAGGATTCCTGGCCAAACTGAATCGCAGATGCTCAGCCAGCAAAATCAGTGGAAGTGTGTGTGATCCTGTGTAGACTAAGATGGTATGTGCTCCACCAGCAATGCAGGAAAAAGGATAATCAAGCGGGACATGGTTCTTTAATAAGTATAAAACTAAACATCATCAAAATGCTGCAATACAATACCAGGGGCTGGAAGTGGTTAGTGTTGTGATTACAGAAAGGGCATCAGTATAGGATGTCATTTCTCGGAAAGATCCAAGAAAACGTCTAGCATTCATTTGTATAAACAAAGCCATAGCACACTGGAGTTATTTCTATTTCAAACATATAGTCATGCCACCTTTATTTAGAACATAGGCAAAGGGATTGAAATAGTATATAAATCTGGGACAAGACTCAGTATTGTATGTTACTCCTCAAAAGAACAAAATGCTAGGCCCATTCTAAACAAATACTAGGCTATCCAGCTCCAAAGCATTGTTAATCTTTCATTAAAAGGCACAGTCATGATGTTCCAAATCCTTCTTCCAAAGATCAGATCCAGATTTTCCGGTGAATGAAACAATGGAGTTATTTCTACAAAAACCAGAAGAGAGACACTAAACAAATATTGGAGACCAGATCATTACAGTCATGGAGATCAATAGGTTTGAGTGGGACACACACACCCGAAGGCATGCAGAACGCGCTCTTTACAAAGAAAAATATTAGAAGCAAAGAGACATACTTGCCTATGAATAAAAGACAACAGGAATAGCCAACCACTTCTGCTGCTTCTGCGACTCAGTAGAGCTTTGTGTGCATGTGCGTCTGTCTGTCTATGTGTGCTTGTGTTTCCTTTTCATTCCTGGCATCAGTTTAAGAACCACAGTTGTGGCTTGTGTCTGTGCCTCAGCATGCCAACCTAGGGTGTTGCTGTTTGGAGTAGTTAGCTACTGGGAACAAAAGGTATTTGATCTTCTCGCCTCTCCTGAAGCTCAAGCTACCTAACTGTAATTTTGGCTTGGCTTTGTGATGAGAAACATGTTGAACAGTTGGAAACACTGGCAGAGTTTAAAATATATGGGTGCCAGTTCATTGTTGGCTACTACGCTTTCCCTAGGGTAAAAATCTTACAGACAAGAATGAGCCTACATTTCCAGATGCATGTTCCCTTTGAAGGAGTTCCCTGAGGGTATAAGGTGGGGGAAAGAATATGAAGGGAAGGCCTGTGTTCTAAAAACTCATGGCTTGCTTTTTTAATTTTTTTATTTATTTTGCATTTTCTTTGTGGAGTGTGTGAACCTATGAGCAGTGAGAAGAGGAATGAGACATTTCTAGTCACAGAGAAGTGTGAGTTGGTCAGAGAGAGAAAGACAACATGTTGCCGGTGTATACTTTTTGGCACCAGCATATACTTTTTAGTGAAGTACTAAGTACTAGGTATAAAATCCCCTGGCTTTTTTGAACCATGTTGGGACCTTTTGCACATGCACTGATGAAAACTATATTGTACCCAAAACCCTCAGCACTTCCTATGTCTTTGGGACTTACTCTTTGAATGGAAGGAATGTAAAATTAAAGAGGGAAATCCATTTCACTGATGAGCTCTTAGAGAACCAAATAGAACATGATTAAAGCGTTTTATCAATTTAGTGCCTATCTCAAGAGAACAAGGAGACTTTATAAACTATTCACCATCAATCATTGTACCACATATCATAATTTTTTTCAGGCACATTGACTTCAGGTTAACATAAATAGAGAAAGGTGAGTTGTCCTAGCTTCAATGGCAAACTTGTCACAAGAAATAAGTGTGTATTTCCTTTGTAAATAGTATAATAGTGCTATAATGCTGATCTTAAACATTAAGACTTTGCCTATAACATTGGCGAATCAGATATAAGACCAGGTGGAGTAAACTGGTGGGCTGGTTTACCATCAGGGAAGCGTAACCAGTAGTGACTAAATAGGTACTAATCTTCCACAAGTATTTATTAAGTTAGCATTCGGTCTAAAGAAAGACACATTGCTCCCTCTGCAAATGCAGTTTCAGAATAACTCCCCTAAAGTCCTTTCTCTCCAACCAGCCTGTTGCTTCTTTCTATATAGATAGTCTGGCACTAAAAGTGATCTTGCTCTTATTGGCAAAAATGTTGCTTCTTCATCAAACTGCAATGGAAAAAGGATGGATTTTTGTTATTAGTGTAGAAGTAAGGGGAACAGGTTGCATATACAATTTAGGTAATTTGATGAAAGTTTAATAAAGGGACTGCTTACAGAGGTGTTTATAGGTTTTAAGAAAACTTCAAGAAATAATGCAGATGCTCAAGGCTGTTAGCAACTGGGTGAACATCTCTAGCCCAAATAGGTGAAGGGAAGGAGTAAATGCTGGAACCTGAAGGGAAATAATTATGTGAAGACAATCATCTGACAGGAGATGCAATGCTTCAGTGGATGGACACAGGGAGTCCTTGGGTAAGTCCAAGAGAGTCACCAAGAGAGGAAGTGGTAAGAATGAATAAGCGGACCTATTCTCCTCCCTCCCTCTCACCTCCTGCTCGTACTCCTCATTGACCAAACCCAATAGAAAGGTGGTGGTAATCCTAGACCAATGATTCAGTCCTTTTAGATTAGCCTTAGGGCAAGGTAGAGAGGATGGAAAGTGAATCTGCAGGGGCAAATGAGTGCTCTTCAGCATGGTTAGGCCTGAATTCAAATCCATGTCTATCAATTAGCTGTTTATCTTAGGCAGGTTATTTAATTTCTCTTAGACCTCCCTCTGAGGAGACAGTCACTTACATATCACTTTTGCTCCACAGCCCCAGTATTCATTCTAACTTCAGTAAAAGGAGATTGTTAAGGTTATGATTTTTTATAAACAAGAAGTCTTTAAACAACATTTAAATGTACATTACTTACCAAAATGTTTTAACAATAATGTACATTTATATTAAATTTTAATTCTTAATTATTTCATATTTATTACTCTCGCTATAAAAATTTTAGCAGTTTTGTTGAGATACAATTGACATTTAATAAACTGCACATAAAATAGCTGTTTTGACATATTCTCATCCCCCCTTCACGATCCATTGATAAGCTTTCTAACACTATATATTAGATTACATTTATTAGATTTTTATATTAATAGAGCCATATATATTCTTAAAAAGCTGGTTTCTTTCACTTAGCATAATTACTTTGTGACTTATTCTTATTCAAGTATAAGTAATAAGTACTGATATTTTATTCCTTTATAATATTGAGTAGTATTCCATTCTATAAATATATCACAGTTTGTTTATCCACTTGTTTATTCATCCAGATGTTGATGGACATTTTTTTCCCCAAGTTTTTGACTATTATAAATAAAGTTACTCTGAACTTTCACATCTCTTGGGTGAGTAGAATGGCTAGATGATATGGTAATTATCTATGAACTTTTTAGGAAACTTGCCAAGCTGTTTTCCAAAAGGGTCACACCATTTTACATTTCCAACCAGCAGTATATCAGAATTCTAGTTCTTCTACAAAAAAAACTAAAAATAGAATTAACATGTGATCTAGAAATTTCACTTCTGGGTATATATCTGAAACAATTAAAAGCAGGAACTCAAAAAGATATTTGCACACTAATGTTCATAGCAGCATTGTTTGCAATATTCAAAAGGTATAAACAACTCAGGTGTCCAGCAATGATTGAATGGGTTAACAAAATGTCACGAATACATGCAATGGGATACCAATTCAGTCTTAAAAAAGGAGGGAATTCTGACACAGGCTGCAATATGGATGAGTAGTGAGCACATTATGCTAAGTGAAATAAACCAGTCACAAAAAGACAAATACTGTGTGGTTCCACTTATACCTAGAGTAGCCAAATTCATAGAGACAGAAAGTAGAATGGTGATTGCCAGAGTCTGGAAGGTGGGAGAAATGCAGAATTATTTAACTGGTACAGAGTTTCAGTTTTGCAAGATGGAAAAAATTCTGGAGATGGATGGCAGTGATGGTTAGTACACTGTAAATGTACTAACACTACTGAACTGTATATTTAAAAATGATTACGATGATAAATTTTGTTATGTCTGTTTTATCACAGTAAAAATATAAACAAGATAATAAAAATAAAATAAATGTAAAAATTGCAGAAAAATGGATAGGCATAAATGTAGGAGGAAAACCAAGTATTGAAGCCAAGGACTTGATCACTGATATCAATGGCATTTGGGTTGAAGCTTCAGGTTTCATCTTACTTCGAGAGGCTGAACATAGTATATATACCCACGAGGATTAATGCTGTACCAAAATAATTAAGAAAAAACAACAACAAAATAAACAAAAACAACTAAAAAGTAACATAAAGTAATAATGTCCAAATGTCAATAAAGATGAACTAACAGAAAAAAAAAAAACGACTTTGAACACTACAACTACTCTCTGTCCTGTGTGCATATCAGGTTCTGTTCTTCCATCGCTTTCTGTATGTTATTTGTGTAGATTCTACTATCAACTTCCACTTCTTACTCTACTATATTTTAGTGACAAAGACCCTGGCTCCCATCATACTTTCCCACCCTAACTTTCTATTCCTGGCAGTTCCCCAAACATGACTAGTAGTCATGGTTCTGTTGCAAATACTGTTCCCTTCATCAGGAATATTCTTCCCCAATCTGTCCTCCTGATGATTCAGCTTGTTCCACACTCAGCAGGAACATATCCTCTCCTGTGGAGAGTATCTTTTGTTTATATAATTAATGTTGTATGAGAAGCTGTACTTCTGAAAAATATTTACAGAAGAGTTTTTCAAAAGTATATATATTTTTTCAGTCACTATTATATTTGTGGAATTTAAAAAAGAAAAGATAGCACAATTTTAACACATTCTCTAATAAAGTGTATGCTTTTAGAAGAGTTTTAAGATTCTTCTCAGAAGAAAATAAGCTGTCATCTGAAATTAATGCCCCTCAATAATGTAGACAAATCTATGTACATTACATGGAAAGGTCACTTAAAAATCTACTAATAGGTTACATGCAACATGAGAATTAATAGAAGAAACCCATAGAAAAATCTAAAAGAATAATGTTTGGACACTGAAAAATCAGACATGCATTCATGAACACAATGAAACTCTCATGAAGATAAATGGAAAAATCAGAGAAACAAAGTACTAATGTAGACAATATGATACTAACTTAAACTCCTTTTATTGAACACCTCATATTCAATATCATTCTACTGAAGTGTTTCATTTGGCTCATCAATATTGGTCATATTATTAGTCTAGAAGAATGAAAGTTTTCAATGGAAGATGGGGTGGGGAGAATGTGGCCAAATAAAGGTACATGAGGCATTTGTTGCTTTGTACCTAATGTGTTCTCATTAAATACTTGTTAAATTTCTTCTTCCCACTGTGCCTTACCCCAGACTTAGCTGGTTTATCCCCAGGGTGTAACTAAATTAGAGCACTCTTTCTTGGGTGTGTTTCTTTTTTTCCCCTCTGGATAAACTTCAAAAGGAGCGGGAGGTCCCAGCCCGGAGCTGAAGCTTTCTGTAACTATGACACCTTGGAACAAAGAGATTTACCACTTTAAGCAGCTACAACATTCAGAAGAGTAAGAATTGGCAGTTAATGTTATTTAAGGAATGGTTAGCAAGAGGATTGATGACAGTATTTTGGGAATTCTGGCTACGTGTTTGGGATACTGTTATTTAGAAGACATTACAAATATTAGGAGCTTTTAAAGCCTTCAGGCCTGGCCCCAAATAAAATCAGTAGGCTGCTCACTATCATCAGTTGAACTACCACTAAATGCCTGGCATTGTACATCTTATGCCAGTTAATCCTCCAAGTATTTGTAAGGTGGATAATTTCTATTTTTATAGGAAAGCAAAGTAAGGCTAAGAAATGTAGTGAGTTAGCCCAATTAGAGACAGACGGTAATTTTAACCAAAGCTCTCTGGGCCTAGTGTTTTTCTGCTTCACCATGCTGCTGCTTCTTCTATATGTCTGTCCAGGTCCTGTGAATTTGCATTTTTTATTTAAAGCTTTTATTGTGATGTTTAGTGGGATTTGAGGACACTAATTAAATTAAAGGTGAGAGTTTTATGTGTTAATCCTGTAGGGAATACAGTACAATAGTTATATTTCAGAGGCAAACACTGGGAATTGGCAATGTTTAAAATAAAGGAATTTATAACGATTACTGAGTTTTACTCACTGAAGAGATGTTCCTAAGGGACAAGCAAAGAAAGGATCCTACAAGCATTTTCAAATTATACTAGTCAGACTTCTCTATGCCTTCCCTTCCCTTTCCTTCCCTTCCCGTTTGTTTGTTCCATTCTTTTTGTTGTTGTTCCAT
The DNA here is from genome assembly GCA_030015415.1 of Cynopterus sphinx. NCBI lineage: Eukaryota > Metazoa > Chordata > Mammalia > Chiroptera > Pteropodidae > Cynopterus > Cynopterus sphinx. The sequence goes on along the minus strand of CM057385.1, from coordinate 73,190,901 downwards.
TTTTTAGCTATAGCCTCTCAAACTATTTCTCAATCCACTATCAACTTGCTACACTTCAGATAAATACTGCTTCAAAACAAAATATTTCAGTTTCTAAAAATCCCCATCAGTCTTTAACTTATAAAAAGCATTAAAATTGTGTGTTTTTTTTTAACTATATTTCTGAATGGGCATAGTTTAAGTTTTTAGGTGGGAAATTCTCCTGGTTTTCTCTTTAGGCTTAAAGTTCAGGAATTCAGCAGTTTGTCTAGGAATGCCTTCAAAACAAATGTGCAAATTGGAGCCCAGACTACCTTGGCAGTTGGAATTCTCCATCTTTTCTTTAATTCAAGAAAATCATCTTTTACTATTGTTTTTGCTTATTTACTCCCTCTCCTTTTCTTATTTTACTCTTTCTGGAGCATCTTTTAGATGAATGTAGAATGTTTGGCTCTTGTGTATTGTCTTTTTTTGTCCAATTGTCATTGAGATATAACATTGTATTAGTTTAAGGTATACAACATAATGATTTGATGCATGGATATACTATAAAATTACTACCACAATTAATATCACCTCACATAGCTAAAAGTTTTTTTTCTTTTGATAACAGCTTTTAAGATCTACTCTCTCAGAAACTTTCAAATATACAATGCAGTTTATTTTTATGTCAAATCCAAAAAATCATTGCCAAGACCAATGTCAAGGAGGTTACCTTTTATGTTATCTTCTAGAAATTTTATGATTTCAGGTCTTATGTTTATGTCTTTAATCAATTTTTAAATATGTTGTAAGATAAAGGTACAGTTTCTCTCTCTCTCTCTTTTTTTTTTTTTTTTTTTTGCATGTGGCCGTCTTGTTTTTCTAATACTATTTATTGAAGAGACTATCCTTTTCCCACTGTATATTCTTGGCTCCTTTGTCATAAATTAATTGATCATTATGTAGGGCTTATTTTTGGGCTCTCTATTTTGTTCCATTGTCTATGTGTCTATTTTATGCCAAATACCATAGTGTTTATAATACAGTTTAAAATCAGAAAGTGTGATGTCCTCAGGTTTGTTCTTTTTTCTCAAGATTGCTTTGGCTATTTGGGGTCTTTTGTTGTTCCATATAAATTTTAAGATTGTTTGTTAGATTTTTGAGAAAAATGCCATTGGAATTTAGATAAGGATTGCACTGAATTTGCAGATTACTCTGGGTAGTATGGACATTTTAGCAATATTAATTCTTCCAATTCATTAACATATAATATTTTTCCATTTATTTGTGTCTTCAATATTTTTCATCAATATCTTATAGTAAAGATCTTTCTATAAAAATCTTTCTCCTTGGTTAAATTTATTTCTACATATTTAATTCTTTTTTATGCAATTGTAAATAGGATTGTTTTCTTATTTTATTTTCAGACAGTTCTTTGTTAGTGTATAGAAATGTAATTGATTTTCGTAAATTGATTTTGTATCCTGCAACTTTACTGAATTTATTCTAATAGTTTTCTGATGGAGTCTTTAGGGTTTTCCACATATGATATGATGCCATCTGCAAAAAGAGACAAATTTACTTCTTTCTTCTGATTTACATGCCTTTTTTTTTTTTTTATTTCTTGATTGCGCTGGTAAGATTTTTAGTACTATGTTGAATAAAAGTGGTGAGAGTGGGCATCCTTGTCTTATTCCTGATCTAGAGGAAATGCTTTTGGCTTTTCACTATTGAGTGTAATGCTAGTGGCAGGCTTGTCATAGATGGCTTTTTTTATGTTGAAATATGTTCCCTCTATATCTACTTTGTTGAGAATTTTTAACATGAGTGGATGCTGAATTGTGCAAAATGCTTTTCCTGCAACTATTGAGGTGATCATATGTTTTTTTCCTTTCATTTTATTAATGTAACATGTTATATTGATTGATTTGCAAATGTGGAACAGTCCCTGAATTTCTGGAATAAATTCCACTTAATTGTGGTGTATGATCCTTTTAATGTATTGTTGAATTGTTTTGCTACCATTTTGTTGAGAATTTTTACATCTATGCTCTTCAGGGATATTGGCCTGTAATTTTCTTAGTATGCACTTTTCTGGTTTTGATATCAGGTTAGTGCTGCCTGTGTAAAGCATGTTTGGGAGGTTTTTTCCTCTTGTATTTTTTTGGAAGAGTTTGAGAAGGATTGTTATTAATTTTTCTTTAAATTTTTGATAGAATTCACCAGTGAAGTCACCTGGTCTTGGACTTGTGTTTGTTAGAAGGTTTTTGATTACTGATTCAATATTTTTACTGTAATTTGTTTGTATTTTTTATTTCTTCATGATTCAGTCTTGGTAGGTTGCATGTTTCTAGGACTTTGTGCATTTCATTTAGGTTGTCCAATTTTTGGCATATAATTATTAATAGTAGTCTCTTTTGACCCTTTGTATTTCTATTATATGAATTGTAATGTTTCCTTTATCATTTATAATTTTGTTTGAGTCTTCTTTTTTTTGTTGGTAAGGCTACCTAGACGTTTGTCTCTTTTGTTTATCCTAAATAAAATTTCAAGCTCTTGGTTTCATTGATCTTTTCTACTGTCATTTTACTTTCTATTTCATTTACTTCAGCTCTAATTTTTGTTATTTCTCTCATTCTATTATGAGCTTAGCTTTTCTTCTTTTTCTCGTTCCTTGAGGTAGAAAGTTAGGTTGTTTATTTGACCTCTATCTTTTCTCTTAATGTAGGTGTTTATTACTCTGAACTTACCTCTTAGTACTGCTTTTGTTCTATTCCATAAGTATTGGCATGTTTCCACATTCATAGGACTCAAAATGTTTTTTTATTTCTCTTTAGATTTTTTCTTTGAGCCATGGGTTGTTCAGGAGCACTTTGTTTAATCTATACATTTTTGTGGACTTTCCAGTTTTCTTCTTGTAATTGATTTCTAGTTTCTTACCATTATGGTCAGAAAAGACATTAGACCTATTTCAGTCTTCTTAAATGTACTAGGAAGTACAATTTTTTTTGTGGCCTAACATACCATCTCTCCTGGAGAATGTTTCATATGCATTTGAGAAGAATGTGTATTCTACCACTGCCGGATGGAGTATTCTATAAACCTCTCCTAGGTTCATCTGGTCTAATGTGTCATTTAAGTGCAATGTTTCCTTATTTATTTTCATGCCCAAGTGATGTCAGAATTTTAAGCCATAGACTTTCTTTGGAGCCCATGATAGAATTTTAGGTGGACTTATGAACTTTGCCTTCTGGTATTACTAACATAATTATGATACGCTTCATGGCAAAAAGCATTTTACAGATATAATTAAGGTTTCTAATCAGTTAAGACATAGATTATCTGAGTAGGACTAATTTAATCACATAAACCCTTTAAAGACAGGAATGTTCTCTGGCTGGTGGCAGAAGTCCCAGGGATTTGAAGTGTAAAAAGGGCTCTGTACACTTTTTTGCTTTAAAGATAGAGGGACCCACATGAGAAGAAATGTAGTGGCTTAGAGAAGCTGACAGACAGCAAGGAAATAAAGAATCTACAACCAAAAGTAGGTAGATTCTGCCAACAATCTTGATGAATTTGGAGGGGAATTCTTCCCTGAGTCTCCCAGCCACCTTGCTTGTGTCCTCGTAAGTTTCTGAGCAGAGAATCCAGTTGAGCTGGACTTCTGACTTACAGAACTATGAGCTAATAAATGGCTATTGTTTAGGACATGGCGTTTGAAGTATTTTGTTTGCAGCATAGGAAACTGATACAGGGCCTGTGTTACTAACCCTGACAGTTACAAAGGCCTCTCCCTCTGTAAGACACCTTGAGCGGTGCCCCTCACTTCATCTTATTCACTCACCTTTCAGCTCTTTTTGGCTCTCCTGGTTTCCAACTGAACTGGCTTTTTCCCAGTTGTCAACATACTTCATTTCTTTTTCACTTAGGACTAATATGTGTGTTTTCCCTCTGCCTAGAAAGTTCTCCTACCAACCTATTCCCTCCTCCTAGGCAACTCCTATTCATTCTTCACAGTGGAATTAAAACATTACTTCCCCAAGAAAGAGACTTCTCTGATGCCTCAGACTAGGCCTAATACTATCAAGACACCCTATTTTGCCTTTCTTAGCCTTTGTACCATTTGCAAATTATTTATGTGGTTTCTTTTGATAAGTATTTCAGTTGGTCTCCTTTTTTTTATTCTCAATCACAGCATCCTGTTCACAGCCATCAAAACAAGTTTCTCCATTTTTATTTTTATATTCAGTAATTTGCATTCCTCTTTATCATAGGTCTTTTCTACTTAGACTCTTAAATTTGTTGAGGATAGGCACTAATTGCATGTGCTCATCTTTATCTCCTCAGAGATTTCTCAGTGCCAAACATAGTTGGCATTTAATAAACCATTTTAATCAATGAATGAGGAAACTGAGTGAGAACTGTGCAATTTCACACACACACACACACACTATATATATATATATGTGTGTATATATATGTATATATATATGTAGATATATATATATATATACACACACACACACACACATATATATAGTGTGTGTGTGTGTGTGTGTGTGTGTGTGTGTGTGTGTGTCAGCTCTGTTATGGAACCAACCATGTATGGATTCATCTGTGCATTCACTCTTTGCTTTGAATTGTTTTTTTGCCAATTAAAAATTTTTTCAAAAAAGGTGGCTGTAATGGTTAAAATACTAAGAGAAAATAATGAATTACTGTATGATGTATCTGAATCATGCTCACTTTATTTCAACCATCGAGCTGTTTATAAAACCAGTAGGTTAGTTTTTAAAACATTTAGAAAAGAGGTGTAAATTGTTAACATGGGGGGAAATCTTGAGAGAGATAAAATATGTACAAGGCTAGAAACTAGGAAAACTTAAGTTGAACTTTGGCTGGCCTGGAACTATTATTAACCTCTCAGGTCTATTTGTCAAATTAGAGTTTGAGACTAAATGTACACGAGGTTCCTTTTCAAATCTAATTTTCCAAAGTCATGCACCTATAACTGCTTAATTCGGCAATACTATTTGGAAGTTATTTTTTCCTGGGAGTAACTTGTATATGATTTAAAAAATCTGTAAGACTAATAATTTTTGTAGACATACATCACTTAATAGTAAGGAATGGATAAGTTCCAGTAATGCTGGCATTAAGTTGAGTTTTTATTAACTAACTCTGCTTTTCCTTGATCTCTTCTAGCCAATTGTAGATATGACTCACTGGAAACGCTATCCCAAATAATATTAATGGTAATACAAAAATATTAATAAATATGAAGTATGCAGACATAAAAATGAGACAATTAAATGAGACATATGCAATAATATTTTCTACATAACGTTCATGCATACAGAATTTTTAGTTCCTTAGGCTTAACGTGCTGTCTCATTTTTTTCTACCAGTCTCAAATTATCTTACCACATACTGCTTTTAAACCAAAATAATTTTCAACATTTTCCCATAACAAACGTTTTTCCATTCTCTTTTGTTCAACTGTATTTAGTAATCCTGATACAATTGTAAAATCTATTTATTCAGTCATATATTTGACAGACATTTATTGAGGTTCCACTTTTTGCCAATCAGAAGATATAAGCACGTCAGAAGGAACTTGGTCACACTAACCCTTTACGTGAAGTATGTTCAGAGACTTGTCTCTGTCTCTCGCCACACTAATGTCCGAAAGTTACCAAGAAATGCGTAAATTTGTAAATACTATATTCCCAGCATTAGCCCAACTTATTAAGTTTATAATGGAAGCTTCAGAGATTCTGAGAAAGAAACCTACAAATTCCATGGAATAGAGAAGAAAGTCAGAAAGCGGCTTCTGTTAATATACACCTTGCTTCACGTGCAGGCATTGCCTACAAGTTTGCTGTCATAATCCTGATAGAGTGGGTAGGGACAATTGAGGATGGAAAAGAATGAAGAGAAGGCATGTTCAGAGCCCTGATGCAGTGGGAGGATTTGGCCAACTGAAAACAATGAGTCCGATGTGGGGGAAAAGGGTGAGAATGGGGAAAAAAGGACATCCTACATAAACTCCTTAGTGTTTCTCCTTTCCTCCACCTCTAAATAAATAGTGCCTTTACATTTGAGCATTTTCATTCTAAATAGTTATTGAAAAGAATGTTTCTGTGTATATGTATGAGTATATGAGTGAATACATACTTCAAGAAATTACAGACTGTGATCTGACTGTAGGAGGTTTTAATGTTTCTATATGCCAACTTTCTTGTGCTTGCTCTTAATTCAGGGGTTGTTAATTTTTGGTTGTTCTTGTCCCTCTCTTGGTTTTAGAGAAAAGATTATTTATGTGAATATGTATTCACTTTTATACTTCTACATATAAATAAACTTATATAAAACATGTTAAGTTTATTAATCTTATCTTTATACTTTCCTATACCCCTTCCCTAGACAGTATAGAATTTTTTGGAAAGCATGAACTTATACTTAGCCTGTGAGAATTAACTGTCTCAAGTTTAAATGGAGAAAAATATAATTTTAAGACATTCAGAATATTTTCAAATCTGTTACAAATCAGAGGAACTGGAATTTAAGTGCATAATTCATGGAAATATTATGGAATGGTTTAATTTTGAATTCTGAATTGGAATAGTCATTGGGTCTTGTATTCTATAAGAAGTAAGCCCCTATCAGTGTTTACTGTGGCCAACTACCCTAAAAAAATTATGGTTAACATTTGTTCTGTCTAAAGACAATGTATAAATTTGTTGGTTTGAAATATTCTCAATCTAATAGTCTCTTTCACACTAATGATATAATTGTTATATAACATATAATATTCTACTATCACTCTAATTTTTCATTTTTAACTAAAGGCAATTCAAAAATAAAAATAATACTTACACACTCTTAAAATTTTTGAGATTACAGAAAAATAAAAGGGGGGAGAGGGAGAAATCCCATGGGCTTTTTACATTTGGGTTCAACCTACCAGCTTGTCACATCTGAAATTTCCCATTGGCAGAAGCAGAAGCCAAAGGGGTTTGTTATTTGTATCATCTGCAAATTACCTACTCAAGAAACACTCCTTCAAAGAATTGCAAATTGAAGACTAGGTCAGACTACATTCTGTTTTCATTTTCTATTTGACAACAAATTGTGGCTGCTCATTTTTTTCAGTGGCTGTGAGTTTTGTTTCTGTCTTTCTATTGATTTTAGAGAAATGGTCCTTTAGCTATTTAAACAAATGCAAAGAAGTGTCTGTAAAGTAAAAAACTACAATATAATAGGAAGTGAGGACAATCCAACTGTAAGAAACACTTATCATTTGCCTTACTTGGGCCGAGATTTGATTGAGCTGTATGACCTGCAGAGCTCTGAAAGCTGGTGGAAAAGAAAAGCCTAGCACTCCAGCAGATTCCAGATCCTTATGCTCCTTTGTATTTCAGATGTACAGGGGGCTCCATGGAAAGCCCATATGCAAATTTCTCTTAAGTTTGCTTATGCTGTAACTTAAGAGTAAAGCTGATATGTCAAGATAAAGTTATTATCCTTATAGCAATTACAGTGTATTTTTTAGATTCAACTCCTTTTATGTTGGTTGGATAATAAAACCAAAAATCAGTAATTAACACACAGCATTAATAAGTCCCATGGCTAATTTCCCTTCAAATTCAAAGACATTCCAAGAAGAAAATGAACTTTGGATTTTGGCATGTCTATACCCTCAAAGTAGCTGAACTACAGATTTTAAAATTGTCTTGGAAATAATTGACTCTAAGCTAGAGATTTTGTTGGCTAAATTTTGCCCCAAAGCCATTTTTTAAACGACTGAGTTTATACCTACTAAAAACAAAGAGTAATAAAGAAAGTGCTGACAGTATAATTTACAAGAGTGGGGCTTTTTAAACTGCAACATTGAACTGGAAATGAGGAATCCTGGGTTCTCTCTCCTGTCTCGCTACAGACTCCCTTTGTAACCTTGAGTGAGTCACTTGACCTTTTTTGTGACTTGGCGTTCCATCCCAGCCCTACGAAAGACAGTGCTGCTTTAGTCTAATGAGATGGAAGGTTCTGTGAAGGTGCTGAGTATCACAGCCTTTCCACAACTGTGGTTTTACTTTTCATGAAGATTAACATTTGGCAAGGAGTCGTTACTTGACAATTTATTATCCTGTTCAAATCCAGGTAGGTTAAAAGTTTAAACTTTTTATACCAAAAGTCAAGTCTCTTGTGCTTTATCGAAACCCAAGATACCACGTGGTAAAAAAAATAATAAATAAATAAAAATAAAAATAAATCATGAATTTTATTTGAAAAACCTCTTTTCTGGCACATAGGCTCTGCATTATAATGAAATATTCCATTGAAACGTCTGCTCTGGCACCACAAATGGAGAAAAGTCTTGTGTTTGTATACTCTGTGAAGTTGAACAACAATTTCCAACATATGTTAGGAGAGGCTGCCCTCTTTGGAGATGGGAAAATGGATAGCTTCAGAGGGAAAAGAAAACCGAGCGCTGAAAAGTTTTTGTTAATCTTTTACTGGTGAAACAGAACTGGGAACAGAGCAGCCTTTTGGCTGCGGGAAGGTTGGAGCCAAAAGGCCCAACCCACAGGAAATGAACGCTGTCCTCCTCAGCGAGGCTACTTAAGCAGAGAGAAAACATTTACAGTACTTGTAATTACGATGGTTTTCGGCACCTAAATTGTCATAAATCACATTTATAAAAGCCATCTTCGCACCAGTCAAAATTTGAAAGCTGCGAAATATATTCAGCTGGTGGGTAGTTTGAAACGGTGGTACATATGTTTGGAATAAATACATGTGATAATTATGGTTTTTAATACTGGGAGGTTTCTTATGAGGATTTATGATCACATACTGATGATAATGGAGTGTATTGTGAACATAATAAAGTGGTGATGGGTGGTGTTTGTTCCGGCATTTCTACAAAATACTGCCTCTAAGTCTAAGGGGGTGTATTTCTATGTAAATCCCCATACATCAAGATAAAAATATACTTCTCTTTGTATTTCCTGGAGCAAACTACCTAGAGAGAAAATACCTGCATTTTCACAACCAATTCATGGATCTTAAAACATAATTATGTCTTATTGCATTGTTGATCCCAGAGCAGTATTTGAATTAAAAAGGAGTGCCAATAGAATTGGTAGAAAGTAAAAGAGCTCTATTTTATAGCTAAGAACATGGTGGAGTGAAATCTAGTTTTAATAAAAGACTAGTATCATAATAAACAGATGAGTCTAACTGGTAATTAGAGTTTTTTATTACATATGTATTACCTAACACCAAAGCCGTCCTACCAAATAGAAAACAGAGGAAGGAAATTGTAATGACTTATATAGCTTGGCAGGGTCATGGAGGAATCTGAATGAATTATTTACATACTTCTGACATTTTGGACAACTATATTTTGGGCTATGAGGACCTGGTTTGAGATCTCTCTATATAATAATTTTTTATTAAACAAACATTTACCAAGAACCTCTTATATGCCAGGCACTATCCTAGCCCCAGGAGCCAGAAATAGGAGTAAGTTGGAATCTTGCCTTTGAGGAATTACCACTTTTGAAAGAAACAAAACCATAAACAAATAATTATAGTACTATATATTATGTGCACTAGTAGAGATATAACTATAATTTTTGTCTTGACATGCATTTCCATTGTAAACACTGCAATAGGTGACATACACTATGGGTTTGTTGTTGCTGTGGACTGCTAAGGAATTTGTTTAAAATTGTGCTTGGTCAGCAGATTCAGAATGATATTCTATAGCTCTTAGTTTTGCTTCATTTCCATAAGCATTTAAAAAATGTGGATCTTTTCTTACTGCTAATGCATGTATTCCACAGGATCCCTTTCCTATATTGAAAATTTGTATCTTAGACCAGAAAATGTGATTAGATTGCGAATTAACAGCCTAATCTGGAAATTCAGGGCCCCATTACAGTAAAACAAAGAGTAATTGGGTATAATATCAGGATTTGGCTCTCCCTCCAAATACTTATCTGTTTCTACCTCCATAGTTTCACCATGTTAGAAAATTCTTTTATAGATTTCATTCCATTTTTTTTTTCATTTCTGTTTAGCTGTAAATCATTTACCTTTTAGTGTGATTAACCTTCAGATCCTTTCTGTAGAGCAGATTTTGACTAGGAATGAAAATTAAAAAAAAAAGATGTAAAAAGGAAGAAAGAAAATAAGGGCTGACCCTCAAAAGGGAGCCTGTGCAGGAACATCAGACTGCAGGTCCTGGAAACAAGCCCTTCCTCCATGGTGGCTTGTGGGTAGGCAAGAGCTGTTTTCAAATTGCTAGGCTGAAGACACTCTGTGTTGCTGATGGCAATACCCCCATTTTTGGTATAAACATTTTCTTTTTAAGCAAACTTACGAATGTATGTTTTAGAGTAGCATATGTCTTCTATAGCCATTAAAAATATATTTGAAAATCATTTGTGTCGGGCACTGTGTTACAGCCTGGAAATAAAATATGAACAAAATAACATGTGCTGTCATGAAGTTTATAATGTGGTGGAGAAGACAATGACTAAGTGCTCAGAAAAAAAGGAACACAATTTCATGACATAGTAGCCAGGAAAATGCATCATGAAGAACTCATTATGTGGCACATATTTGACTGATGGCCTATTGCTGCTCTTCTGGATCCATTCCCACATCTGCATGAAGATGACACTTCCCAAGAACTGCTCCTCCCAGTGAATGAGCTTATCAAACCCATTTCTGCAATATATGACAGCTTATCCTTCGAACTCATAGAAACAGAGTACAATGGTGGTTGCCAGGGGCTGAGGGGGTAGGAGAAATGGGGAGATTTTAGTTAAAGGGAATAAACTTCTAGTTATAAGATGAATAAGTTGTAGGGAGGTAATGTATAGTGTTATGATTATAGTTAATGACACTGTATTACATACTCGACAGTTGCTATGACAATAGAGCTTTAATGTTCTCACCATAACAACAACAGCAAAATGCTAATTGTGTGGGGTGAAGGATGTGTTAACTAACCTCATTATGGTAAATACTTCATAATACGTACATGTATTGAAGCCTCCCATTGAATATCTTAAACTTACACAATGTTATATGTCAATTATAAAAAAGCTAGAGGAGACCCAGCAACTTACTCAGACTTTCTTAGAACTTTGCTGAGGTCTGAGGCTATGCCTGTCTGGTTACCCTTTCTTCCCGCTCTCATTCATGGGAGTCAGACTGTGCACCATAGTCAAAGGCTCTTCCTCCCTCTTCTAGCTCCTTCCCCTTTATCCTTCACAGACGTCTCTTGAAGAGCTAATTCTTTGTATCTGCTTGTCAGAGGACCTAAGCTAGCTAACAAATGGTGTCCTTAGTCATCTGAGAGAATAGGCAGCAAGGTGGAAATTGGCTGGCAAAGAAAAAAAAGCCATCCTAAGTGACACGTGGAATATAGATATCCCAAACACATGGTGGTGGCACAATTGGTAAGGATTTCACTGGTGGTAAGCTGAGGAAATGTCCTGATGAAAGGAGCATTTGACAGAAGTGGAGAGAGGGAAGGCGAAGCATACAGAGGCACTGAAGTTGAATAGATATTTGGAAATTGTTTTGACACCCTGCAGAGGGATAGTGAGAGAATTAGGGCTGTTAACAAGGTTAAAGACTAAGTGTCAGAGGCAGAAGTCCTCCTTAGTAGCTTATAGAAAAGCTTTTATCTCCTTCAGAGGAATAGCTTACAAGTTGAGCGTAAGATTTGTGATTTGATGGAGTCCCAGTGCTCCTGAGATATATTTGATACTTGAATGCTCAGCCCAGCCAGGTCTCTTATGCTAAAGTCAGAGCCCTGATCAGGAAAATTTGAGCTCCAAAACATCAGAGAGGGACATGTGGATAAATGTCTCTGAGGATGTTGGCTCTGGGTCCTCATAAGTGCCCCACTCCTCCCTAGTAAGAGCTAGCACTTCTCCGGTGTTAGAACACCTGGCAAGACCTTATTCCTAAAAGGCAACAGGTGTTTTCCACTCAGGAGTTGCTTCCACCTCCTCTTCTCATTGTTAGGTCAAAAACTAAAGTTCCAGCATAACTGGCTGGGGATATACTGGGCCCAATAAGAGAAGAAGGAGATTATACACTGAAGAAGTGGTAGAAAGTAGATAGCATATGCTTACAGTGGCTACAGAAGCACCATGGATTGGATTTTGAAGGTGTTTGACCAAGGGGCTAGAATATATAACTGAATAAGCAAGAATTCTTTGACCTTAGGACATTGGATTTAACATGCTGGCAAGAACTGCAGGGGATAGGACAAATTCAGTGCTAGCATGGCTCTTACAAGTGTAGAGAAAGCGCTGGCCAATGTCGCGTGGAATAGAAATGCCTGAGTTGTTCCAGCACATAATATAGGAGAGAATAAAGAGTCTTATGGAAATAGTCATGCTAGAATGGATATATTAGATCAGGTTAAAAGACTTACAAGAGAATTATGTTCAACCAGAGAGCCCAGAGGAGACCCTGCTTACCACAAGCTGGTGAGAGGGGTACCAGCATCACTAAATGTTTAGTGGTGACAGGCCCCAATGTGAGAATTACAATGCAGGCCCCTGAGATTTGGGAATAAGGCCATGTCTTCTGCAACAGAATTATACCCCTTTTGATTAACAGCCCCTGACGGGTTACTCTGCCCTGGTAATGACAAAACACTTGACAACAGGACACCCACTGACTATGCACCTGGAACTGCTCAATATTGGCTGCGTTCTGCCAGAACTACCAAGTCACAAAGTTTGACTGTCTCAGCAGCAGCAACAGTATCCTAAGCTGGAAATGACAACCTAGAGAAGCTGCTTGGGCAGGGAGCTTAGATCCCCTTGTCACTCACCATAGTCACACCAAGACGTCTTTCCTACTCATATCTATAGCTATATGGGGAGGGTGTGCAGATATATCCTTTATTCCTGAAGGAGGAGGAAAAGAAACCTGAGTGTGCTTTACAGATGAGCTAACTCAGTATGTGGCTGCAAGCTAAAAATGAGTGGTGGGTGAATTACTAGCCACATTCAGTGGTATCCTTAAAATATGGTGAAAAGGGAAAAATTTCCCAAAGGATGGGCCTGCAATCAGTTTTATTTGTTCATCTAGGTGCTACAATTACTTATTTGATGTTCAATATGAATAACTCAATGAATGAACATAGAGCATAGGAGATGATGAACACCATGTAAATATGTTTTGGCATTAAAAAAATGATCAAAATGTTGCAGTAGTTGAATATCTAGAATGTCTAATTTTTAGTAGAATATTTGAAAAAAATTGGCAACCTCTATTAATACCAGTTTCACATAAAGAGGACTCCGTCTGGTCTATCAGAATGTTAGTTTACATAAAGTGCCTCCTGTTAGAATAAAGTATTCAATGGGGTCTTTCTCTGCTTCAGTGTATAAAATAGACCAATTTGAGGCAAAAATAATGGTTATACGGAAAGCCAGAGTATGAAATGTATTTCGGGGGAATCTACTTTCCTACAACTTGTAGCAAATATTGAAGTTAACAAGTGAAAGGAGTTGAGAGAAGTTCTTTTGGATTAAAAAGTCTACCTGCCTCAGAAATACTTAGCAAAATGAGTACAAATGTGCAGAGTTAAGGGAAATTTATCTCAACAATACTTTAACAGCTATTGTTGGTGCCATTTGAAACCAACTTGCACTCAACATTAGTCATATCTATCCTCTTTTTTAAAAATAAATGCTGTTGGAAATAGACTATTAACAAGTATAATACCGTTTGATTTGTTCGTAAGTCTACACATGTGATAAAGGAAGAGAAATCTGTCTTTAAATGTACTAAACCAAGAAAAAAATATTCAAATTTACATATGCCACAACATATATCTTAAAGCTTATATATTTTTTTTCATGTACTTCACCTACACATTAGAATAAGAAACATGCCATCAATATATGCTAAAAAAGGTAGCATTATAAAACATAGTTTGTCCTATGAGAAAATAGTGACATTTCTGATTGGATTATTGGCATAATTTTTTTTTAAATCACTAGTTAGACTATTCCTGAGTTCTCAGAGCAAAAACATTCCATAGGAAGCCAAGAAATATAATTTTAGTTGCAGTATAGTTTTCCAGCTGTTGCAAGTAGGCACATTTTGGCATGTTACAGAACCAGTTAAATGTAAGGAAATATTGACTAGCTAATGATTCAATTCATTTTTATTTTTAATGGTGGAGTAAAAATGTATGCATGCCACTGATTCTTATCTTATTTTACATATCTTATTTTACAAGATCCTTGCAACATGTGCATGTGAAAATGACTTTTAGGGACCTGGACAAATCTTGTTTTCCACTTTGCTTATGATCAAGAAAGGATGAGATGTAAGGGCTGATTTGCTTGCATTCTGCATTTCAGGTAAAAATCTCATCAGATTAGCAACAGCTGAGTCTCAACCAGTATCTACTACAAGTCCAAGCTGACTATTTCTGCAGAAAACAGCCCAAATTAGATCCATTTGAAAAATGGTCACATCTATTCACACCCCCAATCAACAAAACCTTGGTCCATTCATGGCAGCTGACTCTAACACACCACCAGTAGAGGGTAGAGCAAACTCATCTGGCAGTTTAGTGAAGCCTCTAGAATTCATCTCAGAATATTTTAAATTCTCACCTAAAGCATGTTTTAAAAGCATTAAGAAAAACATAGTATTACAAAGGAAATCAATTACTGAAATGTAATTATCAAATATTTAAAATAATTTTGTGAGGTAGTGATAAATGTGCTTCTTTATTAATGAATTAAATAACAAGATCTAGTAGCAAGTCTAGTAACCACTATAATTTCAAAATAGAGATGAATGTAAATAATAATTCTGAAATATCTGAAGTAGCTGAACTGTGTTATAAAATATCCGTGATTTCTAGTGTCAATATCTCAGGTACTGTATATGCTATTATTTACATGCATTATTTAAGAAGTATTGCTTCTCAGTTATCATGAAAGCAGTGATATAATAGTCTTCCTGTCCAAATTCACCAATGCTCTGATTTCTAGCCCTACTATAGAAAATGGACCTAATGCTTCAGTTTTTTTTTTTTTCTGCAGGGTCTTGTGCATTTACTCACATCTCACAGCAATTGTGCAGGGTCTTGTGCATTTACTCATATCTCACAGCAATTCTATGAGCTGAGTATATTGACCCCATGTTACAAAGAAGGACTCTGAGATGCAGAGAGCTTCTTACCCTAAGTCCGGGGTTCAGACCCAGGGATGATTGATCTCAAGGCTGACTGATCCCTTGATCTTTTTTCTTTAATATTCTTTTTCCCAGTAGAAAATCTGTTCCTGATTAATAACCTTGGGCAAAAAGCTTTCACTCCTCTATAGCAATTACTCGACTCTTTGTTTTATTAAAATAAAGCATGTGTGTGTATATTTTAAATAAATTCAAAAACCTCAGTGGGAGGAAGTAGAGTTAAATGATAAACTAGTCATATGTTCATTAATGTTCTAATGAAACGAAATTCAGGCTCATTCCTGGGCTACCACACTTTATTTCCCTCTTCTCTAGTTCTAGTCCCTACATTATCTAAATAGAAATGAAGGTTGGCATTTACTATTCCCCCAAATGGTAAGCTTCATTACATTATACGGACAAAAGGCTCTTTCATTTCATTCTCCTTTAATAACCAGCTCTCCATTTGTGAAGTAAGTGGGTAGCTTGGTCCCAGTAAGACCTCTACCTTCTCCAAGTCAAAAAGGAGGCCAACAGCTGCAGCTTGATCCTCCCAGAGTTTCCAACCTCAGTCTTGCCTGTGAGAGACAGTGCTCCTTCTAATAAGAAGTCATTTGTCTCTCTGGGCTCATTACAAGCTCCTCCTGATCAGAGGCTGCTGGTTCTAAACAGTGCCAAATTATGTGAGGTGGTTTCTCTCACTATGTACTACTGTCCACCAGGGATGAAACTGAGACCACTAAAATAATTCTATGTGGTAGTCTAACTCATATTTAAGAGAAATATGTGGATACTTGGTGTATTTTAACTTCAGGATAGAACTCCTAGCAATTCCCAGAAGAAATGGTTTGTGTAACTTAGAGGAATCCTAAACATGATAAATGTATCATATACATGTCTCAATGTTAAGGATAGAATTTATCCAATATAAGATCAGACAAGTTTAATAAACCACTTAAGTGTTATAAGGCATGTTTCATACTAGGATAAATGATGTCCCTATCTGTAGTTCAATGTATATGTTCTATCGTTTTGAATATTAAATAAAAAAAACCTTATATAAATAATGTGAAAGGTCTGATTTAAAGCAACAAATGCCAATGAAACCAAATTGAAGGCTGACAGACCTTCCGTAACTCATGTAGATTGCTTAGGAAAGGTATAATCGGGAAGGTATTAAAGATGGAGTCCTGGAATTTTCTTTAATAAGTCTGTTTAAAATCATATTGAGTAGCCTAAATTTTTCAAAAGCAAGTCCATTAAATTTGCAGTTTTAAATATCAACAATTATAATATTTAGTTTACATCATCTATTTTAATAACTGAATTTCCATCCCTGTTTTTCTGAAATCATGTTATTTCTAAAAGATCGATTCTTTGTGTTTTCATATGCCAGCTCTGGAGATATTCTTTATACTGATAATGAGTTACATTTCTGCTATAAAAAAGTTTCTATAAGAAAAATTATTTAAACCAGGCAAATCTATTTTTTCCACATTGTAACAATGGAGAGTAGTGTGTTACATTGGTTGAGAACTTGAAGCCTAAGTTCTTATAGAAATGACCGTAGGTAAAGCTTCTTCATAATACTACCTTTAACACATCAAGAGTTAAGAAAATACCTAATCAGAGATAAGAATTTGAAGAAAAAATATGAAAATTATCACAAGCAAATTTGAGACTATATTTGAGAGACCAGGATTATTTGATAAATTTTAAATAAATTGATTTAGCAATATCATTTTTGCTGCTCTCTTGTTTCCATCACATATGACTCTGTGGCTAACATGGGTATTAGAACACAAAGTTTTATTTTACTGTCTTCCAGACAGAAAGTCTTTCTGCTCTCTGGAACTGCCCCCTCAGCACTCCCAACTTCATCTTGAACCCTGGTGTTATGTAAGCCATTACTACCTTTAAAATGCACGAACCAAGCTTTATTTGCATTGGAGTTTTCATCTTTTGATCCTTCATCATAAAGTTTCACTATGTCAAAAAGCTTCAAAGCTTTGGCTTGAGTAGTAGCCAAACTCAAAGCTGAATTAGAGCCTAACTTCACAAAATCTTAAATCTTTTCCATCTTAGCCTCTAGTCTAGCTGTTTTATTTGAATTAACAGACAGCAACCATCACTAAACTACTTTCAGTCATTTTAAGGACCAGGTCTGTAGTATGAGTACTAATTTGAGCTAATGAGGCTAATGTTTTAAAGAAACAGAACAGAATAAGCACTTATAGAAATGAGCATTGCTTTACAAAGTAATCCCTTTGGGAAGTCATATACTTAGTCCAATAATGATGTTATTTCTCAAAACAATTTTGGAGATTTTCCTTTGGCCTTTAGAGAGAGAGCACTGGTTGCAAAGGTAAACACGTTTTTATTTCTTTATAGCTGAGGAAGTAAAAGCTGCAAAATCAACTGTGCAAAAAAAAAATGTAGCTTTATTTTATCTAACTGAACTTAATTTCAATATTATTCAACTCAGGTTAACTTCAGCCAATAATTTATTCAGCCAGTTCAGGCTTTTCCCACCCTTTTCACCTTGGGTTGCCTCCAAGTTCTGAGGCTTTAAGTCATACCATGATGTCCATGCGATAGGAGGGGCTATTGGTTTTCACAAATGAGCCTTTATTCATGGTGGCATGTGCTGGTCTCTGGGCATAGTATCCCTGCTGACATCCTCAAGATGGCCTTGTTCTCCTCCTGACTCAATTTCCATTCCACTTTCTCAAGACTGCGAGGATGTCTGCAGTTACTCTGAGCCTGTAATTTTCACCCTTCTTGTAGTGGGAGGACAGGGAAGCATGGAAGTATCAGGATGCCCTTCTGTGCTGCTCTGGGGCTCTGGGAAACTTGGTGGGGCTGTGTCACACCCATGTTTCTCTGACATGCTCATCAGGATGTATTCTTACGTGCTCTGCTGTTGTGCTGGCCAAGAGGGTGGAAGGAAAGCAATGAGAGGCTTGCTGCCACCTCAGGTTCTACTCAGGAAATGAAGTGCAGTCTTCTTTTGCTTGAATCCCCACCCTGCTTGGGCAATTCCTAATTTCTTTGGGAGTTGATAAACCTCATACTTCAATTATCACTGCATCATTTAAAAAAATTTATTGTTTATAGTATCAACTATATGCTCAGGGTCTTTCAGGATTGTAACCTTTGGTTCTCCAAAATATTTCTCCCAAACTATGCTCATCTGTGAGTTTCAAAGTGCCACAGTGTAGCAGATAGGAGCATGGATGCTGGAGTCATATTTGCTGGAATTGAATCCTGGCTCTATTGCAAACTAGTTTTAGGATCTTGGAACTCCCTCTGCCTCAGTTTCCTTATCTGTAAAAATAAGAATGATGGTATTAGTGCTAACCTTATGGAGTTGTTATGGGGACTGAATTTATGTCTATAAAGTATATAGAATGGTGCCTGCACATAGTGAACATTATGTATTAGTAGTTATATGTGAAAAATAAATTCATTAACTGCAAAAGCTGAGTATTAGCTCTTTTCTCCTTTGGTACCTGATGCTATCTGAGTGGGATGGAGAACAGAAGTGGGAGAAAAATTTGGAGAAAGATGCTGCGATCACTAATTTTATGTGTCAACTTGACTGGGCCATGGTATGCCCTGATATTTTGTTAAACGGTGTGTTTGTGAGGGTGTTTCTGAGTGGAATTAACAACATTGGAATCTGTAGACTGAGTAAAGCAGATTGTCCTCTCTAATGTGGGTGGGCCTCATCTAATCCTCTGGAGGGCAGTGTAAACAAAAAGGCAGAAGGGAGAATTCACTCTCACTGCCTGTCTCTGAGCTGAGACATTGGTCTTCTTTGACTTTCGGACTTAGACTGGAGCTTATACCATTGGCTCTCCTGGCTCTCAGGCCTTGGAACTCAGACTACAGCTACATCATTGGCCTCCTGGGTCTCCAACTTGCCGACTGAAGATTATAAGACTTTTTAGTCTCCATAACTGTGTGAGCCAATTCCTTTTTATATATACCATCGACTTTTTGAACAATGCAGTAGGTGGGGTACCAATGCCTGAATGGTTGAAGATCCACATATGACTTTTGTCTCCCCAACAGCTTAACTCCAGTTGCCCCTCAGTATTCGAAGAGGATTAATTCTGGGACCCCTATGGATACTAAAATCTATGGACGCTCAAGTCCCTTTTATAAGACGTCATAGATTAATGCATCTGGCCCTTCACATCCATGGATTTTCAACTATGGATTGAAAATAGTTTTCCATCTGCAGTTGGTTAAATCTACAGATGCAAAACTGGGTGATTCAGAGTGCTGACTGTGTATTTTCAGGAAAAAAATCCTCATATAAGTGGATCCATACAGTTCAAAACTGTGTTGTTTAAGAGCCAGCTGTATTCCTATTGGTTCTGTTTCTCTGAAGAACCCAGACTAATACAGATGCGTAGAATAATATTTCAAAATATCACCCAGCCATGATCATTTCAACACTCCCCTCCTCTCCCTCTTAATTCCTCCAACTACTTTGCTTCATTTCCTTCTTTGCTTGGCTTAGTTTAGCTGATTCAGACAAGGAGTGGTAATAAAAGAAAGCTTATGATGGGAATTTGAGGTCACTCATGATATTGGTGTCTGGACATGACCTGACCGGTCTTATCCCTGAAAAGTGTGGATGTCATGAGTTTACAACAAAGGACAGAATAAACTTTGCCTGTTCAGGGCAACCTCCACATTCACTGTGCTGAGAACTGATTGTTTTAGGCATATATTAATTTCTGAATTTTTAAATTACATTTTTTTACTAGAAGATTTATTTTCAACAGAGACATGAGATAAATTATGTGATTTATTTAATATAGACATTTCTCATTGGCAATATCAAAATTGCTCACATTAGAAGCTTTAGGTTCATGGGATCCCATTTGTCAAAAAAAATATGTTATCATGTATTTTATCTTGCTTCTGTGATTTATAATGAGAACTGAAAATCAGAATTTTCTCTGTCCTACTCCTCTTTCTAACATTTTGTCCTGTTGCAGTCTTCGGCATGTCATTTAATTTCTCCTTGACTTAGATTCCCATTGGTAAAATAAAACCATTAATATTTGCCTCCTACAGAATTGCTGTGAAGATTAGTCAGTTAATGTTTTTAAAAATTCTCTACCCATAGAAAGAGCTATATCACTGTGGTCTATCAGAATGTGTACTGACCACGTTTTGCTTTTATAGAACGTCCAGTCTTCAAAAGATCCTTCAAATGAGCTTTACAGATACACAAATGTAGTGTTTATGTACTATAAGTGACAACATTTTTATTTTTTTGAACTATTTGAGAATTCAGGGCATTTCTGTATGATTATTCCCCTTTTAAAAAATTTGTTTGTGTTGCTGTCTAAACATACACTTGTATGCATATATACATCTATCCGTATATTATCTGGGTAGATGATTTCCTGATAATGTTTGTCATGTGTAATTTGGCTTGTGTAGGTTAGCAATTTTAATTATTAATCTTCCATGTGTGGTGCCAGATTTTTTCAGAATTTAAAAGGGAATCGCTAATCTAATCTTTTTCTTTTTTTTTGACAAGGACTCACAGAAAGAAAAATATATAAGTTTAGGTCTTTGACTTAATGCCATGATGACTCTTCTTCTGTTCAATCTGTAATCATTTAGAAGTAATAATATGGATGAAACACTCTAACACAAGTTTTGCATTTGGATTATCAAGTTCCATTCAAAGATGCTGCTACATTTCAGTGGGCAGCGTACGAGAGTATCAATATCCTCATTCCACAGAGGTTTTCGAATATTCAAAGGAACCCTGAAATGACAAATAGGCCAAATGTTTCCTCTAATCACATTGTTTATTTCTTCCCTAGTCTACTATATCAAAGCTTGTCATGTAGCATGCACCCATCTACTGATCACATCAAATTAAATCAAGGAGGCAGTAAGGGTGCACAAGTGATAAATGTTGTAATTGTTCAATGGTCACTGGAAGGAAAAATTTCAATAAAATGTCAAATAATATTAGCAAGTGACCACAATATCTTGAATTTAGAAATAAGAAACTCTGAATAGAAAAAATACTTAGCACCTACTTTACTGCAAAGGACATTTTTCAAGATGGGTAAGAAGGAATTGAAGTTTATAAATGAATACTTAAAAGACTGGAAGACATTCACTGCTATAAACTCCCTGGGTGGATGAATGTGGAATGGGGAACAAGGGAAAGAAATTGTCAGTGGCTTGGAATCTAGGTGTAGGGTAGGAGGGAAGTAGTGGTAAGTGACAGTCTTTTTTCAATGACCAGCAAAGTAAGAATTACTTACTTATTCGAGCATGGAGATGTGCAGGATTCCAACTTTTGTATGTTTTCAGGAAGTGTTAAGAGATAACTATATGACACCCTTTTTTTTTGTCCAACTATAAGCCCTGGAGATACTGGGAAAGGACATGGAAAGAAAAAGGAATAACATTTGGATTCTTTACTTTCTGGGAGACTATTAATCATCCTCTGAATGCTCTTGCTCCTTTCCTCTCTGATTTTCCATTTTTCCATTTTCAGGGAAGAGACTTGAGGTATGATGAAATATACATGTTATCAGACAGTCTTTTTTCAGCTAGCTTACCCACTTTCCCTACAAATTAATTTATATCTCCTTCTTCCCTCCCTCCCCTCTTTTCTCTCTCTCTCTCTCTCCCCCTTTCTTCCTTTATATTAAATTATTATTAATAGCATATTATTAGTAATAGTTTTGGAAGATACATGAAAATATACTGGGATATAAAATGTTACTTGGATCTCTCAATTTGAAAAAAGTTTAAGGAACTAAAATATAGTTAGTTGTTCTAGTACTTTAAAAAACTTGACCTTTGAATCTGGTTTCTATCTTGCTTGCAATATGGACCTTACACTTAAAAAAAAATTCCCAAACTTTGAAACTCAAAAAATATATGAGTTTATTTGATTCAACTCTTATACAATATAATGAATTTTTCGCTGAAAGAAAATAATAAGAAAGATATTTCCAGCTTGGTCAGAGTTTTAAATAGGAGGATGTATTTTATATATCATTATACACACACACACACACACACACACACACTCATTTCAGATATACACACATACGTCATGTAAGTGAAATGATACAATGGTAAGTGAAATCTGTTAGAAGAACTCAGAGGAACAGGGTAGTTGTTCCCTTCAACATGTTTTCTATCAACTTTGATTTTGTAGAGATTAGTCTCCTCTTCTTACCTGAAGTTTTAAAAATATAAAATAAACAGAAGGCTACCCTCCCTGAAAAGAATGACCTGACACTGATTGTTGTCGCTTTTCTGAAACATAAGTCTGAGGAAAAACTGCTGTCCTTAAAACTCAATTCTAAAGTCTCTGAGTTGGCTAAGAATTCTGTAAGTTCAGCATCCTCCAGGCCAGATGGAAATATGAGGTTTCGAATGTTTCTAGAGCTAGTTTAGATCTTAACAGTCAAGTCTCTCAGAAATGGAATAATTAGGAGCAAGTACTTTGAGAGCCCATTCACATCTTTTATCACTTAGAGGTAACTGTTCCTTTACAGAGCCATCCTTTTTCTTCCCTCAAACATGTGTCTGACATTCATTAGGACAAGAAAGCTGAAAATGTGTTCCTGAATGAATAGTGGTTCAGAACTCAGGAAAGGAGACAGGCTTTCACAGAAATATGCTGATTGTTTAGTTGTAAAATAACGAGGCAAGGGAACAGGGACATACACTGTTCAGTCCAGCTCACAGCGTGCAGCTGCCAGCTCACCAGAAGAAATCACATATTTTGGCTGAGCAAAGGACCAGACCACAGCCAGGGACTGCGGGGGTAGTGAGCAAGGCATGCGGCTGAAACACACCCAGCTTGATCTCTGCTGAGCCCAGCGGTGGGATCTGGTAGACTCTGCAGGACAAAGGGTGTTCATTACCTCCCAGCCAAACCGCTCTGTGCTCCTGCGAGCCAGCCGGCTTCTGACCAAGGCTCTTAACACCCCTTCTTGCTGAGCGGCCTCTGCTCTCCCTGGAATCTCTTGGCTTAGCACCTCTCTGGCCCCTCCCGACTGGACCACTCCTGGGACAGCATGTGCTCTGCGTGGAATAACAAGGTTAACTGGACAGGGTTGAATAGCCCTGTGACGGGAGTGCCTTCAGGCACATGACAGAAATGAAATAGGAGTCATAATGGCCACCCTGGAGGAGAATCAGATTCTTCTCCAGAGGTCCAGTGCTGGTCTGTTTCTTGGAGATGCCTTGAATCATCCTTCCTCTCCTCATAGGGGTAGAAATACAGAATAGCGTTCCTTAAATGTGGTAAGGGAGAAAGAGAGAACGAAGAGTGGGTATAGTCATTTTCAGGATGGGTTATCTCTAAATCGGTTTCTGGGCAAGTATTTTGGGAAAAGAAAAATCACTCAGCCCCAGGGAAGCCTGAGGGAATTATTAAGGAGTTTTGGAAATCTCCAGGTAGAGTTTAATTTTTTCTTTGTTGTCAAATTTTTGGCTCAATCAGTTGCAACAACATTAGGCGTTCCAGGCAGAAAGCAGCAGCAGGTGTTTGGAAAATGGTTTTTTCTGCATATGGTAAAACCTGGTATAGAAGGTAGAAAAGGCAGAGTAGGCTCGACTTAGGAACCACACGGGCCAAGGAAGTCAGGGTGGAGCCCTAATGTAGGGCAATGATGCTAGAGTTCTCAGCAAGCAGGGCAATGACACTGGGAGAGTGGGTAGGCATATGAAAATAAGGTGGTGGAACCAGCCTGCAGGTAGGCAGCCTAGGTACTGGAAAGCAAGGCAAGGCAGTCGAGCAAGGCAGTCTAAGGAGTTAAGATGCTGCAGGAAAAAACGAAGTGACCAGTCAAAGACCCTGCAAGCAGAGATAAATCAGGTGACCTGCAAGAACTCAAAACCAGAATCAGGTGTCAGGTCTGGGTACAGGGAGTGGCTGGGGATGAGATCTCAGCTAAATAACCTAAGCTGCAGACTTTTGGTGGTTCCTGGCAATGGGAAGCTCTTGATCCTGAGGTAACTTTCACTCCAGCCAGGAAACCTCTTCTATAAAACCAGACTATTAATTTTTTTTTGTAACAGACGTTCCGCAAAAATAAATGTTGGGAAATAACGCATTATTCCCCATCACTTTTCACCTGGACTGTTGCGCCAGCTTCTTTTTTTGTTTCTCTGCATTTGGTCTTTCTTTCTGACAACCCATTCCTCATTCAGCTGCCAAAGCCATTCTAAAACACAAGTCTGGTCACATCTCACTTCAGCCTAAATCCTTCCACTGGCTGTCTATTGTTCAAGCAAAACTCTCCAAAGTGTTTTGGTAAATACTATTTCTGTGAATACTAGTTCTGCAAGGTAATTAGCCAAAGAACGGTGTGTAGCCAAATAAGTCAGGAATTCTACAGGCTATAGTCCCTTCTATCTATATAGAGAAATCTTCTGTATAGATTTCCAATAGAGAGAAGCAATTTAAAGGCTCTGAGAAGTCCTGCAACAACTACTGAATGTTGATTAACTGAACACTTACCAAATATTTCTAACCACAGGGCACCTTCTCTTTTAAGTGATAAAATCTGTCAGTGTTTATTGGAAATGCTCTGAGAAATACTGTCCTATGGAGGGAAAATCTCTTCCTTAGTCTGAAGTTGGTAAGGATGTTCTGGCCCCTCCCTGTCTTCCTCTGCTACTCATCTCCCATTAGTTCTCCTGTTTAGGTTTTTATTCACTGACAAAACAAAGTGAACATTTTTCTCACACATATCACTATGTTTTGCTCATCTATTCTTTTTAACAAAAACATTCTCTCTGCATCTTCCTTAAACCCTGTTGTCTTCGAAAACCTGCTCACATATCATCTTCACAGGAAAAAATCCTCTTTCCTTTTAAGTAAAGGTCAACAAACTTTTTCTGTAAAGGGCCAGGTAGTAAATATTTTAAGCCTTGAGGTGCATATAGACTGTCATAATTCCTTAACTCTGCCATTGTAATGTGAAAGCAGCCACAGACAATCTAAATGAATAGGCATGGCTATGTTACAATAAAACTTTATTTACAAACATAAGACCAACTTGGATTTGGCCATGGACTGCAGAGTGCTAACCCTTGCTTTAGGGTCACATTTCATATAGTTCTTCCTGAACCAGAAGTTAAGTCTCTGTATGTAAAAAATCCCAGACCTTCAGGTGAGAGCAGTGCGGACATGAATTCAGTTAAAACAGATACAAGAGCAAAGATAAGGGCAAATCTAATGCAATAAAAGGCATTGCTTAGGGGTGTTATTTCTGGCTCTTGTCATTGTGTTTAAGTAAAAGAGTGTTCTATGAAAGGTAACATAAAGTTAGAGAGTCTTGTATAATGTTGGTTTAAGAATCTGCCCTTGCAAAATATTACCAAAGACAAAAAATGCCTATTAAAGCTGACTGCGATACTATTATAAGGGAATAATTTCTATCTAAAGTGCTAAGTGCTCATTAGCTTGAAAAAAAACCTCTACTCCTCTTAACTGCTGTCTAAAAAAGACAGTGAACTAGTACACGAAGAAAGAGAAACGTAATGGACCTGGTAAAAATGGACTGGCTGCTGGGGATTGTCAGTATTTGGGGGACCAGAAAGGAGGTGAGTCAGAAAACAAAAGGGAGATGAGGCTTGCTCTGGAATGGGAGTGACCAGAATTACAGGACCAGGCACTGTTCTTGGGGAATGTATAGGCAGAAATCTCTAATTAAGTAAATTTGGGAGATGAAATGCATGGAACCTCTGAGATTGAAAATGGATAGGAAAAAACAGGCCATGGCAAGATTCAATCAGAGGGAATTGGGAGTAATTCCACTGGACAATCTGGATTCCTTTAACGGCAAGAACTCCAGCTCTAAAAAAATATTCCTTCCTGTCTTAGAGTTGCAGCTCTCAGTTTTCAGCTTGGTAACAACAAAAGTTGTGAATGGTTGACTGACCATTCAATGTTCAGGCTTCCTAACCATGAAATAGAATTATTACAGGGACCTTATTTCCCAGCCCCCTGTGTTCATAAGTGAAGGCGTGAGACTGAGATCAGGCAAGTAGAATGTGGGTGGAAATGATTTACATCCCTTCTGGGCCTGGCCTATAAAATCTCCCACTGAGTCCTCCACTCTTTTTCTGCCCCATGTTCTGACTAGATTTGGGCAGTTTTGGATACCATGTGTTGAAGGTAGCAAGAGTTTCTATCAGCTTAAATCTCCGATAGACTATGGATTAGAAAATATTTTTCTCCTCATTTAGACACAGAACTACCAACATAAACTTTTATTGTATTAAGCCATTGAGATTTCAGAGTTTATCTACTATGAGAGGAAGTATTTACTTGACAAGTACAAGCAGAAAATGAACATTGCTTTAATAAATTAAGCGTTTTCACTATACAAAGTAATTTTAAATAAGAATGTGATATCCACTGAACCAGAAAACATAGGGTAGACCCTACAGTTTACAAGTAAACCTTTATTTTCAATCTCAAATCAATGCTACCTCCTTTAAGAAATTATGTTTTTAGAAATAAATTTGTCTGTGTGTCACCATCTAGACGTCAAAATAATCAACTGAAAATCCCACTTCTATTAGAAACTTTAAAAAATAAAAACACCCAGAGGAGTAAAAGTAAAAAAATAAAATTAAAATAAAATTAAAAAACAAACAAGCATGAGGAAGATAAAAAGTCTCATTGCTTAAAAACAAACCAAAAATTGAAGTTAAGCCATTTCCAAGGGGAAAATACCAGAAACAAGCCAACTAAACAATATGAGAATATAATTAGTCAAATCAATTATATTGCCTAAGGAGGTCATTATCAGCAGGCTGACATGAAAAACCACTCACTTTGGTTATCCATCCACTCTTACACCAATCAGGGTAGAACTCAGTTGAAAAGTCATTTAAACTTTTTTGATTTTTAATTTACCTTTCTATTTTTTCTTGATGAAGTGTTCATTGAAACTGTGATTCTTTCTCACAGTTTATTGATATATAATTGACATATAATATTTTATTAGTCTAAGGTATACTACATAATGATTTGATGATATATATGTATGTTATGAAACAATTACTACAATAAGTTTAGTTAATATCCATCACCCTCAAAATAGTTACAATTTTTTTTTAATAAGAACTTTTAAAGTCAGCTTTCTTATCAGCTTTCAAATATAAAATAAAGTATTGTTAACTATAGTCACCCTGCTGCACATTACAGCCCTAGGACTTATTTACTTTATAACCAGAAGTTTTTGACCACCCTCATCTGTTTCCCACTTCCCCCACTCACCCCTCTGGCAACTACCCATCTGTTCTCTGAATCAGTGTGATTTTTGAGGAAGGTTTTAGTAGGTGAGATTATGCTTCTATCTTTATGACCAAAAACCAAAACCAAAACCAACACACGTAATTGTTGCTAGATGTTCTAGGTGACGTACAGTCCAGTTTGATCATTGCAGTCTGTTCAATAATCATGATTTATTAGGCTACACTGGAAAAACATAATTTTAAAATGTCATTTAAAGAGAAAGGTTCTTAAGGTATCCATTATTATGATGACACTAAAAATTACTATCCTTTTCTGGGACTGAAGCAGTGTAGTGTGGAGGTTAAAGATATAAGAACTTTTTCTCATCAGGATACCATTATAAGAGTGCAAAAGCTAAAATAGTAAGATATGATAATTGCAACATATATATTTCTGACAAAGTATTATATTCAGAATATATAAAGTTTTCTAAAAATTTCTTAGCAAAATATGAACAACCTAATAGAAAAATGGGCAAAAGACTTGAACAGGTACTGAATGATTTGCTCAACATTAGTTATTAGAGAAATTCAAATTAAAACCAAAACAAAGTATCAATACACATCGAGAAGAATAGCCAAAAATAGAAAACTAGGTGTTGATGAGGTGTTGATGAGGATGTGGAATAATTGGAAATGTCATCCACTGTTGGCAGAAGTATAAATTGATACACTTTGAAAATTGTTTGAAGTTTTCAGTTAAAAAGAGCATTCACATACCCTATAACCTCAACAATTGTATTTCATGTATATTACCCAACATGAAAGTATACACATGTGCATGAATAAGAATCTTCACAGTCGCATTAGTTTCTAAGAGCCCTGAACTGGAAACTGTTCAAGTTTTGCTCAACAATAAAATGGATAAATTGGGGTATAGTCATATATTAGAATACTATAATACTATAGTCGTATATTAGAATGCAACAGTAAAAATAAAATAACTACTTGTCTATACAGTGACACTGATAATGTTTACAATCATAATGTTGGGTGAAAGAAGCCAGACCCAAAAGAGAAAATACTGTCTGATTCCTTTTCTATGAAGTTCATAAAGAAGCAAAACTAAGCTATGATGTTAGGAATCAGGATAGTAGTTACCTCCAGGAAGGAAATAATAATTGGAAGGGGGCACAAAGAAAAACTTCTAGGGTGCTGATCGTGCTTTATTTCTTGATCTGGGTGGTATTGTTCAAGTGGGTTTACTTTGTGAAAATTCACTGTGCTGCACACTTACGATTTGTATACTTTTATCCATGTTATAGTTTAATACAAAGTTTACTAGAAAAGAAGGATAGACTGATTTCACATTGCTTGGTTTCATGTTATAGGTTTGCTCCTCACTTGTCAAATCCTTGGAAAAGCTGCCTAAACTTTGTCTTGGGTTACTCCTCTATGAAAGGGAGATTATATGATTACCTTTCTCATAGACCATTTGAAAGAGAAATCTGACAATCCATACCAAGCTCATAGAACAAAAACAAGCATATGTTTAGTATTCAATAAATGTCAGCTGTTGTCATTATTATCATTCTCTCAGGAGGACCAATTGATAAATATTATCTTAAAATGTCAGTGTATCCAAGGGAAGAATAATTAGAATAACAAAGAAAATCATCTGATATTTTTATTTGGCTTTATTATTTTTGACTCCTTGACCCTCAAACTAGGGAGTTTCTCAGAAAAACCAACATGGACAACTCCCAAAGTAAAAGAAAATTTGTTTGAAAACCATGGTGTAGGCCCAACTAATATAAATATTATTGCTGTGAAGGACATCTGTAAGTAGGTAAAGTGCCCTAGAAGAAAAAAAAAAGATCAGGTTACAATTATGTAAGACATAAATTCTTATTTTAAAAGGGCTAGTAATACAATGCTTGCACCTCAAGATGGAAGAAATTAGTCAATTTATTCTTGTGTACAATGGAGCATGATTTTTTTATAATCTAGGTAGTTTTTATTAATAATATTTTTAAAATGTACCCTTTTGGCATACTAGATTTTCTACTTCAGTATATGATACAATACTTAAAATGGCCTCTACTATACTTCCATGTTAACATTTTATCACATTTATATACAAATTCATTTTGTGTTTGCTTTTATTTCTGAGATTAGGTCAGAAAATTCAAACCCCAACTGCCAATATTAGGTTAGGGAGTTCAACCCCAAATTTGGATCTTTACCAATATTGGTGCTCACTTTAGTGTTTTTAACTAACAGATCCAACCATAGAGCTTCTGAAATACTGATGTTCATATTCAATCCAGGAAGTTCAGTGTTGTGTTTTTATACCGCCATGAGAATATTGGCTTTATGGCATTCCTTCTGCCATCACATGCTTTCTGTGACAGCTGTGTTGGCTTCAAGAGAGCTTATTATGTGTTATCATTTTCCTTCTCAGTCAATTCTTATTTTCTAAGCTGAAAACCTCAAGATGGAGGGACCATGTCTGTGTTGTTAATTATTATATTACCAGTGTTTAGGACAGTGCTTGGACTATGAGTGTTGAAATGTATTTCTTGTATCAGGGAACGAGGGTAAGAATGGGAACCCTTGGATGTAAATTCTCAAATAGCACATGACTCAAAAATAATCAATTAAAAATATAAAATCAAAATAATTAAGATTTTGAGTTATTAAGATTGATTTGTATGCTCTGGGGCTTTAATTATAGGAAAAACAAGAAAATTATGCCAAACAGTTCACAGATGTGGAATTTTCTTCATGTTCTGATCTCTTTAATATGACCCAAATAAAAGACTTGATGTGAAATGATCCATGCAAGGCAGATGACCTTGTGTCACCATGGAGAAGAGCTGAGGGCACCTTTTGCCTTCTATCCAAAGTGTGGTGGTGTCAGTGTGGACAGATAAAGGAAGGATGGCTTCACAAAGAATGATTCCCCAAGGTGGGCTCTGACAGCATGGGGCAGGGACTGGTTGGGACCTCCTCTGTGAAGCTCCTCTGAAACTGTCTATCACCATCGCAGGAAAATGTAGGCATGTGTGTCAGAAGGATTTTCTAAACAAGGGCTGTAATGAGAGAGTTTTTCATAATTTAGAATGTCTTGACTGTCCCAATTCTGGCCTCTTTTGTTTAATCAGGGTTTGGTTTTGTTTTGTTTTCTTTTCTTTTTTGGTATTAGACTTTGAAAAATAGTTTTAGAATTATATTATGACATTGGTGCTTCTAATGTCCCAGGTATGCCAGCTTTTCCAATAACAACAAAGATGGTAATGATCATCCAGGTCCCTCATTCTTTTCACCACTCCATTTTATAGAGAAAATTAACCTGTCAGATATAAAAAATTTTAGTCCAAAGGGTTAGTGTCTCTTTAAATTTATTGATTTAAAAAAATTAATTAAGGTTATTGGGTAACATTGGTTAATACATTATATAAATTTCATATGTACAACTTTATAATACATCTTTATACTTTATTGTGTCCTCAACAACTGAAGTCTAGTCTCCGGTCACCATTTATTTGACTCCCTTTATCCTCTTCTGGTCATTTTAATGGGACATAAAAACAAAAGCTGTGTAACTAACAATTAGTTTAAAAATTATTTACAAATTTTCTAAATTATAAACATAGTACATGCTAGCTTCAAAAAAAGTCAAATAATACAGAATTATATAAATAAATGTTAATTATTTCTCTTATTATCACTCTCATTTCAACCGTGATAAACACAATTAACAGTTTAGTATGTTTATATCCTTCTATACATTTCTATGTGTTCGTAGAAAAAAATGTTTAATTAAATATGTAGAGGTTTTTCTATTTCAAAAAAATTTGAAATGACTCTATTTACATGCCTCTATAACTTTTTCCCACTTAATATAACACGGAAAGCCTTTCAGGTTAACATATAAAACTGTAACTTAATGTTTTAATAGCTGCATAATACTACATAGAGTGAATAGACCAAGATTTATTCACTCTTTCCCTTATTAATGGATATTCAGGTTGATCTGAGATTTTGGTCACTGTGAATGATGTGGTAATAACTCTATACATGTGTCCAAGCATACACACACCAGCCTCAATTATAACTGCTTTAACTTTTTCAGGATGGGTTCCTAGTATGACATTGCTGAATCAATGTCATGCGTATTTTGAATTTAATATATGGTATTGGATTACTTTGCAGACAAATTATAGCAATTTATAGACTCATTAGCAATTAATAAAAGTGTTACTAATCATTAAAGGGTAAAAAATATCTCATTATTCTTTTTTTAACTATGAAATATACTATCCAAGCAAAAGAAAATATAAAACATATATGATTTTAAAAGAATTTTGAACACTTGTGTGTTCACTACCCAGCTTGTTTATTACTGATGTTTCAATGGGAAATCCTTGAACCAGTGACTGGTCAGAGTTCTGTATGCCACAAAAATGAACTCTCATTAGCATCTCTACTATTCTCAGTCATTGGCTGGTAGCTGCATGAGAAGCTTGGCCTTTCTGGATACAGAGCCAACAGCTAGAGTCTTCAGTCAGTTATGTTCCTCAAAGATGAAGATCTGATCATTTCATGGCTTCCAAGTATTTTATTTATCCATGGTCAGGTGGAGAACCTTGTTTTATGATATTTTCTGTTTGTATTTTCTACTATAAATTTC
Organism: Cynopterus sphinx; assembly: GCA_030015415.1. Lineage (NCBI taxonomy): Eukaryota > Metazoa > Chordata > Mammalia > Chiroptera > Pteropodidae > Cynopterus > Cynopterus sphinx. The sequence continues at coordinate 73,158,740 of CM057385.1, read as the reverse complement.
CTAATCATTTCCCCATCAGATATCTATTTGACTGCCTTTTCTTGCAAATCCATAAGGGCTTTGTCTATAAAGATAATTGGCTCTATGTTTTGTCATATACATCACAAATATTTTTCTCAATTTATGATTTAGTATTAAATTTTATATATGATGTACTTTTTCATACAAATAATTTCAATTGTGATATAGACAAATCTATTTTCTTACAGCTTCTTAGCCCTTTGAATTGCTTGAAAGTGTTTCTCAAACTCCTATATCACATAAAATATTCTTCTCATTTTCTTCTAATGTCTTATAGTTTTGTTTCATTTATAGCTGTAATTAATTTTAGGATTTTTTTTGTTCATTTTGGTGTATATATACAATGAAATAGGAGTTTAAATTTAAATATTCTTTTAGGCAAATAGTCAATTATACAAGTATTATTTGTTAAAATATTCATTTTTTTCCCCGTAGGATCGGGTGCCTTATTATTCTGTCTAAGCTGAGATTTCTGGAAACATGTAATTTTGATATTTCTCAGTACAAATATTCACTTCAGTACCTGGAAGAGAGCAAAAATAATCAGATTGTTCTGAGAAAGCAAATGGTAACAAATTGATACTTGAGTATGAGCAAGTGCCAGTTCACCAAAGGTGAGTATAAGGTTACCAATGGCTTGATAGGTACTATTTCTTTTTTAAAAAGAAAAAAACTGACTCTCAACAGTATCACAATGATGGTTTTCATGTTGAATTTAACTTTCAGTTTTTTAGAAAGAAAAGAGTTACAGCAAAAACAAATGGAATAACGTAAATTCTCAGCGAAACAGAATTTTTAACTGATTTGCTACTTCAAAATGGACATATTTCAGTAATTGGCTTTATGAAAATTATATTTTCATATATTACATATACATATGTAAATAAATTTTTTTCCTATCAAAACAATAATCTGGGTTTAAATTCTGGGTCTATTATTTACTAGTCTTGTATCTTGATGCAAATTACTTAGCTTTTCTGAAAAACAAATTCGGATACTCAAGTTGTACTGTCATCAACAAAAACTTATGCTATGTCTAGTGATTATAAATGTTAGGTGACATAATTATATCATTCTTTAAAAATTCTCACCATCCAGCCTTTTGACCCAACTATGTTACCTCCTCCATCGATGTGCAGAGGCAAGAGAGAGCTGACAGTCCTGCCTACCCATCCAAGGATGGAAAATTAGTCTCCATCTCCAACATTAGTCTCTCAATGTTTTCTTAAATTGTTCGGCTAATACTAGAGAAATAATGTGTCTCACAAGGGCAGTGATCACTCTTGGAAGCAACACACACTTAATTGAACCTGTATGAAGGAGCAACCCTTTCAAGGAAATTCCTAGGGATAGATTGTTTTCCCAAGACCAAATAGTGGCAGTTTCTCAATGACATTTGGCAGGAAAAAAAAAAAAGATTTGGAAATTGTGGTTTGCAAGGGTGTGTGCAAATCTCAGCATAATAGGTCTGAACCTAGGTATCTGAAGGTAGCATGGCTGTAAGTATAATTGCTTTGTGGGTTAAAATACAAAGATATATATACATATATCTTAGCAACAAATAGGAGCTCTGGGGTGAAAATCAGGCTAAACCCTGAAATGGCACAACCGTGAATGCTGACGTCATTCCTAAAGAACACTTTAGTGCTCTCTCTAAAAATACACACTAACGCTTGCAGGAAAGTTCCATGGATGCAGCTCTCTCTCATTTGCTCCTGGCCAAATGGTGTTACTGACCAAATGCTACCATTTAGGGGCCTAAGTAGCTTTGCATTTATGAGGAAAATAGATGTTTCCAGGTATTCGGAAGAGAACTTAGCTCTCTGAAAGTGATAATAACTGTTGTTTCAAACATAATTATTTCAATGCTTTCTTCATTGTTAAAAAGTTTCCGTATGAACTGTACAGTGGTAAATGGAGAACAAAATTCAAAATCAGACTCTTTTAGGGCTGTGTTGTTTTACTGTGGTCTAATTTAAAAAATGATATTTACATGTTATATTATGCCAGTGTCATACATTGTCTCACAGGGATCACTTTTCACAGCTATTTTGTTTCATTTTTGGTGTTACTTACAAAATTTAGGGGAAAAGATCATTTGTGTATGGAAACTTGACTTTGTTTATATGGCCTCCTCAATTTTAGGTAGAGTAAATGTATATTCTTGCCAATCATAACATTCTTTTCTCATCACTTAAATACTTTGCAATTTTCTATAAGCAGCTTCATATGCCCCCTTACTTTGTGATTTAGCAAATTTTGCACATAGCAGTTAGACCTGGTAGGCTATATTTATATAAGAAAGTGTCACTTAGCACTTAAAATAATATCGGAGAATAGGAGAGAGGAATATTAAACTAACCTTTGAAAAAATGGGGTTGGCAAAATATTTAAGAATTTTATTGTTAATATGTTTGGCTTGTATAATATTTGTAATAGAGGTTTCATCTGAGCTCCTATTTTTCCTACGATTTAAAGAAAGCACAAAGAACTCCAGGCATTCTCACCTCTGCTGAAATTTTATTGAGAGGGGTTACTGAAGTCAGGGAAGGGTTGCTGTCTCTAGTCCTGTACTGGTAGGAAGATGGTGCCCAGAGATGATTTAGCGTTTTCCCCCTTATTCCATATCTGCTTCCTCTCACAGCTTTTAACATGGGAGATTTGGTGTCTGGCCTTAGAAAAGAAGACAGTCTTAGGTGGGGACAGTTATTCATCTATGTATTAATTCCTGAATAGAGAGTAACAGTGGTGAGATTTGGAAGTTCTTGATTGAGTGTGACATCCAGTGTGACATCAGAAAACAGGCAGAAGAATCACGAGGTTATACATTGTAACTAATGTAAATAAGGACCTTCTATCTCTTGTTCTAAATTTTTTCATTTTAAAATAAAGCATTTCTTCCAAAGAAAATTTAAATCTGAATCCTCCAAAGTCTTGCAAAATGTATCTTTACTAAAGTATTTTTTAAAGATTCAGCAAAGACAAAGAACTATATCCCACAGTACTGAGTAAAGTAAAACTTTCTTAAAATTATTACAGAAAAATAAAAAAAGTCTTTTGTCTTAGTAGTAGCTTGTTAGTGCCTTTCTATATCTTCCTCAAAAACTCTAGCTGGTGCATAATCTTTCTTCTCTCTCTGCAGAATTTTCCTTCTAAGGACAGCTTGATGTTCCTTTCTATGTACATTAATCTACTCTGTGCTTCTAGTGGCTTCAATTCTTCTACAATTCTACCCATTGCTACTAATGTTAGAACAGTGGTCTATGTCAAGCAACAAAGAATATTTCCTTCTTGGCAGTGTTAGGTCGGCGGGGGAAGGGCCAGCTGATGCCTGCCTGGAGACTCCCCAGCTTGATACCAGGAATCCAGACCTGAATAGGGCCCACCCTAAAGCCCTGTCACCACCCTAATCCGGAGGCTCAATTAGCATTGATTAACGATTAACGTTCCCCACCCTATACCCCTACCCCCACATAACCCATAAAAGCCACGCCCTTCCATCTCAGGGTGTGACTTCTTGGCCCCTCTACTCTCTGGACCAGAGAACCTCGCCCGGGAGAGCTCTCCCATTAAATGCTTGCTTTTCAAACTTCTGTCGGCGTGTCATGCGTTTACCTTACAGGCAGTAGGGTGGGAACAAATGCTTCTATTTTAGCAGTTTCATCCTTGTCCCATGGGTTGCAGGTATGTATAGGAAACACACAGTAGATGCCTTCTAGAGGATGGCCTTTTTTTGTGTTACAGATAGCCCAGTGGATGAGGACTCATCCAGCACTAGTAAAGCTAATACATAAAGTTTGCCAACCATGTTCAAAAGTTAAACAAAAGTATAGCAAGTTAACAGAGAACTCTGATGTTCTTTGGAAATACTTAAATCTATACCAGATTTCCAGATGTATAATGAAAGTATTACAGTTAGGAGGAAACCTAACTGTAAAAGAGCAAAATGTAGAGTTTAGGTAACAATGAGGCAATAATTGGAATTTTGCACTTGATTTCATTGGCTGCCAACAATCTAAATGGTGCACAATGAAATCCATAAAACACGTTGCCAAATCTTTGGCCAATTGGAACTGCTGTGTTTCATTCTTCTCTGGTAAAGATGTCTTAATTTTGGCCATGTGATGTTATTTGTCTCATCTGGTTTCTTGGAGACCGAAGGTCTTCTGTTAACTATACTAATAAACAGAGGTGGCTGCAAAGACGCCGGGGGAAACAATACAGAAACAACACCCACTGAGGTCACTATAATGGTGATGACCAGTGTGACTAAAGGTACAAATAACTGAATGGAGAGCTATTTTAGTGTAAAAACTCCTTGCATGCTGGCTAGGATTCTGAGAAGAGGCTGTAGGGGGTGCTTTGGAATCTTTTGGGACCACATGGCCTTAAGAAAAATACCTGTTCTCTCTGAGTCAGTTTTCTCCTCTTTAAACCTGGAATTCTAATGTAAAACCTCCTTTGTCTGTGGCCTTGCAATTTAATACATTTTTTTTTTCCGGTTCTAAGATGCCCTTCCCCACATTTCAACATTTTTGGTGTGCTTATAATCAATAGTGACTTACAATGACTGTTGTTTCAATGTATTTACTTACCATTGCCTATGCTAATGTAAACATAAAAAAATGCCAGCATCAAAATTGCAAAATGGGTGTAGGAGGCTTGGAAGGAAATTGCAAATGTAGAAAATAGGGAACATTTTTTAACCCTTAGAAACTAAATGGTGATAGGGAGGGGCTAGGGAGGTGATGAATCAGATGTATGGAGCAATCTCTCCAAAGCTGAAGTCAAAGATTAGCTAATGCTACATTATTGTAAAGGAGGTTTAAGAGCCCAAGACCAGTGGTCTAATCTTTTGATATATTCTTCTAAGAAATGCTGCATCACCAATACTGTTGATGTACAGAGGACAGCATTTATAGAAAAATGTGGACAACAACAATTCTGAGTAGAAAAGTAATATAGAAGGCTCAGTCTCTGAATGTACAGTGGGTTTAGGAAAACTTAAGTGGTCTGAATGAAAAAACTTTTTCAGTAAGTATAAAATGAACATCATAAGTGACACGAATGCACGGTGTCATTCATTAGTTGAAAATACTCTTTGCTTTTTTATCTTAAAATATTTTTCTTAATGGCAGGTTGTCTTAGATTCAACAAGTTGCAGTACATCAATATAAATATACCTGTTACAGCAAAAGCTCGTTAATGCTTCCCAACACCAAGAGACAGTATCAGTGAACACTTGTAGAAGGACCCTTCGTTTTATAAGCAAAAAATACTGAAGAACACACTTGTGGAAGTTGTTGATAATTATTAGAGCTTTGTAAACAAACCCTATTGTCTAACCCTTCCTATGGTTAATTAATAAGTGTTTTATTATAAACAATTTATGAAAAGATCCTAGTCTGGTACAAAATAGTTTATAGAAACATAGTTATCATTAGTAATACAATGCATACAATATGTATGCAAGCAGGACAAAGTGACTTGGGATAAATAAAGCAGTTACTTACGTTTGTGAATTAATAAGTATAGGATGGTGAAGTGACTTGCCCAATCCACAGTTTTTTATGCTAGAACCAGGATTAGAATTAAATTTTTTTGATTCAGTTTATTGTCATGTGTATTCCTTTGTTTGGTGCCTACTACATTCAGACCGGTTCTCTGGGTCTGTGGGTGACACACAAATCTCTACAGTGCAGTCATGCCATCTATGCATTTACTTTATCCCAGTTAACTGAGGCTCTGTGAAATGTGAGAGAAAGAGGGAATGGTTTAAAGAGCAGTTAGCTCTGCTTACCTTTCCCCTCAAAAAGCACATGTCCGAGTGCATACTAGAGTTTCTTTTGTTCAGTAGTCTCAGTTTTCAAGTGCTTCTCATGATGCAAACATCTCACCTCACCAAGGGTGGCCATTGTTTTTGTAGATACACGTGCTTCATACAACATAGGGTTTATACTCAAATTACCTGCTCCAGAGTGTTTAACATGATGACAACAATATACTCTAATGCAGGAACAGCCAGCTGTGATGAAATTAAATTAAATGCACTCACGTTTGCTTGCTAGTATATTTCTAAACATCCTACAGTGTTTCAGAGGGCAACATATTTAAGGAATTTTCAAGGGTAATTGACTGTATTCGTAAAATCTCAGAGCTTGTGGTTCATAAACAAATACAGTAAGTCCTTATGTAATCTTATTGATAGGTTATTGGAACCTTGATGAAATGATGTGGAACAAAATCAATTCTACCACAGGCTAGTTTATATGAACCTGAGTTAAGTTCCTGTGGCATCTTATCAACATTATAACAAAAGGTCTCTGAACAAAGCAACATTATTAAACCTGTTGTACAGCAATGGGGTAGAGGTAGGCTGGAGACAAGATAGACCAGAGAGGAGAAAGACTGGAGAGTGAAATCAGTGAGAAGACTCTTACAATACCTTAAGAAAATGATAACAGGAGCCTCAACCAGCGAGGACAGGAAATGAGGGACTGGTGGAAGAGATACAAGGAGGCAAAACAAGTACTGAACAACTAACTAACCATGGAGTATTCTAGAGAAGGAGAACTTAAAGCTTACTTTGAGTTTTCTAGTCTGATAGATTAGGACAATGATTAGGATAAAATGACAAGTGAAACAAGGGATGGACAAGGTGAATCATTTTATCAGTTTGCGGGAAGGTTGAGCAGCCCTAAGGACCCACAGCAGCAGTCAGTCATGGATATACAGAATCTGAAGTTCTTAAGAGAGCTTCGTTTATAACCCAAAAAAGACGGAAGAAAACACTTGTGGAAGCTGTTGGCAAGGTGGAGGAATCGAGTGTACAGAAAATATGAAACTAGCATTTGGAGCATTTTTGGATTCCGTATTTTGATCTAGTGAAGATGACACACTTGAATTACCTGACTTCACTGAATTGATAACTATACAATGAGATCATCTTGAATTTTAATGTCCCAAATTACATTGGCTCCAGTCCCACTTATTCATTGCCCAACCACAGCTGTACCCTGTCTTATTCTTTGATCCCCAGAAAGCAGTGCCTGAGGTGAAAACTTGTGCCCTACTTCTTTATCAGGGACTACAATGCCAGGGAACAGAAATGAGGGGAAAGGGCAGTGAGGCAGCAAAGGAAAGGAGATGACATTAAAGAGGGCTAATGTGATTGCTACCCCTTAGTATCAAGGGTGATTGATTACGCAGTCTTCTAAGAATCCATAGAAATGACTAGTTGTCAGGAGAACCAGGGGGAGGAAGTGAAATCAATTTATTCTCTGGCTCCATTTTCCATATGTCAAGGTTTTCACTAATGACTCCCTTACACTTCCAGGTGGCTCTTGCATGGGAACTACAAGGATCCCATGGCCTCTAAAGCCACAAAGTCAAAAAGCAAGTCCTGGGAGGGCTCTTGGGTTTCACTTCATGGACTTATGGCTGGTCACCACAGCAGTGTCTGGGTGGGAACAAATTCTAAAGGCTCTGAAGATAGAGAAAGCTGAGGATCTGAGGTGTAAGTATCCAACCTAAGTATGTCCCAATAAATGAGTCTCCCTAAGGAAGCCTAACCTGTGCCCACAAACCAGTCTTCCCACTTCATCTACCATATTTCTCCAACTTGGTTCTCCTGACTGATGCTGCTGCCTTGAGTTGCTCAAGAAATTAGTGCTGCCTCTACTGGCAGTGATCTGCAGGAAACAGTGGTGTCTGGATCAAGTCTGTGGTTCTCTGATGCCGCCAAAGCCACTACTTCTGGAGTATCAGAATTGTTCTGGATAAGTGTAGAGGTTAGGAACAAGGGAGGGGACAAAAACCCAATCTCCATCCTCTTGTCACATTTTGTCACCAGCCCCCTGAAAACTTTAGTCTTACCAGTTTCAGAAAGTCCCACAGAAAAACTGCTTTTTCAACTTCTCCCTTCCATTCCTCATACACCAAAACATTTCTTTCCTCAAATCCTCATCTCCACCAAAAATAAGCAAGCAAAAAGTACCTCCTGACAAATAATAAACCTATTCTCTCAATAAATAAATAAATAAATAAATAAATAAATAAATAAATAAATAAATAAAAAAAAGGCAAGAGAAAGCTTAGAGAAACTGTCTGAAATAAACACAGGAATTTATGTGGGAATTCAGCACACTGAATATTCGTGCTCAGATGACAATTTTCAGCTTCTCCCAGGACCATGAATAGCTACTTACTTTTCATTTATGTAACCAGAGGGACCTATTCCTGCGACCTTCCCTCCCCAACAAAGAGCAGTCTTATGCTAAAAATTAATTAAAAACTCTACTCTAGAGAGAAAACTGCACAGAGAGGCAATCTTTGAAGTTGAGCGTTACTTGACTGAATAGATGAATGTCTTAGCCTGGTTTTCCTCCACAATAATCTGAGGCAAAGGCTTGCAGCAGGATATTTGTCTGGGATTTTGACCTCAGGGAATACTAGTTAGAAAGGAGTAAAAACGAGGAAGGAGGGAAAGCCCGCCCGAGAACCCACTATGGAACTGTTTATTACTAAGAGCAACTGGTGCTTTTGTCCTGTGACCTTGCAAGCAGCTGCGAGAAATGAGGTTCAGAACAATTCACCTCAGGTTGGATAGGGAGAAGGCAGTGTTAATCCATTGGCTCTTGAACCATTGACCAAGGATGGCCTCAGAAATGTGGATTTGCCTGCATATTTCTAGTAGGTGACCCATGACAGGAAGCAAGAGGCACTTATTAGAGACCCACAGTGAGGTGCTGTGAGTTGTACCTGCGAGAGGCTTGTTGAGGTCTGCAAGGACGGGTCATCACAGCACTGTCTGGAGGGGAAGTGGGGTTGAGGATCTGAGTGGTACACATGAAGATCTGACTCCATGAAATTTCCCACACAGAGTAGGGAAAAGAGAAGAGGCCCAAGAACATGCGTACACTTGAGAGTCTGAAGGAAAGATATAAGGGGATGAGAATTAACCAATTAAAAAGATATCGAAGAGGTTGGAGGAAAATAATAGCAATGATAATAATAACAGACATAACAATGGTAACACTAGTAACATTAGTAATAGTAGCAAGCATTCTATAAATGTAGATAAACTGTGGGGCAGTTACTATTCTAATCTCCTAATGGATATTAACTCGTTTAATACTTGTAACCCTATGAAATGGGCACAGCTATTCTCTCTATTTTATAGGTGGGAACATCAAGTTGTGTGAAGTTAGGATCACAACTCATAGGTGATAGGAATAGGATCTGACTCCAGGCTCTGGACTCTTAACCACAGCACTATGCTGACCCAAGGAATACAAAGCACCCACGAGACAAGGGAAGGGGAGAATCCTACGAAGAAGACAGTGGCAAGGGTCAGTTTTACTGATTGGGAGAAGAGAATGAAACTAAGCAAAGGCCATTTGATTCGTGACCTAGAGGTAAGACAGTTTGAGCTGAGTGTTGAGTCAGAACACAGTCTAGAGAGAGTGGAGCCCAGGTCCATTTCTGGAGACATTTGCTAGCGAAGGGAATTAGTTTATTACCTTAGTGCATACCCCCGTGTTCTAATTTCCTAATAGATGAGAGAGGGATCCTGTATCTAGGGAAGGAGAAGGTGATCAGAAGGAGCTCTAAGTATTACTAAGTTTGGGTTGGCACAGTTTTCTCAGGTACAAAAAATGTCCCTCAGGTGGTGTCCATCAGGCTAAATGCCATCAAGGAAAGGTTAAGAAGCAAGATGGGACCCATTAGAGACTGAGGAAGCCTTTGGGGAGAAGAATAATGGGAAGATTTTTATTTTCGTTCTTTGCCATTTCTGATTTCCCACAAAATGGCAGAAAGGGACACACTCTTGCCAGCCTTCCTTTTCCCTCCTCCCACCTCATTATCTGAGCCCAGTCATTATAATACATTTTCTGTGTCTTTGGATAGAAAAGCCAGCTTTTCAAACCATAACATTGGCAGCAGTTTTCTTCCTACAGTTTGTAAAAATTAAATCACAAATCAAAAGAATATGAGCCAAACATGCCACAGCCATTTGGATTTACATGAAAGGGAAGCCATCAACACCTCCCTATCTTGGCTGATGAATGTAACTGATATTTCAGACTTCTTTCTTGGTTCTTTCATGACCACAAGACCAAAACTAATCAGGCCAATTAGACAAACTTCCAGATTATGGCTCTGAAGTTAACTCAACATGTAACATATCCAACAATATAATTTGCCAAGTTTAATTCGGAGGTTGAACGAGGGTGGAGGGGAGACAGTTCCTGATTTATCACAGCAGTTAAAGCCATATTACAGTTTGAATCAAAGCAGACAAAGAAGAAGAAATAAAGCTAGATTGGTGGGGGAGGCACTGTCACTACTGATCATCATTTTTTCCAAGTAATAAAAAAAAAAAGAAAGAAAAGAAAAAGAAAAACTGAAGTTAAGAACTCTATCCTATAAAAGTCCTTTGGCTGCAAAATCTGTGTAAAACACCTTTGAAGAAATGAGTTAGGTATAAAATAAAATCAAACCTAAAGAGACCTAGCAGAATATATAGATAAATATGTACATAATTATGAAGGTAGAATGGTCTTAGCATGAAAAAAAAAAGAAAAAATGAAAAAGATTAAGAGATTTCATCACATGACTACTTAATTTTTATATATTTGACAAAAACCACCGTAGGCTAAATCAAGGCCTAAAATAAATGGAAAAAGATATTTACAAAACATTTAGTATTCAAATGGTCTATAGCCTTAGCTTTATTTTTAGCAGATTTATTGAGATTTAATTCATGTATCATACAATTCACTCAATTAAAGTCTATAATTAATGTGGTTTTTTTTTGTATCTTCACTACAATTAATTTTAGAATATTTTATCACCTCCAAAAGAAAACTTTGTAGCCATTAAAAATCATTCCCCATGTCCTCCCATTCTCTCAGACTACGGGGTTTCTACTTTCTGCTTCTACTGAGGACATTTCAGATAAACAGAATCACACAAAAAGTGGTCTTTTGTAACTGTCTTCTTTCACTTAATATGTTTTCAAGGCTTATCCATGTCATACCATTTACCAGTACTTAGTTTCTTTTTTTTTCAATTGACGTATAATTCTACCATAAAATTTACCCTTTTAAAGTATACTGTTCAGTCATTTTGTATATTCAGAGTTATGCAATCATCACCACTATCTAATTCCAGACATTTTCATCACTACCAAGAGAATCACCATTAGTAGTCATTCTTCATTGCTCCTTCTCTCTAGCCTCTAATAGCTACAAATCTACTTTCTATATCTATGGATTACCTATTCTGGATATTTCATATCAATAGAATCATATATCACGTGGCCTTTTTCATCTAGCTTCTTTCACTTTGTTTTCAAAGTTTATTCATTTTGTAGCATGAATCACTACTTCATTTCTTTTCATGGCTGAATAAAATTCCACATTTCATTGACCCATTTAACCAGTTGATGAACATTCTTTTTTAAAAAACTATTTAGCTATTAAGCATAATACTGATATAAACACATGTAAAAATTGTGTGGACATATGTTTTCATTTCTTTGGGGCATATGCCTAAGCAGAATTCCTGGGTCATATGGTAAGTCTGTCTTTAACATTTTCAGAAACTGTCAGCCTGTCTTCTAAAGTAGCTGCATCATTTTACATTCCCACCAGCAGTATATGAAGGTTCCAATTTCTCCACATCCTCCCCAACAGTTTTATGATCTTTTAGTTTCTAGCCATCTCAGTGGATAGAAGTGGTATCTCATTGTGGTTTGGATTTGCATTTCCCTAATAGCTAGCTAATGATGCTGAGAGTCTTTTCATGTATTTATTGGACATTTGTATAATTTCTTTGGAGAAATGTCTGTTTAAATTCTTAGTCCATTTCTTAATTGGGTTATTTGTGTTTTGTTAAGTTGTGAGAGTTCTTTATGTATTCTAGATGCAAATCCCTTATCTGATAGATAATTTGTAAATATTTTCTCCCTTCTGTGGGTTGTCTTTTCAATTTTTAAGTGTTCTTTGAAGTGCAAAGCTTTTAATTTTGAGGAAGTCCAATTTATCTATTTTATTTTGTCATTTGTGTTTTTGGTGTTAAATCTAAGAAATCACTGCCTAATTCAAGGTCATGAAAATTTATCCATGTGCTTTTTTTTCTAAGATTTTTCTAAATTTAAGATCTGATAACTAAGTCTTTGATCCATTTTGAGTTAATTTTTGCATATAGTATTAATTATTTTGTTTTCTTTTTCATATAGAAATTCAGTTGTCCTAGCACCATTTGTTGAAGTGACTATCCTTACTTCATTGAGTTGTCTTGCTATTCTTGTCAAGTATCAACTGACCATAAATGTGATGATCTATTTCTGGACTCTTTATTCTATTGATCTATTTGTCAATCCTCATGATAATACCAGACTGTCTTAATTACAGGAGGTTTGTAGTAACTTTGAATGGAATTTTATGTACTACAACTTGGTTCTTTTTCAAGAAGTTTTTGGCTATTCTGGTTCCCTTTAGTTTCTATATGAATTTTAGGATCAGCTTATCACTTTTGGTAGCTGGGATGTTGATAAGCATTATACTGAATCTGTAGAGCAATTGTGGGACTATTATCTCAATAACATTAAGTCTTCCAATCCATGAACATAGACTGTCTTTTCATTTAATTAGTTATTCTTTAATTCTTTAAACTCTATATTTTTTGTAGCTTTCAGAGTACAAGTCATGTTCTTCTTTTGTTAATTTTATTTCTAAATATTACATTTTGGTGCTGCTATTGTGAATGGAATTGCTAATGTTTAAATTCATTATTCAGTTCATTTTGAATAATTGTACGCACACATTGCTGAACTTATTAGTTCAAATAGGTTTTGAGTGGATGACAGGATTTCTATATACAAAATCATGTCTTCTACAGAGATAGTTTTAATATCGTTAACTTTTAACAAGTTCTTACAAATCAGTAAGAAAAAGACAAATCCAAATACCTCAATAAAAACAACAATGAATGTAAATAGGCAGTTCACAAAAGAATTGTACATGGCCAATAAAATATGCTTTACCTCACTAGGAACTGACGGAATGCAAATTTAATGTTATACTCTATTTGCCTATCAAAATGACAAGGTATCCTTTTTTGTTAACCAGAATCCAACCCTAAAAGAAGTGTACACTCTTCTGTAGGGTAATTTGGGAATGGGTATCAATCATTTTAAAGATTTTTACAGTGTTTATCCAATAATTCTTGTTCTGGGAATTTATTCTAAGGAAATAATCATAGATGTGCATGATGATTTATGTACAAATAGGTTCATTAAGCATTATTTGTAACAGAGAAAAATGTAAAGATTTCAAATGCTTGATAATAGCAAACAGATAAATCTATACCCATACAATGGAATACTACACTACTGTAGAAAATGAATTGCTGGAGATATGCAAGGTCATAGAAATAAGCTCATGATATATTGTTGAGTAAAATAAACATGTGTAATATTCTAATTTTGTTCAAAATTACTATTATGTGTGTTTTTATGTGTTTGTTGCATGTGTATATATGTATTTATTGTATGTATGTATAAATATACATGTATAATTATATATAGCTGCATAGTGGTTTATTCCTGGATGAGGAAATATGAACTCATGTGATTTGTTTTCTACTTTATATTAATTTGATTTCTCCAATTCTGAAATTTATACACATTTGTTACTCTTATGATAACGAAACCCCATCAAATTATTAGAAAACTTACTGAGTCTGATGTTCTGTTTCATAGAGCTTCTAGGATGATTGAAGCAGTGCCAGAAACCAGATTCTTGTAAATGTGAGGAAGGCTGTGCTCTGCAGTTGTTAGTAGCTGAAAGTATTAGTAAGGACCCTGAGAGTTTACAGAATTCTGTTGCTAGCCTAGAACATACAGTAGAACTTTTCTTCCAAAAAAACAAACCCACTGAGAGAATGATGCAATTAGCATTAGAACTGGGGCTGAGAGGTCATACCACAGAAAAATGCTGGAAGAACAATGATATGGGCTACCAGGTGGGTTGAAATTATGAGTGAGTCACATGAGCAGTATGTTGTTAGTGAGTGGGGAGGAGATGGACACAGAGAGGACTGAGTCTTATTAATGGCAGAACATTTGAGTCAAATTTCAAATACTCCTGTTGAGGCCCCCAGATCTGCTCCAGATGCAAAACCTACCTCCAAGTTCCACTCTTCCTGAATTTGCTTTCTCCCAAAAATTTTCATGGTCTTGTTTATAAGCTTCTGATTACTGCAAGCAACAGCCTTTCTGAAAGTTGCAGTGGGTAACCGAGGAGGAGGAAGTCCAGCCTGCTGCAAGCAGTTTGGCTAGAGCATAGGGAAGGAATGGAGAGCAAAGGAGGATAAAGTTAGAGAGGCAGACAGAGCCAGGCCTTGGAAAGCCTTGAACACCCGAGGACTTATCAGCTTTGTGCTGTAGCCTGGAATCTGTTACTAATTCATGATATGACCTTAGATGTTTTACCTTCTTTGACCAATAATTGTCTTATTTATAAAATGGTTCAGGTAACCATTAAAACTATCCCCAGCTCTAAAAGTATTAATCTACCATCTACCTTATACCAGCTAGGCAGCTACTTACCTTACCACCCCATCCAGACATAACTGGTCTCAGGTACATGACGCACTACTGAGTGATAATGGGATAGATCTAGAGCATACTTACTCACCTTGATTGACATTTTCAAAGACTTTCCCAGATTCCTGGAGAGTGTGGTCTTAGTTACAAATCATGAAGACTGAGGAAGTTGGGAGATTCTGGGTCACTTCATCTTGAATGAGGTTTTACATGAAGATGTCATACTCAGTTATACATTTCATGATAACAGGGGCCATGTCATCCATGTGTATCATTCTATATACCCCTAGAACTTGGCAATTGCATGAGACTCAATAAATATTTGTGAAATAAATTATTGAACAATGTGCAAATGATGAATGTTAACTAAAATTATAATGGTGATTATTTCATAAGGTATAAAAGTCATTATTTTGTACACTTAAAACTAATGTAATGTTATATGTCAACAATGCCTCATTAAAAAAAGTGCAAATGAGATAATATGCGTGAAAACACTGTGGAAATTTTAAAACTCAACAGCACGTACAGCTATTATATCTCACTCCAATATGGAGAGCCATTTGAAATTATTTTTGCCAAAATAATATGCAAACTGATAGTTTTCTCAGAGCAGATACTGATGACTGTAAAACAGTTATGGATTAGGATTCCAAGGTGGTTCAGGAAACCCCAACATTATTCTTCCTTCCTCTAAAATCTTACTAAAATGACTAAAGAAATATAAAATTGACATTGAAAAGTTTACATTCTACTATCATCTATGCCAGAAATTGGTCTGCCTGAGCTTTCTGAAGACAGACATAAAGGCATGGGGAAAGGAGAAACATAGGAGACACAAGGAAGCCAAATTTGTGAAACTTTACTGTGGACTTTATTGTGGGGAGACTATCAGCTTTTAAAAAGTTCTCACTGAATTTTAGAATCATCTCATCTCGCCCATTGTCTGACATAGTAATATCCTCTATATTAGTTAGACTGCCTTGGTTATCATGGACAGGCATACTACTCAAACTGGCTTAAGTAAATTAAGAGGATTAATTGTCTTTACTGAAAAATTTAATGGCTGTGTTGGTTTCAGGCATAGCTGGGTCCAGAGGCTAAAAAATCTCTCATTAAGAATAACTCTCTCCTTATGTTGTTTTCCTCTGATTTGGCTTTATTCTTAAGTGGGCTTTTTTCTTGCGATGACTCTTAGTAGATTAGAAACTGCATAAGAAGAAAAAAAAGTTTTTTTTTCTGTTAATAATTCAGCAAAAGTACCAAGATTTAATTTGACTTAGATAATGTACTCCAGCCGGAACCACTATTGTGGCCAGATGGATGGGATGCCCTGAATAGCCCTACCTAAGTTACCCATTAATTCCTGCAGCCAGGGGCCAGTCCTACCTTAACTTTATAGACAGAGAGGTTCATAAGAAGGATGTTTCCCTAAAATAATTCCCCAAAAGAAAATCAAAGTGCTATTACCAGAAGAGAGAATGAATGAATGAATACTCTGCAGACAAAAGCAACTGTCTATGTGCTCCAGGCCAGCATTAATACATGGTCTCCTTACTTGTGTTTGTACATTTCCAGTGTCTGAGGCAGTTGGCTCCACTGAGCTCTGCTGGGCTTGTTAGAGTTCTTCCTAACATCAGTCCCACATCTGCTTCCTGCTATAACCACTCTCTGCCACTGCTCGCAATTTATTTGGTCCATATGGGTAAAAAAGAGGAATTAAGTGAATCCTAATGCATAATTAGCCACCTCCCCCTAGAAATTAATATACTCACATTGGGTTTTCTTTGCCTTTCAATCTCCCTTAGGACCTAATTACCATTCCTAAATGAATCCAACTGATCTTCTTTAGTCCTGAAAAGAGAGTCCTCTATTCTGAAATGGCCTGTGTCCCTGACCCTGCCCATAATCAGACGGAAATGAGGGGAGAGCCTATGGGAGGATGTAGTTTGGGAGGGAGGTAGAGATTTTACATTTTGAGAAAACAAGGAGTCGGCAGTCTGAGTAAGGGGGTATAGCAGGAGCCTGGCTGTCCTGGACCTGTCCTCATAGGAAATATCCAACTGGTGAAGAGGAAATTACAGGAGAAGGAAGCAAGCAGCCTCTATGGCCTTCTTCCCTACAAACTCATTTTTTCTCAAAGTATTGTCCTCAGCCCAAGGTCAATCTCATCACGGACGTAAAATTAATTTTTTTAAAAAAGTTACTTAAAATTCTTACATGCAATGACACATATTTTCATAAACATACTTATGAATATTGCTACTTACAGGCAAATGCTAATTAAGGATTACTAAAATATGGTAAGAGAATGAGCTATTAAGGAAAAAAGTACCACATTTTTTTTGGTGTTTTTCTGTTTTTTTTTTTTTGTCTGACATTTTTGTTTTTCTGCTGAAGACTAACCCAAGAAGAATAAAGTATCTGTTTCCCAGAGCCTCTGCTCCAGAAAAAACAGACTTCCAATATTATTCTAAAGTTTCTAGCACTTTATATACTACCTCACTCCTACAAGTAAATTGAGTTTTTGCTTCAGGACTATTAAAGGAATTGATATGGGCTCTGGGAGTTGAAAAAGTCACAACTGACTAGACTAATGGGAGAAAGCAGTGGCTGAGAAAGAAACAAGCTTGAGGGTTTATGAGTCCAGCAGAAGCTCCTGTTGGATTTGCTCTCTGGTGAGGTGGCTGCATGGTGCACCTGGTGAAACTGAGCAAGAGGCATGGCTGCCTGGACACTGCATGAGATCTGGAGGGCTAAGTTTGGCCTGAAGGACTGGAGACACCTGCTTTTGTTCAAATGAACTAATGGCCACCTTAGTGTAAAACTTGGAAATGACCATAATGGACAAAAGACCTGCAGACCATTCCTCAAATGTTCTGGACTGCATTAGTCCAGAGACTCTCACTAAACCTTAAGAATGGAGAGAGCCTTTCCCTCCTATAATTAAATTAGGTTTCTCAAGAACCTGGCAAGTCGGTGCTTAGAACTAGAATTTAAAAGTAATATAACTTTTCCTGTACTTGCGTGTCGTGAATAAGATTCATAACATCAGGTTTGGCAGTAATAAACTAAAATTAGCAATTATTAGTGCTTGCTGAAGGCTAGTTCAGCGTTTTACTAATAGGTCTGGCAGAGGCACATTAATTGGGCTTCTTCTCTGTGAGGTCTTAGGGGTTCTTAACAGTTTCAGAAAGGATGCATGGTTATCTGTGTATCATCAACGTTGATTGTAGCTTTCTATGGTTTTCAACTGCCAATATTTCAGCTTTTTCATAATTTTATTTTTAATTTTATTATTACTTTTGCTTCATCCTTATCATTTTAGTTTGCTGCAATTTGCTCAATTAACCTGATGGTGTATAATTATGCATATTTGCACCAACAGAATTTTATCCCATAATTTCCCCATATATAAATAGATTTATAGACATTGTTGGTGGCTCCAGTATCAAGCATCCATTCCTTATTGCTAAAACAGATGTTTCTCTAATCATCTTTCCTTCTCCTCTGATTAATTTGAATAATAATATTTGGTTGTGATCATCAAATTTTTTTTCTGCTGTAATTTGGAATAGGTGGGGTAGGTAGACTAGAGGTCCTCTACTTAGCTAAATGACCAGTAAATTTGGGGGATGCTACTCGGAGGTCACAACCTCTCTGCAATCTCTGAGGCCTGCAGTTTCCTCTTTATTCTTTCCCTTGCATTTTATCGTCAGAAGTTCTATAAACAGATGAAATTTCAGTTTATCAGTTTCAGTGTTGTCATTATATATTTTGCATGTCTTACATAAAATATAAAGATGAACTAGATGAACTGAAAATGTTTTTTGATGTGTCAGCAGCTAAAATACTATAAATTACTTTTGCTGATAATTTATATACGATTTAATTTCTAACTTGCAAATAAACTGTTTCCTAGTGTTTATGCTACATTAGATTTTTGGGGTAATGTTTAAAATTAGGAAAAAATTACCTTTAATACTTAAAAATTCAGAAAATAGTGTAACAGATGTTATTTTACCCATTACCCACAATGAATAAATGTTAACATCAGATTTCCTTCATTTATTATTTTAAACTGAAATATTAATGATACAATTGTAAACTCTTTTTGCCCAGTCTTATTTCCCTCTTTCCCCATAGTCATACATGTTCCTTATTTTATGTATTACATAACTGTGTACCCCTCAACTAAAGTGCATGTTTTTAAATTCACTTAAATGGTACTGTAATGGGTATATTATTTTGTAACTTTGCTTTTTCATTCAGTTTTATGTTTTAGAGATTTATTTACACATGTAGATCTAGTTTACTTCATCTAGTTCTTTCGTTATATGAAATCGAGTTTTTCTTTATACAAACATGCCACATTTTATTTATCCATTCCCCTACCAATAGATCAATCAAAATGTACAGTATTCTGTAAGTTATCAGCTTATCTATCATTTTCTGCAGGAAGCTTTTTTTTATTTCTCTCTTCCTCCCACCATTAGGTAGTATTAAATGCCCTTCCTCTTACTACCTCAGCCACCCATATAATAGACGCCATCACATACTATTAAAAAGCGTCTCCCTTTGTCTTAGACTCCTTCAGGTCGGGGACCTGTAATCTGTTCATAGTGTTCATGGTACAGCCCCATAGCCAGCACTGTGCATGGTTTATGATTGGCATGGTATATGATAAACATGGTATATGATAAACATGGTATATGATAAACATGGTATATGATAAACAGATGAATCAATGATTCTGTGCCATGAAGTAACCTGTGTCAATAATTTGCTGATGTGGCTGAAAATCAAGGCCCTAGACTAAGCAATCCTAAAGCCTCCGTGTTCTACTTTCTTGACCTACTTGTTCCTTCCATTTGAATAATGGAAGTCTTTTACCATTTGAGGTTACAGCAAATTAAGCTAATGGATATAATATTCTCAATTTTAAGTTGGTTAAACCTTTGCCACCTGGTACCACTCGCTTATATTAAAATCAAATGTTAAATCAGATCTGCTTTAGTTCTAAATTATACATTTATTTTAAATTAAATAAATCACAATTTTCATAATAAGCACCTGCACTTCCAGGTGCTCTGCTGCTTGAAAAAGTATGAGAACCACTGTGTTTACTACATAAAAATATAGGCACTCAGAGGCTGCTGCTTTCATAAATAATGTTTTTCTGAAAATGTGTTTCAAAATTATAAATTTCTAAAAGTTTAAAACAACTCTGCATATATTAGCTTCTTTATTTCTCACAATAACTCTAAAATGTAGGTATTATTATTATCCATGCCTTACAGATGAAGAAACTGAGTCTGAAAAAATCAAGTAATTTCCCCCAAATCACAAAGCTAATTGAAGATGGAGTTGAGAATCTTACCCATTACATAATACAGCCTCCCCATAGACACACATTTTAATTTATAAGCCAGTTGTCATTTGGCTACAAAATGTCTCTATAGAAGTCTACAGTGAACTGATAAGTGGGTATTAACTCATGGAAAGAGTTGCAGGGAAGGTTGTCATTTTTCTTTTTACGGTTCATCTAGTTGTTCAACCATTATTGAGTATTTATTTTGTTCTAAGCACTGGATAAAAAAAATAGACATAGTCTCTATCACTGAGTTATTTACCATCCTGCACTTAAATAATTATGATTTCATCTTATAGGAGTTCCAGAAAAGGAATGTGTGGAGTATCTGAGAGTCTGGGGAGTGGATGACAGCTTTGGAAGATTATATAGATCTCCACAGAAGAGATGACTTTTTACCAGAGTCTATAAAATTGTGTAGAATAAAAGAATCATGATTCAAAAATCTTAATTTTTATATCTAGTGTGACTTTTGGAAACTAACTTAATGTTTCTAAGTCTTAGTTCCTTATGATGTAGACAAAAAATATAATCCTGATAGAGTTGACGCTAAGATGAAAAGAATAAAGCATGTGCAGTATACATAGCAATGGGAGTGATTATTATCATTCTTATTACAGATTGGTAGAGAAGGGGTTCATGAGCATAGAAGCCCCCTTTCCTGGAAGAACCAGGGATATAAGATATAAAGATGAAATAGATTATACAGATAAGCTGAAAACATATTTTTGATGTGTCAGCAACTGAAATACTACAGGCTAAATTACTTTTGCTGATAATTTATATACGATTTAACTTCTAACTTGCAAGTACTGATATTGATGCTAAATTAGATTTTCTAATGCTGATGCTAAATTAGATTTTTGAAATTAGGGAAAAAATTACTTCTGATACTTAAAACTTCAGAAAATAATGTAACAAGTGTCATTGTATCCACCATCTACAATGAATAAATATAATATTTTATAATGTTTTCTTCATTTATTATTTAAACTGAAGTATTACTAATATAATCATCTCTTTTTACCCAGTCGTATTTCCTTCTTTCTCCTGAGGCACACATGGTCATGATTTTGATATGTATCTAACATCTAATATATGTTTTATACTTTCTACACTATATTGTATTGCATAAGGGTGTACCCCTAAACTGAAGTATTGTATGTGTTTAAATTTACTTCAGTGGCAGAGCCCCAGTGAACAATTTAGTGATGATATAAGCCCATAACTGACCATCACTTTCAGTCGTATTTCTCTTAGATTATAGGATATTGCCTTTTTTTTTTTTTTTTTTACTTACATGTACATGTAAACAACTGATCTTTAGACTGCTGTCCCAAGTTATCCCTAGATACAAGGCTGAGGAGATAAATGTGTGACTCTAACCTGGAGGGGTTCTATGCTGCTTTGGGGACCAGGATCGGTAGTGACACAGGGGGAGGCAGCAGGCAGGGAAAGAAGCAGTAGGGTAAATACACGGAGACTCCAGGCAAGTGATCTCTGTCTATCCTGTCAGAGAGCTTTCTGTGCCCTCCCAGTTTTACTCCTTTGGGTTTTTTCTCAGTTCTAGAACAGTTTCCTTTTTTTTTTTTTTTTTACCTTAGTCTCTCTAGTATTCCCCCGACAATGAAAGCTATTAATGCAGTTTCTTTGGATTGCATAATTTTACTGAGTATGGATATGCCCATACTTGATTTAGCCAGATTTAGACAAAATGTTCTCCTGAGCCATCTCTGACTGAGTCAGAACCTGGGAACTGTGTCCCCTTTATGCTTGTCACCATTCTAGTGCTGTAAATCTATTCACTGATTTAATCCTGATGACATCCCTGTGACACAGACATTGGGATCACCCCAGTTCTACTAACAGGAAAACCAGAGCTGAACACAAAGTATGATGTTTAAAATCCTGCTGTTGGTAGTAACAGAGCTGAGATTTGAACACTGACAATTTGCTATGTGCTCTGAACGACCACACCATCTTGTACCCATAGAGAATATTCAGCCAGTAGCTATGTACATGGTGTTTAAGTAAGGAAAGTAAATTTTATGTTGGCCAAAAATCAATCTTCTGGCCTGTGCTGTGGGACCAGTGGTTTTAGCTATATTAACATTTTGTGTTTGGTCTAAATCTTTCAATTGGTGCCTAGAGAATAAAAGGAAAAGAAGATCATAAATAGGTCAATATGTGATTGGCTTGTTTTGATTACTCTGTAGCTCTCAGTTTTCCTAAGTTGACACCTTGTTTTCAGCAATTTTCTGGTACAATTTGAGGGCATTTAGTCACCCCAGTAATTTGAAAAAGAAAGGGAGAGAGACAAGGGAGAGGAAAGCCGGAAGAGGTGGAGACTAATATCAAGTGCAGTAAAAGGTGTGGGAGAAAAAGGTGACCAGACTTAGAAACATGAGGTAGGTACAGACTTTTTATGCCTTTTTTACATCTTTTTTTTTCTTTAATTTAGAAATAATGAAAGTCCTACGAAAAGAATTAAAAGTGAGTATTAAGCAGATTAGAGAGGCTGCTGATGACCACAGTGTCCCTTGAAGTCCCTTATGCCTTGCTTGATCTGGTAATGTCTTCTCATTCCTTTTCCAAATGGCGCTCTGAACACATTAACACTGATATTGGTGGGACTCGGCTGATTCAAACACTGCATATTATAGAGCAGGATGTTTTGTTAAGGTAACCAGTATGAAAGGTTTTTTAAAAAAACCATTGAAGTTACCTGCAAAAACAAGGGGTTTTAGGTTTCAGGTATTGTAGTTATTCCGTATGTACATTATCTGCTTAAACAGAGTTTTGTCTTGGGGAACTGTTAAAATCGGTAAGGCTGGAATTATCCAATGGCAAGAGAATCCATTAAAGCAAAGAAAGGGAAAAGCAAATCATGTTCTTTCGATATCCAGCCCAGTTAGGTTGCCAGTTATTGATTCAGTCTAGGATAGAGTAGCTTTAAATCTCCTCATTATACAAGTCCTGTATATCTTTTTAGCTTCTCTATCTGTGCTTTAATCTCTAGGTCCAAAAATAAGCACAACATGCCCAAACCATTTTAATATGTTCTTGTGTCACTAGAAATGTGCTTGTTCAGAAAGGTCTCCCCAGCATTATGATTTTGTTTGATATGGCAGGGAGTCCTTCTAATAATTAAAACATCCCACGTGGCCACCTGAAAGCCATCGTAGTTGACAAGCCTTTTGTTTATTTCTTCTTTGGAACACTAACCTGCATTTCTGAAATCCAACCTGTGAATTATGTGAAATAACTAGATCAGAGTGATGCTTTCAAGCTATCTGAGTCCTTGCATCAGAAGTGCAGAATCTCAGGCCATATCCCAGACAGGCCTCCTAAAATGGAATCTGCCTTTTAAAGCTCTCCAAGTGATTGGTATAAACATCAAGCTTGAGAAGCGTTGCTCTAGCAAGTAAATACAGAGGGTAACATCAGTAATGCAGCAGTGATGCAACTAGACAGAGAATATCAGCCTTTCTTCAACTTGCTCATATAAATATAAAAGTATTTTTATGAGATAGTATTTAGAAATCAAGAGTTACCAAAAAATTGAATTATTGAGCTGCAGCTGTGTTAATTTCTGGACAGTATAGCACAAGTAAAGGTGTTACAAAGGGTGAAATGATAAGGTTGGGGGTTAATTTGACTGGAGGATGTTCAACTTGACCAGGTGTGAGGATAACATAAAGTGTTATCTTAGTACACTGATCCCCTGGCGTTGGTCTTTATCTGTCACTTTTATTCATCATTTTCTTAACTGGCATTGACAACTCATGGAACACCAGATGTGATTAGCTGTTAATTGTTTTGGCAAGACGCTTGATATTACCACTTTAACCGTTAGTAGCATTGATCCAGGAACATTTTTTATTTCTTCTTAGACCATTTTTTGGGTCATTTTGTAGCCTTCCTTTGTCTAGATCATCATCACATAGAATAAGGTAAGAGAGAGAATATGTGAGTAATTCTATTTTGTAAAAACAAGCATGTCCTACATGTGGGCATTGACTTGAGAATATTCTAGAAAAATAGTTTAAGTTGCTAGGTTTATGATTCTTAATGTTCATAATTCTGTCCATTGAGCTTTAAGGACAATAATTGCAGGGACTATATTTTCTGGACCTCATATTAAAACATATATGACCAAGAACTAAATATGTAAAATTGGTATTATTGTGGGGAATCTGATCAGCAGGTTAATTGTTATTCATAAAAACAATGACGATTCCAGAAAAATGTACAAATGACAGACTCATAGTGGGATTAAATGAAAGTCATTATTTTTGGGTTATATCCCTAACCTTTCAGAAGACTCAGTATGCATGTTATGGCTTATCTTTTTTAGACTTTTAATTGAATTGTAAAGTGTATCACTTGATACTTTTTTACAGAAGGAATGCATTCCTCAAGACACAGAATAGAACCACACTACAGAAGCCCCTCTTGTGCCATCTTGTGATTCCTTTTAACTACCATCCTGCTAATAGTGTTATTGTTTTACCTGTTTTTGTGCTTTTGTATAAATACAATAATACAGCATGTCCTTTTTTCTTTTTTTTCTATAATTACTGTATAGAATTCCACTGTGTGAATGTATAATACTTTATCTTTTCTTATGCTGATGGGCATGTAGGCAGTTTCACTTTATGGATATACAGTAGTGCTGTTCTGAACATTCTAGGATATATCTTTGGGTCAATATGGATAGATAGTTGTGTTAGGTGTCTCCCTGAGAGTGGAATTGCTGGATACACAATGTTTTGCTTTAGTAGATTCTGCCAACTAAACTGGTTGTACTCATTTATACTCCAGTAAATGAGATCAAGTTTTTCCACATCTCCAGCAGTTGTCGTCATGTGACTTACAAAAAGGAGTTACAGTTACTGAATGTACAATGATATCACATTTAGATTTTGGTTGGCATTTTTTGACATGGCTTACATGTCTAAGGAGAATCATATGTTGAATCTCTGGTATAAGTGGTCACAGCTCTCTGTGCTATGGTTAAATGAGATAACACTAGGCATTACTTGAGAGGTCCAAAATGTTTATTGGCTGAAAATTATCTACTTCATGAGGTTTTACTTGAAATTTTTATTTTTAATATTTACCCTTTAAGGGTCTTGTGCGGCTGGTAACCTATTGTTTAAGCTAGAGAATTATGCAACTTGTAGAAATTATTTAAGTACTTACTGACTATATTTAATGTGATGAATTCATCACTGTTATTTATCACCTGATGGTAGAGGGTCCTTGAAAACTGAAATACATAATTTGATGGGAGTGTGATAAAAAATGGAACCTGGAAAGTAGGGGAGTGAGTGGGCAATGATATGGAGAAGAAAAGACTGTCAAGCACAAAGCACTGCATAAACACAAGGGGCCCATCGAGAGGCCTGAGATGGCCAGGGGTCTTCCCAGTTTGGGGAATAAAGAGTAACCCAAGAGGGGATTTTTACTCTAGGAGGCCAGACTATTAACAAATTAGCTCAGAGTTTTACCCATGATTGTCCCTGACTGCAATAGACAGGTGCAGATTCTTTTGAATAAAGAGAAAATAGCCGTATAGTCCTAGACAGCAAATGTTCATCAACTTCAAATTACACCTCAAATGCTGCTGGTGTCTGAGCCATTGATGGATGAGCTAGGTCTTTCAGGTCTAATGCTGAGTAATGCAAATTAGATTCTCCTGAGTTATGCCTGCTGCAGCTGGAGGGCACAAAATAGTTCCAAGGGACATATCTCCATGCCAAATTCTTGCCAATGTTGTTAATAGTATTGGTCCCTGTAAAAGTGCAAGCACTCTTAGTTTTATTAATGACAATACTATGCTTTTGCCCTTTCTTTCACCTTTTAATTTTTGAATAGGGAGTGACTTTGTTTTCATCCTGACTCTTCAGAAAGCAAGTGCGAAACTGAAAGGCATGCATTCAGTCTATTCTCCCATCATGCAGATAAATCTCGGCTGTGCTGTCCCTCCTAGATTTGCATGCTGTGGCGAACAGATGATGTAAAAAAGGAGAGAAATACCCGAGTTTCTCAGCAAGAGTAGAAAGTGGCCTCATGAACAGGAATTATATTTCTATGTTTTTTAGGTTTTATGGCTGGCTGTCCATTTAGCTCAGCCCTCATCCTCTGATCCTTTCTGAGAATTGTACAGAAAAGAAATTACACAAGAACCATGCTAATCACTGGTTTTGAATGATAATACAGTGGGAAAATGAAGAAACATCCCCCTCCTACATTAAGAACAGAGAGGAAGAAAGTGAAGATGGCTCTAGGCTGAGATGCTCTCATACTGTGACACTATTAATTTGTAAAGGTACATAAGAAAACTCAGTGCAAAATTATATGGTGGTTTTAATAGCTCCAATAGACTTTTTAAAACACTCTCTCCACGTGCCTCAAAAACCCATTTGAACCACGTCGATTCAATCTGATTAGAGTTTTAGTGCAAAATATGGGATTACTGTCACAGCGTCTGTTAAACCGTACTGCTAACTACAAAGATGCACGCAGCCAATTTTCTTCTCTAAAATCATGTCCTGCATACTTTATTTAGGTTTCTGTTACAGTATTAGATATTGCCTTGCCAAAAAATTTTCAGCAGTCTATCATACAACTCATAGAAAAGAATGTTCTATGGGAACCTCAGGTGGAAACAGTAGTACCAAAACTCACCTAGGCATGGTAACCACTAGAGGGTAGTATTGGCTCTGACTCTCCTGTAGAGAGCAGGGTAGCTATAGAAGGGATCCCTACACATACTAATTTTCATTGAACAAGCAATGTGTGCTGAAGTGCTGGGCTCTGTGACATCCATGAACATGAATAAGATCTTATTCTTTCTTTAGGAAGCACATATTTAAAAATAAGATGTTATAACCGTGCATGATTGTGATTGAACCATGAACCATATTTTAAATTTTATTTATATGCCAATTTGTAGATGATATATCAATTTGATGTTAACAGCATTGAGTAGAGATTTAAGTACCACCAAATAAAAACTACCCAAGGCATAAAAGGATTAGTTCGGAAGTCTGTTTGGCATCAATGAGTATTCGAGGACAGACTAAACTATCTTTATTTTGTCTTGACCATAGAATAATCTGACTTAAATAAAGATTTTTCAATAGGTCAGTCAACTTTCTCCTAGTGTAGGTAGAATACCTATTTTCCCTCAGTAGGACTCATAATTTTCTCAAAATTTACTGATGAAAAAACGTGTGTAATTTCTTACTGAATTATTTATCACTTGTCTCTAGGATCAAACATTACTTTTAATTCAAATAAAATATTAGTTTAGCTAGTTATTTCATAAATTAAATTAATACTGAAGTCACTCAGGGCAAATCCATAATTTTGTTACTGTATTTACTTTACCAATTAGCATAAAAAGTTACCTTAGGAATATCAGTTAATACATATTAAGCACCTTCTAGATACTTTGAACAATCACATCAAGTGAAAGTTCTTAATTTTTAACAAACATCAGACACAATCTTGGTATATTAATGTGAGGTCAGGAAATTCAACGTTTTTAGATTAAGACAACATTCAGTTTGCATGTTTCTTAAACATTAAAGATTAAAAAATGTAACACCATTAAAACTGACAGATTTTCAGTCAACAGTGATTAAATTAAACTCAATTTGGAGAGTAGGGAATAAAGAAACTAGACGAGAGCAAATAAAAAAGTCTCAATTAGCGACATTACAGTTGTGACATGTGGACAAAAGCCAGATTAAGCAGATGCTATCATCAATTCATTTGTTGTCATGTTTGCAATGTGGCAACCGGCTCCAGAGACAGAAGATCTTCTGGAAGTGGTGCATCCTGGGACGCCGTTTTTGTTTACTCCACAAATGATCATTAGTCATAATGATGCAGTGATATTGGTACTTGCATCAGGAACTGTCAAAGCAGAAATCAAGGGAAACCAAAGCATTAGCATTTACTATTCCTTTTTTAAAAAATCACAGCTACTACAATAGGACTTTCTTGAAATTTCCTAGATTTTCCCAAAAGAAAAATAAACTCTCCTTCTCCCACAAAAATCTACGAGCATTTAAAATATATCAGCAATTTGTTTTTGACATATATACTTTAAGTAGCTCAAGAGAGCAGAATTCTATCAAGTGAAGAGATAAGCATGCATTACATGGCTCCTTTATTTAATTACCAAATACGAATGCCCATTAGCAGGATGGCCTGTTGGCCTGGAGAGCGGATGCTGGCCTGCCATGTGGTGGACCTGCAGTTTTCTCTCCTGCTCTGGTTTGCCAAGCTGGCGGGGGCTTGAAGAGCGGGCTTTGTACACATGGTCAACTCGAGAAGAAAATGTATAATGATGCTGAAGTCTGACCACGTCATTGTCTTCATATTAGGGAAATAAACATATGACATTCCTATAAAATATGGCTATAAAAACCTTCTGTAAATATTTTATTTACATAACTTTGAATTAAATATCTTTAGGGGAAAATGTATAAAATTATAACATATACTTGTAATCTAGTTTGGGTTCTGCTACCAGCTGTGTGATGGGGAAGAAATCAGTTTAAATCATTTAAAATACCTGGCTTCTGCATTTGTAATTGTGACAACTGGCCTATAGGAAGTTTACGTGGATCAAGTGAGATTATGTATTTGAACAAACCATGTACACAGAGGTCCTTATTCTGGTATCCATGGCTGATTTGGGCACCTTCACTGAAATTATATTCAGACAAGAATGTGACTGTCCTTACATACATTTTTTTTTTTTCTGGAGAGTTTCCATCTACTTCTCAATAGGGTTTTTGACTCCAACATAGATTTAAATGAACACCACTGATATAAAATAGAGAACATGTATACTGTTTAATTTTCATTATTATACCATTAAATGATTTATTTTGATTATCTCTTATTTCAGCATTGTATGGTGATTTTAATTTCACCACTGGTAATTTATATCACATTTACACATAAGTATGTATCTCTCTCATATGCAAGAAGACAAACCAATGCTTTTAATGTAAGATTATCATTCTTCTCAGGTTGAGGACTTCTTAAATGTAATTTTAAAAGTTCATAATACCAAATATCCACTGGGAGAAGGAAGAAATGCTTGTGAATAGGGAGAAGTGCCTAAGATGTGGGATAGTCCCTCTCCAAGGAAAGCCTTTCCCAAGGAGTGAGGAAGGGAAATGTCATGGGCTGGATTTCTATCAGGCTTTCTCTTATTCTCCAGTCCCATCTAGTTTGTTTGAAACCAAAATACAGGAAAACTATAACTTCTTTAAAGTTATAATAAATGTTTTGTTTGTAGATAATTTTCAGATCATGCAGACTGGCAAAGAGGGAAAAACCATCACACAACTCCCAACTCCCCAATAGTAACTACTATGAAGTAGTTACAATTAGTAGCATTCTAAAATAATAACTTAGAATCACTTTGGTTATTATTTGTTCATCTAGCATTTGTGAAGTGCTAACTCTGTGCCTGGCCCTCTGCTAAGACTCAAGTATAGAAAAAGCGAATAAGATGGGTTCAACTTCTGTCAGCACAGCATTAACAACTAAGTAGGGGCATAGAAAGACAAATGGGATAACAATGCTGTGTGCTAAACTTGGCATCAGATAATAGATACTGTGGAGAATTGCTGGGAGACCATCTGAGTAAGAAAAGGAGATCTAAAATGAAATTTAGAGCAGGAGTGAGTTCGCAAATTGTTGAGGGGGCGAGGATGGTTATGTTTTATTATCGTACATATATAAAAGTCATTACTTATGTAATTGATTTTAGCAAATCTTGTTTTGGAGTCTTTCTGTAAACATCTTATCTGCTCCACGAAATCATTAGCTGATCTGATGGTAGTTTTATAAAATTCTCTCCACCTACACAGAACCCAAATTCTACTCTTGTTTAGTAGTGCCAACTCACTTATCAAAGCTTCCTAATCATTCGAACCCACATTCATCTGTAAAACATATAAATCAAAATTGAGTTAGATATGGTCATAAAATTGTTCTGTTTAATCTGTACAGGTTTTATTCTTCTCAGATAGATTTCAAACCTAATATAGGAAAGAAATATGTATTCTTTTGTACTCTCTAGCACACTATTACTCAATACTTTTTACTGCAACCCACAGGAAAAAAATACATTTTACTTTAGGATCCAGTATGCACATATATAATGCACACTGATGTTTTCTATTTCATTCTGTTCTATTTAATTTTCTTTAAAATAAATGCTAGATATGACCCACCAAATGGATTTTATGACCCTAAATTGATTTCTTTATGGGTCTCAATCCACAGTTTGAAAAATACTTCTCTACCTTTTATAGTACAATATCGGGCACAGATTCGGGGGTCAATTAAAAAATAAACCCACTTGCTAATTGATCTGTTTAATCAGAATGTTGCTTTCAGCTACACAGGAGGGGAAGGCCTTTGAACTCACAACTTACGTTACCAGGTACATAAGAAGGATAGGAAAGTTAAAGGGGCCCACGCCATTCTTCCCAGGATTGTGACCTTTATTGGTCTAAGATGTAGCTCTTTTTATTCATAGCATGAGTGAGATGCAAGGAACAGATTGGAGAAGTGAGACAGTTGTCCTGTAATCCTGAGTCAGGATTTCACAGCACCATTTTTTTTTTAATTGTTTGAGTGTTTTAATGGAGAACAAGGTCAAATATAGATGTCACTCTGAATTCTGCACATTTTTCCTATTTTGTGAGTTTACATAACAATATTTTGATCTCCTGGACACACAGAGGAAGTGATTTAATTCTGTATGGGTTAGAAATTGGTGAGGAAGTAGCAGAACAAGAATGGTGGGTAATTTGAGAAGTTTTCAGAGTAAATAAGCAAGGAACCTTGAGGAATGATTTGAATATTGCTGGTGGGGGGAGGAGGCAGGGCACTGTAGAGAAACTGACATTAGCCAAGTCACAATATGGGGTAGGGACAAATGCAGTGACTGATAGGACAAGAGTCAAAAAAGAGAACAGCAAAAGTAAGTGTTTACGTGATTAGGCGACTGGTGCTGACACAAAGGGAACTCAGAATGAGGAGGGCTCATAGGTTTTGGGAAGATGATGCATTTGGCTTTAGACATGAGAATGTTAGGGTTTATTTAAAGGAAACTATTTTGGGAAAAATTACAAAATCAATAGAAAATGGAATACATGTGAAAATTATATAAAATTGTGCTACTGTAAATTTTTTTATATACTGTCTCATAGAATTACTATTGAAACTAATTCAAGATGGTTGGAATAAGACTATTGTCACAAGTATTAAAAATTGGCTCCAGGAATGTAAATATCAGCAATGATAAATGAGAACATATGAGATTAGCCAAGTCACAATATGGGGTAGGGACAAATGCAGTGACTGATAGGACAAGAATTGTCTAAAGGTGTGGTTTGTGCAAAGGCTAGACTTGTTTAACAACGTTAGTAGTGAGCTACGAGAGGAATTTAACAGATGATGCATGAGAAACACCAAAAGAATAACACAAATGGATGAGGACAAATCTAAATTATATTTGGAAAATGAATATATTTTTAGCCAATTAAGAAACAAAATTCAATGGCTAGGGAGAAACATCTGGAAATCTGTAAGGACAAAGAAGTATAGGGTGTAAATAGGCATTATATTAACCTTACCTGACAAAAAGACATACCAAGATTGAGGTTAATACATTTCAAAGAGGTAATTTTACCAAAACAATGCAAAATAATTTCCCCAAATAGTTTTTTCCACATAGCTCTTAGGAGTTTTACAGTCTACGTAACATAGAACATCAGTAGTAATTAGTGAGGTATATAGAATAACAAGTGACAAAAAACCTGGTCAGTCAGGCTGATTAATAGTTTTCATGTTTTTAAAAATCTCATGTAAAAGGCTCTATTTTATGTCATAACTCAGCAGCTCTGAAGTGAAAAATAAAATAAAATTGAATTTTGAGGAGTATAGTTCTTAGAAAGTTTTCTTCTTGCAATTTATATAGCTATATGCATCCAATGAAATGTTGCTAAAGCTATGGGTTATTGTGAACGTAAATTTTTCTTTCTGAACACATACAAGAGGAATTATGTCTAGAAGTACTTTAAGGAAAGCTGATTCATTTAAAATTAGTCTTAGGGTATAAACTAAACAAATAGCCTTTTTTTTCATCTTCACTCCATTTTTTCTTTTTATGAATAAATTTTTCTGATTACAGAGATCATTTATTTTAAAAAAATGATAAAATAGAAAAAGCACAAATAAATAATTTAAATTACTCATAATGTCATCATCTAGAGCTACCCAGAGTTATCCTTTTAGTCTTTATTCCTCCAATCTATTTTCTATACCCATGGAAACAAAATTGGGTACACATTTCAAATATTGTTTTATAAATTTTTTCACTTAATAATAAATGATGAAAAATTTCCATGCTATTAAATTGTCTTCTGCAATGATTTTAATGGCTACATAGTATTCTATCACATGAATGTGCATTTTGTTTTGCATATAAGTAGCTTATAAATTTTAGCTGTTCTAAATAACAGTGATGAACATCTTTGCACATAAACCTTTGTTCATCTGATTTATTATAATCTAAAGGATGTGATATAATTCCTAGGAGTGGAACTGCTGGATT
The DNA here is from genome assembly GCA_030015415.1 of Cynopterus sphinx. Taxonomy (NCBI): domain Eukaryota; kingdom Metazoa; phylum Chordata; class Mammalia; order Chiroptera; family Pteropodidae; genus Cynopterus; species Cynopterus sphinx. Next base: position 73,126,073 of record CM057385.1, on the reverse strand, counting down.
AAAGAGTACTAATGCTTTTTTATAGCACTGCATATATATTAATAACATTCCTTCCATAAAAGTTGCACCAGTGCATGAAGTGCCTATTTAACTATCTTCCTGGCCTGGATGGCTGCACAGTAGAATATGTTTACACACAAATAACAAAATATTGTTTTATATGTGTTTAGTGTTCATCTCTTTCTAAACTATTTTCTAATTTGGCAGCAACAAAAACTCACACAAAATATATTATATATCATGGATGATCCATGAAGGCTAGTTAGCTTTTTTGTAGAGAAGAACAATGTTTAAATGAAAGAAATTTTTATATTTGACATATCTGAAAATAATCTATACCTTTAGGCCAGGGTTATGTAGTCACAAGGTTGCAAATTCAAGATAGGAGTGAGACTTGGGAATATAAAGTTCTGGGAGAGAAATTAAAGGTCCAGTCTAGGAAGTGATGGATCAGACAAACCATCAATACATACAGGTGATGCAGAACTACACAACTCAGTGATTAGGTAGAAATCAGAATATACTTGGGGGAAAAATACAGTGACCTTGGAGTTTTATAAGCCCTTTTTGTCTCATCTACAAAATAGGCAACATAGTAATGATAATATAAGCCTCTGATATTGCTTTGAAGATTAAATTAGATAATACTTTTGACAGTACTTTGTACATTTTAAGTCACTATAGAAAAATTAGTTATTATCAGGTGGAAGGGAAATGAAATAACGTGATGATCAGGTAAACAATCTGAGATGTCAGAGAGAAGTTAAAAGATATGCAGGATCTAAAGGGCTTCAGAAGGGTGAGAAGGAGTTGACATGTGACAGTTTCTACATTTTAATCTTTTAATTCATTAACTTTTTATAAGCATCAGTAAAATGTACCATTTTCTGATTACAGAAAATAATAAATTACTACATGTCTACTATACAGAACAAAAAAGAAAATCACTTCACCACCCAATGATCACCCTGTTAAATACTTTATTCAAATTACAGTCTGCCACTTCCTAGAGGGTGACCTTCAGTAAATTACTTAGCTTCACTTTCCCTAAAAGGGAACTAATAATAGTTATAATAATAATGATTAATAGTTACTGTATAGTTATCATTGCCAGTTCTGTAACGAATGCTTCACATGGATTAATTTATTTAATACTTCTATCAACCCTAAGGGAGCAGACTTTATAATTATACCCATTTTCTAGATGAGGAGCTAGAGTTAAAAGGTTCAATGACTTGCCTAAAGTTATATAACCAGTAGGATTATTAGTAATAAAGTGGGATCATAATTATCTGACACTTAACTATCATATGCAATCAAGATGCATAAACAGGACCCAAGTATGGAAATACATAATAGCCATTTGGTGACCATAGCTAAGAAAAGTTTTAGGAAGTGTTGAGGGAGTAGACTTAAGACAATGTAGTCTGTAAATAATGCCACAGTCTTTCCTGATGATCCAGAGTGTGATGCATAGTATGTGTGCAGGAAGTAGCCCCTTTACACATATTGTAAAAATTAGTAATCAACAGTAAAACAGTGTTCCAGGGACTAAGCGATCAAAGTCAAAGCATGTGATAAAACTGATTCGCCTTTTTGTTGGAAATGCCATACAGTGTGACATTTCAACTTATTAGGACAGGGGCTGGGAGATATCTTCTGTAAGGGGCAAGATGGTGGGTGTTAATAGGGTTATATTCAGGTCTCTCTACTTCTTCACGTGTGATGAATCAACTCTTCCCTCAAGCTGATCGATTCTACTATGTTTTAAACAGATACTACCTCATGTTTTCTGTCATGTAGATAGCACCCTTTCCATGGACGTTTTCCTATTTTTGCATTCCTTCAAAGACTTCCGTGTGACTCGGAAGGTGAGGGAGAGGTTGAGAGCAGTTTAATACCTATGCTCAATTTACCAGATCTCTCTGCAATCTGAAGAGAATTTTTAAGTTTGAGGCTGGGTATACTATTAGCAGCCTGTCCAGTTATTCTATATATCCACTTCTTTTAATTCCTCTTCTAGCATCTGCTTAAAAGATACTACCTGATCCTAGTGGGTGTTTAAATTAGACCGAGGCTAATCTGGGGAAAACACAGGATTAGGAGTTGAGACAAGATTGCTAGTCCCTTCTGTTATTGATTATTTGTATAACCTCAAGCAAGTTACAGTTTCTCTAGGACAGTTTTCTCTTCTGTTAAAGGGTTTGGTCTAGACTGATGGTTTTCAAACCTAGATGCTATGGAACATGGGCCCTTTACTTGTGTTACTGGAGTTTTTGAACATTGAAATGGGATAATGGCCTAGCCTTTACCAATTCTCAAAAATAAAGATAGCAAATAGATTTTTTTCAATGTAAGACTCTTTATTCATAATTTTTTTCTTAAATCTTTTTTTGATTTTATGGCTAGTTGAACTAGCCGATGAAAAACATATGAACAAAGTAGTGAATGGTTTCTCATTTTAAAAGTTTGGAAACAATTGATTATTTCAGTTTTAAAGGCATGTGCTCATGGTAGTGATTTCATATTGTATACCTTTATTCAATTGTCTATAAGCAAAACTGTTCTCAGTTCACATTGTATTAAAAATCTATCAATATTTATCCTATTATGAAAAGAGTACCATGACATCCAGGTGCTTTTCATCTGAGCAAGTTTGAGAACCACTATTCATATGTGTTTGTGGTTGGGACTTCATATTGCATACATGCAGTACAGTTTTATTTTTTCCAGAAAAATTGTTCTCAATTTAAATTAAATTAAATATATTAGAATTTCATAATATATTGCAAATAATACCATGGATTTTCAGGTGCTTTCCATCTGGACGATGCTGCCATTTTTTTCACCAAGTATCAGCTCCTTTATCCTGTCATTATCTGTTTTCTACACATCTATCCAAGGAGGGTTGTTTTGCTATGAGTAACACACTACTGGGAAGGGCTGGCTGTTTTCTAGGACCTCGATACTGTTATGGGATTCTGCCATCTAGCTCTGGGGTCAGTCCTTGATGTTTGATTGAAGAGCCTAAGCTATATCTCAGTCTAGCTTTTAGGCATAAATGTTGACAGTCAATCATTCCATAATAAGGTTTTATTGGGGGGAATATAAATGGGGGATGAAAGTAGATGAAGACGTTCTGGAGACCCCTTTTGTGCTTATCTCTCTTCTATGATCTTTGACATGCAGTTTGATTCCACCTCACTGTGGTGGTTTTGTATCTTGTCAGTTTAGCAAGGTTGGAACTATTTGTCCCAGATTCTCTTTGCTTATGTGATACCAGGTTAGGGATGGCCACAAAAGAAATTTGTACAAGATTTGGAAGACATAAGTAAAGTCGCAGCCATTATGTTCTGAGGGTTGGTGCAGGCACTAGTAATCACTGTAGCTTGTATACAACATGGTTGGTCTACTGTCTCTAAATCGTCCTCTCAGGTTCCGGTTTGTCTCCTCTCTCCCCTGAGTTAGGTCCAGTATATCTTCCTGACTGCTGACCCTACTGACTTACAGTGACTTCATGCAGATTCAGAGGCAACATCCTTTTGTAGAGCCCCTAGGTACCGCAGTTATGTGAGGTCTAATTTCTATAATTAATTCCTCATTCTTAGTGCTCATAGTGATTCTGTTTCCCTGATGGAACATCATGATACTTCCCTGATGGAACACTATGATAGTCATGTGATACTCTTGCCAATGGCACTGCTTGTCTTTTCAACTTTGCTTTTCCATAAAGAGGTGTAAAATGAAGGAAGGAACATGTGCATGTCTTTTGTTTCTCCAAAGCAGGCCAGCAGGGGCATGCAGTTGATCATACTTCTTTGAAGAGCACTGCCGGCTGATAATGACTCGACACCACTATTTGAAGGTGATATGGACTGCATAAAAAGGAGAAAAGAAAACGTCCATTAAAAAGGTCATCTCCATCTCAGCTTCGAATTTATGGCTTACATCTATTTATGTTCAAAATGCCACTTCAGTTTAGTTTTGTGATTTCCGTGGTGACTTAAATCTCAAAAACTAAAGATGAGTGTATGTTCTAGATACGTCAGTGGCTCTTGGGACAACTACTATCCTAATTGTAAATCTGCTTCTTGTCTCTGCTACAAGGAATGAGTGGAAGTTTTGACGAAGGGCTTTGGGGGTCATTATTGCTTTTCTAAGCAAACAGTCACAGAAAACTGGAACCTCTCCTCAAATTCCCTCACTGTGCTGACAATAGGTAGAGGCTGTGATTCTCTACCCAGGAATGGAAGACCAAATATCAGAAGTGTCTTTACTCTTAAGGAAGCTTACAGCCTGGAGTTACTTTTAATTTTAGGGTTGGTGCTTATGTGTTACTCTGACACTTCTAGCAGTCAGAGCTGTAACTCAACTCACTTTGTGCCACACCGCTATTTTACAAACTTTACTCATTTATGTACCCACCTTCATTATTTTATATTCCTGTGCTATTTGTTCATTCAATAATTTTTACTTAAATTTAAGTATATTTACCATATCTCATTGAATCTACTGTACTGTTTATTGTAACATATACCCTTATTTTTTGTACCACTGAGAAAGAAAAAAATTGCCAACTAAATTACACTTGCTTTTTTAGACTTCCCCCATCCCTGGATGTGTTTTCTAACTATTGCCCATCTAACTTAAAAAAAGTCTTTATTTTTTTAAATTAAGTTTAGTGGGGTAACATTGGTTAATACAATTATATAATTTTCAGGTGTATATTATAATTTGACATCTGTATAGTCTATCATGTGTTTATCACCCAAAGTCCAGTTTCCTTCAACTACCATATATTTGACCCTATTTACCTGTCTATCTCTCCCCTCCTCCTCCACTCCCTCCCCTCTGGAAACTACTAATCTATAGTACATGTCTATGAATCTCTGTTTGTTTGTCTTGCTCATTTGTTGCTTTTAGGTTTATATCCCACATATAAGTGATATCATGTGACTTTCAACTTTTTCTGTCTGGCTTATTTCACTTAGCATGATTATCTTGATGTTCATCCAGGTTGTCACAAATGGCAGTATTTCATCTCTTCTTATGGTTGAGTAATATTTCATTGTATATACGTGCCACAGCTTCTTTATCCAATCTATCATAGGACACTTTGGTTGCTTCCATGTCCTGGCCACTGTGAATAATGCTGCTATGAACATCGGTGTGCAAATATCTTTTCGGATATGGGTTTTCAAGTCTTTGGGGTTTATACCCAGTAGAGCAGTTGCTGGATCTTATGGTAGATCAATTCTTCATTTTTTTGAGCAAACTCATACTGTTTTCCATAGTGGCTGTACCAATATGCAGTTTCACCATCAGTGTATGAGGGTTTCTTTTTCTCTGCATCCTCTCCAACATTTGTTATTACTTGTCCTGTTGATTATAGCTACTCTAATAGGTGTGTTATGGTACCTCATTGTGATTTTGATTTACATTTCCCTAAAAGCTAGTGATGTTGAACATCTTTTCATATATTTGTTGGCCATTTGTATGTCTTCTAGGGAGAAGTGTCTGTTTAGGTCTTCTGCTCATTTTTGATCGAATCATTTGTTTTTTTGTTGTTATTGAGTTGTACAAATTCTTTGTATATTTTAGATATTAGGCCCTTATCGGATGCATTGCTTGCAAATATGTTTTCCCATTTGGATGGTTGTCTCTTTACCTCGTTGACAATTTCTTTTGCTGAGAAGAAGCTTTATAGTTTGATGTAGTCCCATTCATTGATTTTAGCTTTCACTTTCCTTGCCTTTGAGGTGAAATTCATAAAATCCTCTTTAAGTTCAGTGTCCTTGAGTTCTGTTCCTATATTTTCTTCTAGGTTTTTCATTGTTTCAGGTCTTATATTCAGGTCCTTAATCCATTTTGAATTAAATTTTGTTGTGCGGTCCTAGACAATAGTCTAACTTTATTCTTTTGCAGGTGGCCTTCCAATTTTCCCAGCACCATTTATTGAAGAGGCTTTCCTTTCTCCATTGTATGCTTTTGCCTTTTTTGTCAAAAATTATTTGTCCATATAAATATGGGTTTACTTCTGGACTCTTGATTCTGTTCTACTGGTCAGTGTGTCTGTTTTGCTGCCAATACCATGCTGTTTGATTACTGTCTCTTTGTAGTATAATTTGAAGTTGGGCAGAGTGATGCCTTCAGCCTCGTTCTTTTTTTCTCAGGATGGCTTTGGCAATATGAAGTCTTTTGTGCTTCCCTAAAAATCTGATGTTTTTTTTGTTCTATTTCTTTAAAAAATGTCATGGTTTTTGATGGGGATTGAATTAAATCTGTATAATGCTTTAGGTAATATGGTCATTTTAACTATGTTGATTCTTTCAATCCAAGAACATAGAATATCTTTCCATTTCTTTGTATCTTCTTCAATTTCTTTTAAGAGGGTCTTATAGTTTTCATTATATATGTCCTTCACATGTTTTGTTAAATTTATTCCTAGGTGTTCTATTCGTTTTGTTGCAATTGCAAAAGGAATTATTTTGTTCACTTCTTTTTCTGATATTTCATTATTAGAGTATAGGAAAGTTGTGGATTTTTGAACGTTGATTTTGTATCCAGAGACTTTACTGTTTTTGCATATTGTTTCTAGTGGAGTCTTTAGGGTTTTCTGTATAGAGAATCATGTCATCTGCAAGTAGTGACAGTTTGATTTCTTTGTTTCCTATCTTTCTCTTGTCTGATTGCACTCGCTAGGACCTCCAGTGTTATATTGAATAACAGTGGTGATAGTGGACAGCCTTGCCTTGTTCCTGATCTTAGAGGGAATGTTTTTAGTTTTTCATCATTAAGTATAAAATTGGCTGAAGGTTTGTCACATATGGCCTTTATTATGTTAAGATACTTTCTTCCTATACCGATTTTTTTGTGTTATGATCATAAATGGATGCTGTATCTCGTCGACAGCTTTTTCTGCATCTATTGATATGATTCTTATTTATTAATTTCTGCGGTGTATCACAGTAATCGATTTGCATATGTTGAACCATCCATGTGCCTCTGGGATGAAGCCCACTTGATTGTGGTGTATAATATTTTTAATATGCTGCTGTATTTGGTTCACTAGTATCTTAGGATTTTTGCATCTGTATTCATGAGAGATATTGGTCTGTAGTTTTCTTTTTTTGTGTGTTATCTCTACCAGGTTTTGGTATTAGAGTAATACTAGCTTCATAAAATGAGTTGGGAAATATTGCCTCTTCTTCGATTTTTTGGAAAAGTTTGAGGAGACTAGGTATTAAATCTTCTTTAAATGTTTGGTAGAATTCACTGGTGAAGCTATCAGGTTCTGGACTTCTACTTTTAAGTAGGTTTTTGATGATTGTTTCATTTCCATACTGCTGATTGGTCTATTTAGATTTTCTACATCTTCTTGATTCAGTCTAGGAAGGTTGTATTTTTCTAAGTACTGGTCCATTTCTTCTAGGTTATTAAATTTGTTGTTATATGCTTTTTCATAGTATTCTTGTATGATCCTTTGTATTTCTGAGATATCAGTTGTAATTTCCCCTCTTTCATCCCTGATTTTGTTTATTTGCATCCTTTCTCTTTTTTCTTTAGTGTGTCTAGCCAAAGGTTTGTCAATTTTATTAATCTTCTCAAAGAACCAGCTCTTTGTTGCATTTATCTTTTCTATTGTTCTTTGTTTTTCATGTTTTCAATTTCATTTATTTCTCTAATTTTGATGATTTCTTTCCTTCTGCTGACTTTAGGCTTCATTTGTTCTTCCTTTTCTAGTTTTTTAAGATGAAGCATTAGGTTGTTTATTTGAGCTCCTTCCAATTTTTGGAGATAAACCTGTAATGATATGAACTTTCCTCTTATGACTGCTTTTGCCATGTCACAAAAGTTCTAATATATTGTATTATTATTATCATTCGTTTCTATGTATCTCTTGATTTCTCTTTTTACTTCTTCTCTGACTCAGTTATTCTTCTGTAACATGTTGTTTAATCTCCATACATTTGTGTTTCTTTCTGATTTCTTTCTGCAGTTAATCTCTAGTTTCAAAGCATTATGATCAGAGAATATGGTTGATTTCAACCCTCTTATATTTGTTGAGGCTATTTTTGTGTCTCAGTATATGGTTGATTCTTGAGAATGTTCCATGTGCACTAGAGAAGAATGTATAAGCAGCTGTTTTGGAATGGAAGCTCTGTAAATGTCAATTATGTCCAGTTGGTCTAATGTGTCATTTAAGGATGTTATTTCCTTATTGATTTTCTGTTTGGATGATCTGTCCATATCTGACAGTGGGGTATTTAGGTCCCCTATTAACATAGTGTTTTGGTCTGTTTCTTCCTTTAGTTATATTAGTAATTACTTTAAATATTTCAGGGCTCCCAAATTGGGAGCAATAATATTAATAAGTGTTATGTCTTCTTGGTGCATAATTCCCTTTATTATTATGAAGTGTCCCTCAGTATCTTTCTTTACCTTTTTTTTAATTTTGAAGTCTACTTCATCTGGTATTAGTATTGCTACTCCTGCTTTTCTCTGATGTCATTTGCTTGAAATATCATTTTTCAATCTTTCACTTTGAGTCTATATTTGTCTTTGGAGCTGAGACATATCTCCTGGAGGCAACATATGGTTGGGTTTTGTTTTTTGATCCATTCTGCAACTGTATGTCTTTTTATTGGTGATTTCAGTCCATTTACATTTAGGATGATTATTGAAATATGAGGTCTTCTTATAGCCATTTTATCTTTTGCTTTCTGGTAGCTCGATGTTTCCATTGTTCCTTATCCTTGTGATTCTATTCTCTTTATTTTGGTTGGCTTCTGTGAGTTTTCCCTCTGGTCTTCTTGTTTTATCTATGCACTTCAGTTCTGAATCTTTGGTGTGTGGTTACCATTATGAACAGTTAAAGGGGAGAGAGAGAGTCCAAGGATAATCTAATGGGTTTTCCTTTATAAGTTACTATTTTCTTCTCTCTGGCTGCCCTGAGAATTTTGTCTTTGTAATTGATTTTTGATACCTTTAATACACTGTGTCTTGATGAAGGCCTTTTTAGGTTGAAGTAATTGGGTGTTCTGTTGACTTCTTAAATTCTAAGCTCTAGGTCATTCCTTAGATTCGGGAAATTCTCATCTACTGTTTGTCCGAAAATGCTTTCTTGCCTTTGCTCCTTTCCTTCACCTTTGATAATGCCCATCATTCTTATGTTTCCTCTCCTGATGGTATCAACTAGTCTTGTATTTCCCTTTTATTATTTTTCATTCTCTGGTTTCTCTCTTCTTCTTTCTGATTTATTTCTAGATTTCTATCTTCGATAGCACTGATCCTTTCCTCCATTTGGTCGACCCTATTTCCCAAGCTTGTTATTTCATTTTTCAGCTCTTGCAGTGTGTATCTACAGATCTATTCTGTTCTTTTTGAGGGTTTCAATCTTCTTGCTCTGCTCATCTAGTTGTTTTTTCAATTTCTGAAATTGTTGATATGATTCATTTTGTAACTCACTGAGTTTTTTCAGAAGTACCATCCTGAATTCTCTGTCATTTAAGTCTCATTTTTCTATGTCTGTGAGCTTATTTTCTGGAGAATTTTTTTTCTCTTTCTGAGATGCTTTGTCACTTTGGTTGGTCATGGTGTTCAATGAACTTTTTCTCTGCCTGGGCATTAATAGAAGTATATTTTGCTGTTTTTCCAGAAAGAAGAGTTATTATATAAAGTTCTCTCTGTAGCCTGTTGCAAAGAAGGTGCTTTTCTTTTGGTTTTTAGTAGGTGGTGTCTACGCTTCTTGGATCCCCACTTTATATAAAGCCTAAATAATGCCTTTTTAATTTTCTTGTAGATTTTTAATCCCACTCACTACCCTCAGTTTCAGTTCCTGTCAGTGTCAGCTACAGTCTCTGCAGTGTTTGCTCAGATTCCCCTGGAGCTCCACATTGTTTGGTCTCGGGGGTTATGTGGTGAGGTGCCTTCTGGATTGAGAGGTGAGGGCTGCGGCTCAGCCTTGGTTTTGCAGCTGGGACCGGTACAAATCAACTGCTGTTTCTCTGCAGTTCTGTCCCTCTTCCCTGCTTTCTGCCCTGATGACTAGTCCCTGCTGCCAGCTGCTAGAAGTTCCAGTACTTCCAGGCAGGGCTGTTCTGGAAAGTTTCCACACTTTCTCCTCTTCCCTTCCTGCTGGAGGGAGCTTTAGAGTTTGCGAGAGGCAGCTTCAGTCTTGGCAGTGTTTGCTCAAATTCTCCTGGGGTGCCATGCTATTCAGTCTTGGAGGGCATGGGGGGAGGAGCCCTCTGGGTTGGGGTTGGGGGCTGCTGTTTAGCCTCAGTTTTGCAACCACAGCCAGTAAAAATCAACTGTTGTTTTTCTGCTGTCCTGCTTCTCTGCCCCCTGCCCTGGTAACTGGGCCCTGTGGCTGGCCAGCTGCAGTGAGCTCACAGCTTTCCTAGGCAGGGCTGTTCAGGGAATTGCCTCTCCTTCTCCCCTCCCTTTCTTCCTACAGGGAGCTCCAGTGGCTGCAGAAGGCGGCTTCTTTATTTCTCCCAGTCCACCACCCGACACTCAGGGTTCTGACCTGTAGTAGCTCATATGCGCAGATCCCACGCTCCAATGTGCTGGTGTGCAGTTCGGGTGTTTTTTGTTGAGCTTTAGATGTTCAGCTTATTGTTGTTTTGAGGAGAGAGATCTGGAGACATCTCTCACTCCATTATGTTTCCAAAGATCTCAGAGTCTTCATGTTTTTATGTGTCTATAGCTTCTATGTGTCCATAGTTGATAAATATTAACACTGGATCATAGCCTAAGTAAAGCTACCTTGCTTTGCAGCAGGCTTATCCAATGTAAAATCACTGAGTTTTCAGTCCAGAGACTCCCAGGCTTGGATTCAGGGGAGAGAAGAATGGGTGTATAGGTAGTCTGGGCTGTAGAGCAGAGATGGAGAGGGGTGGCTGAGTATGAACCTTATAATTGCTTCACTCTGCTTTGTGGAAATAGGGGGCAGCTAGAGAAAACAAAAACTAAAAAAATGTGAGACGCATCCTGATAACAGAGATACCAAAATATAAAAAAAGTGCAACCTAGACTCAACAAAATAATTTTTTTAAAAGGAAACTTTATCTTGCCATCCAAACTATAAAGCCATAGAGCTCTCCAGATATATAAACAGAAAGTAATACAATACAATATAAGATATAACTCCTAACTGGAGATTATGACTGTGGAGGGGTCTCCACCCAAGGCATATTCTAAATAGGGAAATTTGTCGGTGTTATGTATTGCATCATATTGGTACTGAATGGAGACTTTATCCTTTAGTCAATCAGAAGAATTGGAAGAGAGCTGAAAAGTGAATAACCTTTTCACTTGAGTCTTGGTGTTAAATAATGCTGGGTCTGTGAACCATCTAAAACCATGTTAGCAGATACTACCAGTAGTTTGAAGCTTATACTTTGGAAAACACAATGTAATGTCCTTGATCTTTTCTATTCTCATCTGTCAGCAAGAGCACTAATAAGAGGACCAGGAAAGACCAGATGAAAGGTGTAAGTCAGGTACAAGCAAAGAATGGACAAACAGAAATAAGTCAGAGTTGGAAAAGTGAGGCCTTATGTAAAGTCAGAATTGACAGAACAATCTGCTGGTCTGAATATTCTGAAGCAATATGGTATTAGTTTTTTGTTGCTTTATAATAAATTAGCATGAACTAGCAGCTTAAACAAAAACCATCTATTAGCTGTCTGTCAGAAGTCATGCAATGCTCAGCAGAGTTTGCTATTTAGGGTCTCAACAAGGCATCAACCATGCTGAGCTCTTACCTGGGATATTGGGGGAAGAATTTGTTTCCAAGCTCATTCAGGTTGTTGGCAGAATTAAATTCCTTGGATGACTAAGACTAAAGTCTCCAAGGTTTTCTTGTCTACTGTCAGGAGGTGTCATACCAAGTTCCTAGAGGTCTGCCTTTGCTCTGATTCTTGCCCGTGGCTCCTCCATTTTCAAAGCCAGCATGTCCATGTTGAATTCTTAGCTTTGATATTCTCTGATTTTTCCTTCTGCCACTAGTCAGAGAAAACTCTGTGCTTTTAAAGGGCGCAGGTCAGGACTTTATATCTGTAAAATCCCTTCACAGTAGTATCTGTATTAGCGTTTTATTGAAATAACCAGGCACAGGAATCTAGGTGGGCCATGTTTAGAATTCTGCCTATCATACTTGTTTTCGATATCAAGCTTGACTGTACAGAAATAAAATGGAGATCCTTAGGATGTTTTCCTAGTAATTCTGGACAGGATTAAAGGTGGACCTTAAACTAAAGTCTGTCTTCTAGCAGGTGATGTTATAGCAAGGCTCTAGAATAAATCACCAACTGTAACAAATACACAGGTTACTTCACAGTAATTTGTAAATGAGTTCACTTAGAAATAATTTGACAAAAGTATAAAATATCTAAACTTCTATGTTTCTGTTTTCTGTGACATTCCAGAACACCAGTAGAGATGTTTTTCTTTGCTGTTAAATATCATACCGGGGACAACTTTCATAATTAAATTAATTCTCTCACCTTTTTAAATTTGTGGGCTTAAAGTATTGATATTAAGTATATAAACTACACACACACAGATGGACACACACACGCACTTTTATCTGATTCCACTTAAAAGCTAGAATCATCAACAGCCAACTCTCACTTCATTACTCAGAACTCAGTCACTGTAGGAACTCAGAGAAGTTCAAAGATACAACATGATTCTGAAGCCAAAATACACTAACTTTATTCTACTGAAAGGAGATAGTTGTGTCCTGCTGAGATGATGGAGTTCAGGCTACAACAAAAGTTCAAGGCTGGCCCAATGAAGCATCTCCCTGCTCTGCAGTGTGCAGCTTCTCTCTGGCACTGCCTGTAGCTGGGAATTTACCACAAATACCACCTTGGGGAACAGTGTTAGCTGCTGAGAAACTGCAGAAACAAGCTGCTTCTCAGTGAATCCCAGATACTATCAGAATGTAAGAAAAATAATTAAAATCCTAATTAAGTAGTTTCTCATCTGGCTCATTTGAAGATGCTCCAAAATGGTTAAATTTAAGGCATGGTAAACAGCTGTAGTGTTAAATTTGCTTGTTATTAAAACCCTTCAGAGGTCAAGTCTACATAAGAAAAATGAAATAGAGAACTAAGGCAGAGTCTGTGTAATTCAACCTCAAAAAATTTTACTTGTGTTAGTTGTATCTTTTACTTATTTTTTTGTGTGTAAATACTAACTCATCATTGTTTTATCATAGTATTATATTGGGAATAATTTTCATATTCATAAATAATATGGAAAATATGAGAGATGGCTTGAAAAAAATTCAAAAATTACAATGAGGTTTTAAATACTAATTAAGTTCGTCAAAAATTTTCTAATTTTGGCATTTTTATTTATGAAATTATAATGTTATATATATATATAATACTCCTATTAATTTTATGCTAAAAATCTTAAATACAAAATACTTAAGATCTATTTACATTTATAAATGAAATTTAATTATGGTTTTGTATTTTGGAGGTTTATATTCTTCTGACTACCTCCTCTAAGTTTTGTTTTATTTCTCCTCTGTGTGGATCCAATAAAAAGCAAATATCACTGTGTTTTTCAAGATATACTTTCTTAGGAAATATTAGTTTAAATTATATTATAAAAATGCATTCAACAAGTTTAAGCATACTAAACCACAAACTTTGATGTATGTGTGTGTGTGTCTGTGTGTGTCTCTGTGTGTGTGTACAGTATGTATTCTATAAATTACTCAGTAGTGATTTATATTATTATTTTGAAACTGCTTTTTGGAGGTGAATGCACATAACAATATTTACAATTTTAAGTACAAGTAATGTCATAATCAATGTAATGTCCAGGCACATTTTTAAATAGGAACATGCGTCTGTCTCCTTGACCTTGCTGGTTTTGCCAAACCTTGTCTCTGGGACTTCACTATGTTGCTTCCTCTCTGAGTCTTCCCTCTACTTTTTTCCTCTCTTTTCCAGACCTTTTGGATGAAGAGTAGTGATTCAAAGTGTGGTCTTTGGAACTAGACTGCCTAGTGTGAATCCCAGCTGTGCTAGTTATAAGACATATGATATTGGGCAAGTCACTTAATCTCTTATGCCTGTTCCTTCAACTGGAAATTTGGGAAAATATTAGCACTTAAACTTGGGTTATAGAGAAAAGTGAATGAATTAAGTACATGGTGTACACTTTATAATTGTTAGCTAATATTATTTTCATTATATTATTATTTCTGAAACCCTGTTTTATATTAAATATTTCCCCACCCAATTTCCTTAGCCTTGTCATATTTTTTCTCCTGGCCTTAATTAAAATTTAGGTCTTTCAGGACAGCTCAAACAATTCATGTCTGGCTTATTCCAGTCCTAGGAAGAGAGATCAATACCCCAGCAACTTCATTCAACTTAGTACTCTTGCATTATAAGCAAAAACTCCTCATTTGAAGCTTCTAGTTCCCTCCCTTCTACCTGTGCTTCCGATTTACAGAGGCTTTGAAATCTGGTTTTCCTTTCTCCCTCATGTGATTATACAGGATAATTTCAGTGTTCTTGAAGAAGACCCCACTAACACTTCAGCTTCTTGGTAATTGATCTCATCCTTACGACTTTAACCTCCCCAATGCTTCAGCACTGCCCTGCACTTTGTCATCACCCAGATCTGCCCTGTATCAGAAATCATATACTTATATATCATAGTTCTTGACCATAATGATTTCAATGGGAGATGCCAAAGAACAACTACTCTATCCAGGCTGTAAATCAAATTTTTTTCAATGGGTTTGAGTCTCTTGTTTGCTAATTTGCCATCCCCCAAAATCACATAATATGAATTTAAGATCTTGTTTGACTGACTTATTGGGAGATAATCTTTCCCAAGCCTACTGAAGTAAACTAGTAACTATTCTTTTTCTTTCTCTTAGAGTAATTGGACATAGAGGTTCACACTACATGAAGTTAACATTTTGTAATCATTTGTACTCAGGTGTAGGCAATACCTTCTGGAGAACCGACCTATATTTTAATGGAAATATTTTGATCTCCATTGTTCCCACTAGCTGAATTGTTTTTGGATCAGTTAGATTACTTTCAGATAATTTATATGGCAAGTCACAATTCTAGGAGCAATGTGTTAGAGAAATAAAAACGAAAAATGATAGGCTATGGTAATAGAATATTTAAGATTAAAGATAAAAAGTCTTCTGTATGTTGTAAAGTTATTATATTGATGACATATTTGTTTTAGAAACTGGATTATAGAAGCTTTTCTTGTTCTTATATTTTATATTATAAAAGAAAGATGAATATTATAGAAATATTTTTAAATGAATATTAATATGATAGGGAGAAAAATACCACCTGTAATTCCATACATATTTCAACAATATAAACGCCTTTCAGACCACTTGTTAGGTTCATACTGCATTATAATAGATACAGATGTGCCCTTTCTCTGTTGTAAATAAGGACTCTTCAATAGTGTACATAATGTTAAAATCTTTTCTGCTTAATAATATATATTTCATTTTGTATGCTAGTAAGTATACCACTACAACATTCTTTTTAATGTGTGTTGTATTTTACTGAATAGATGTCATATATTTTATTTAACCAAACTACTATTGTTGTACATTGAAGTTGTTTTGATAATCATGTAGTGGTCTTTCATACTTTAAAAAATATATATATCATGAATAGGTTTTTTTATTTGTCACCATGAAAACTTTGAATTTTAAACAGATTCTTCTACTGGGGGCTCATCTCCATCAGTTTGTAGCACTTTAGCATCTGTCTATCTCATCCCCAGTAGTTTTTCTAGAACTGCTACCTTTACCATTAAGCTCCATGAATTTTCCCAGTTCAAACCTGGACTACTTCAACATCTTGACTTTTCTAACAAAGATATTATGGAGCTGATAAATAGATCAACCAGCCTTTTCCATATCTTTTCCAATGGTATCTGGAATTGGTTTATCAGCCACTTCCTACAAGTCATTTGTCTGCACCTCTTGGGTCATGATTTCCATAATTTTTTCTGGATTTGGTGAACTGATCGTTGATGCTGAGCATAAGAGGTCTTACGAATCTGATTGTTGTTGTTGTTGTTGTTGGTGTGTGTGTGTGTGTGTGTTTAGTAAAACCAACACCTACTAGATGAAGCAAATAACTATTGGTAGTCTTAACATCAACGTGAGCTTTAATCATGGTCTGCAGTTTTTGATCATGGAACAAATTTTTGTCACAGGTAAGATCCATGCCATGTAAATTAATCAGGCAGTTTTTGTCTTTAGTATCCTGTTATATGCTTAAATTTTCTAAATGTAACTTCATTGTTCTGCAGATCAACTAGGCTCACTTCAAAAACACAACCCTTGAAACCATCAGATGTGATTTGGATTCTTTGGGTTCTCGTGACTAGTGTTTTCTTGATATTTCTTATATCGAACATAGCTGGTACTTTCACATCATACCTATCTTAGGAAATGAGCCAACCATTTTCTTCTCGACTCCCTTTTTGCTGCCTTTGTAAGGAGCTTGTTCTTGCTGACTGCCATGGTGCTGCTCAGAGACTAAAAAAATGTTCTTTCATACTTATTTAATGATTTTCTTGGGTTATATTCCTAAAAGTTAAGTCCCAGGTAAAACTGTATATACTTTAAAATATTTTATTTTAAACAGTACACAATGAATACATGCTAGTTATAAGGGAAAAAAAATCCAATTCAGTAATATACAGATTAAAATATATACATGTCAAGTCATGCTCCCCATTTTAAGTGCTGTTGGAATTTTGCAAAAATATTTAATACTTTCCTTAGAATAATTCCTGTCTGTCAAAGGCTAGATGTCAGGATGTATATTTTGAAAAACTCTGACATACACTGCCAGACTGTCCCCAAGGACAGATGTATGATTTTTCATGAGAGTCCCATTTTCTCCTGATCTCGTTCAACAACAGATATTATAATTAAAAATATATCTATTTGCCAATTTGGTAAGTGAAAAATTGTAACCCTTTTATTCTTAATTTGCATTTTGAATCATGGTGATATTAATGCTTTTAAAATGACTGGATTTATTTCATTTTTGGCAAATTATCTGCTCATACACTTGGTTTCTTTTTCTATTGAGTCATACTTCAGAGGATGTCTAGCTCTTCAGCAAACCCATTTCTGTTTCCTCCTAAGTATACAGCTACACTACATTACTCAGCCTCTCATGCAGTTAAGAATGGCTGTTCTACTGAGTTCTAGCCCAGACTATAATAGACCTTTGTAGGACATAAGTTCAACACATGTCTCACCATGCTAAATAAAAATGTCAGCAGGGCAATGTTCCTCTCTGTAGACTTTAGGGGAGAAAACCTGTTTCCTTACTCATTTGGGTGTTGGCAGAATTCATTTTCCTGTGATCATATGACTGAAATCCCCCCTTTTTTGCTGGCCTAATTTAAGTGAGGGTTGTTCCTAATTTACAGAGACCACCAACATTTCATGACTGTGGCCTCCCCTTGTCCACCTTCAAAGTCAGTAATGGGAGTCCCTTTCATGCTACAAATTATCCTGATACATCTCTGACTCATACTTCTGTCTTCCTCTTAAATGACCCATATGGTTACATTAGGCCCACCTGGATCATCCAGAATAATCTCATTTTAAAGTCATTGATTAACAACCTTAATTCTATTTACTACCTTGGTTTCTTTTGGCCATGTAATGTAATATATTTGTGGGCATAATACCAGGAGGATGAAGATAATAGGGCCAAAATCTCACTGACCACATACTATCTTTCTCTCTCCTTCTAAAATATAATGTTTAGGGTAGATATCATATTGATTTATGTACTCCCTTTTTTTTAGACTAGTGGTTAGCACAAATAGTGTAAATAGAATTTTCTGAAGAATATATGAAGAAAATTTTCATCAAGTTATTTGATTAAACTGTACTATTAAACCTCTATTCCAATATTTTTGTATTGAGTAACTAGACCATATGCCTTTACATATTTCTGATAAGATTTTGACACAAACATATCAATAAATAACATATAACTTCCAAAACATACCATTAACCTTTTATATAACATTTTCATTTTTAATGTTGTTTTCTACACTTCTTATTCTTTTTAATAATGCCTTTTATTTTCCACCTACAAGCCTTCTGTGGATGTCGAAAATGCAATCATTATTAAGCAGAAACAGGTACAGAATATTTAAGTGATATTCTCATCAATAAGCTCCTTATATACAGGACTATAATGACTGCACAATAATTCTTCGTGGGCATTCTCATTAGAGAACCAAACACTCTCTTCTTCCTTTTTAAAAAAATTGTGGTAAAATACATAATGTAAAATTTTTTATTTTATTCATTTAAGTGTACAATTCAGTGGCATTAATTCCATTCACGCTGTTGTACAGTCATCACTGTTTTCAAAACTTTTTCATCCCTCTACCCTCAATCAATCTCTTTTAAAAAGCTCCTTAGTTAGCTAATTTCAATCTTCATTAATTTTCTGAAATTTAAACATCTCTACTTCCAAGAAAAGGAACTACTCTTTTGTTATTAATTCAAAATAATCTTATCAGTAATTTAAACATTGATATATAAAACTATCTTTTTTAAAACATATTTTTTAGGTTTTTCTGTACCCTAGGCAATATTTTGGTGTTAATTTTCTTAAATAGAAAAATAATATTCTCCAGGAAAATATTTATAAAACAAATTTTTTATTTTTTGCTAAACAAACAAACAGGAAACAATATTTATAGAAATTTTTAATTGTAAAACTAATGGCCAGATTACTTCTTAAAGAATCATGATAAGTAGATTTAGAATACATCTGCCTGGGGATTACCCAAAGTACAAGTACAAGCAATGTTAACTTTGTATAACCTCTTTTGTTAGAGAACAAATTTAATGGTGTTCTACTTACATGACATTTAGTGGGGCTAAATTAAAAATTGCCATAAAAATTTTATTATATATAAGCTGGTCTTTCCCATATGGAGGCCCCATGATCTTCTCCCAAAAGATCTTTGTGACATGATAAGAAATGTTAATTACATATTATTGCTATGATACAGTACTACAATTCCTAGTGGTGGTAGGAGAACTGTATTAATTACACTTAAAATTAGAAAATTATTGCTTATCTAGTAATTTTATAATTAAATAACAAAATCTTTTATTCATTATTTGAGAATTGACTGTAAGTACTTTTCTGCACATATGCATGTGGGCACACAATATAAAAAATCCAAATCTGTGCATTAATTGCAGCTTGAGGAGTTGTGATATCTCTGTTTTTCTTTAGAATGATGTATTATTATTTATTATTATTTTTTTATTTTGCTACTTCTTGAAAGTAGATTTCAAGAAGGTTTCACTTTAGAAAAAGATCTTTCCAACTAGTTTGAGAAAACATTTTTTCCATATGTTTCTGGAATGGAATTGAATCCTGGAAGTCTTTAAATGGTATTATTTTGTAACATTTCTTTTATAAAGACTTTATCTTGAGGTTGAATTTACAAAAATGCTGGAATCAAACATTTTCTCCTCCAAATTTAATTCCTATTATTTTTGCATATTTTAATTAAGTTATCCTTATTTATTTAATTTATCTTTAAGGTAATATTTGATGACATTATTGTGATCATTATAATCAAATTCAAAATAGGTGTAATTCCAAAAGTTTTAAGCATTATTATTACTATTATAATTAATGTTAATTTGAACACATTTAAAATATAAATTATGACACATTTTGTAAGGATTATATATGTTATCAATTTTAATATGTTAAATATAAGGGGAGTATAAGTGCCATGCAGTATTACTACCAATATTTTTAAATTATAAAAATATAATTTTAGGTTCAATAATTTATGAAATTTACTAAGGTAAAAAAACTGAGGGGAATCAAAAAGAAAAAACTAATTTCTTTTTATAAACCTATTTTGACTCCATATTCTAATTGGTTATAAAATTTATATTAGTGAAATAAGTTCTACTATGTGTTGCTCTAGGGCAATAGTCCCAATATTTTTTCTCAAATTGTGCTTTATTTTTAGTTTACTTCTTGATGGCTCTTGAAGCAAGATACTAGTTGATTCATTTGAATGAACCTAAATAAAAGTCTCTAATGGAGAAATGGAAGCGTGGGAGTGCTTTTTGTAATATAATGTTAAATGTTAAATGTTAGAAATTGCTGTGGAAGGATGTAGTACTGTGCAAAGAAAACTTATTATGGAACCTAGAAGAAGAATATAAGTAGTTTTACCTGCAATGAAAGTGTTTCAATTTATTTTTCTAACTAAATATATATGGCTGGCAGCTTCCATGACAGTTGCCTGTCACAACGTACAATTTAAGGTGTTTGAATTGATAATGGATATTTGGAATAAACAATTTTGATTAAAGTCTTTTCTTTTTCATCAAATGTGCCTACTAAATATTGTTTTTCTCAAAAAAATTTCTGTCAGCAATTTAAGGATATCTTCCTATGAAAAATATTTTAATTCAAACGTATATTCCATATAAACTTAAACAATGAATGATGAATAAGCTTAAGAGAAAACATAAAAATAATTATTTTTGATAAATAGTAGTAAAAGTTTTAAAGAAACCTCAAGGAAAATGGAAATTGAAATTATTAAAAACTATACAAGCTGGAGAGGGGGGAGAATTATAATAGTCAGTAACGGATAATATGAAACTTACATTCCATTTACAACAGAGAAACAGGGTAGGGTGTTGATATTCTTCCACCTGTTTTGTTGTACTGTTTAAATTTATGCAAATTTTCTAAACCTTTCTTAATCTTAATTGAAAAGAATATTTGTTGCTCTTAACATATTAAGGAATTACAAATATGTTGTCTACTTCTGCCTCCTTCCCACTCTATATTTGAGTAGATAATATCAAAGCCCTGACAAATAATCCCAGAAATCTGTTTTCTTTTTAAATCCAGCACTGTTGACAGAGATTAGAATTAAAGCTATTTTCAAGGAGATTTCAATAATATGGAAAGTGGATTAGTAATCAAAAAAATTTATTTGCGTGCTTGAGTCACACAATGTTAAAAGCATGAATATTTAGTTGTTATCCATAACGAGGTATACATATGTCTAAAAAATATTTGCTTGTATTGAACAATGAAAAGGTGAAGAAATTTCTGGTTATTTCTTAAAAACAATTGACAAGCTTTATTTCACAAGGTATTAGGTAAAAGAATCTTGTATAATTAAAGAAAACTAATTTAATAGCAAATCTAGCTAATTTGAAACATAAAGTGTCTCATTCTCTCCTCAGATGCCTCCTCAGAGTCAGAGGACAGGATATAAATGGGGATTTTGGTGGTGTGAGATGATGGATGAGAGTCTCCTCTGGTTGCCAAAGGATCTGTGACCAGCACAAAAACTGCTTGGTCTGGGTTAATTAATTGCAGGAACAGTTTATTCAGATGCAGGGCAAGCACCTTGGCTAAAATCTCAGCATCTGTGTTGATTAAAGATCTAAGGCTGAAGGAAGCACATAGTTGGGGGTCTTAGATGGGTTTGGGAGCCATATGGGCTTCTTTTAATGAGGGAGGGCTTCTGTGATCCAAGTCTCAAAGCTATGCTGTTCTAGTCAGCATTAAAGGAGTAGCTCTTGTCCAGTAACAAGGCACTTCACAGAACTATTAGGACAATAATTGTCCCTGGTTATTTGTTTCAATAATCTATTCAAGCGCTTACCATTATTTTTCATTTCTTACAGACCTAGCGATAAGAGAATATGGTATAAAATCTTGCTAGTGTTGTTTAAGTCCAGGGCAGATCCTGAAGAGTATACTGTCTGTTTTGAATATCATTGCCAATGAAATGTCCACTAAGCTATTATGGAACTTTAAGATGTAAAGTGGAGAATGTATATTCTCTAAAATTTTAACTTCAGGATATTATATGTCTGTAATCAGTTTTCTTCACTTTGAGTTTCTGTTTATCATAGCTATAGAAATGGCCACAGAGGTTTAACTGAAAAGGGAAAAATATAAGTCACATTAATAAAACTGAACTTCCTAAGGCTGCACAGTCCCCTGGGACATGCATATTTTGATTATATTATGGCTTAATTACTTACAAAAAACTGTTTGTGGACCTAATCTAAGGATTTTTAAGAATTTTAAAGGTATAGCACACAAGATCTTAAATACAAGTTTAGATGTTCACATAAGAAAACAAATGCTTGGGTCCTGAGCAGTATTTTACCTCAAGTACTCTCTTCCCCTTACTCAGTTTAATTTCCACAGAGGTTCGAATCAACTACTAACATGAAAGTTTATTCATTTAAGTCATCAACTGGAATCAACACTATACTTTGTAATTTTACTTCCTAATTTTTCTATCATTAAATACACATGTAAGGACACATAATGTTCAAGTAGATTTTTAAAATAACAAAATAAATATTCATTTCTTCCTCATCTTAAGAAGTAGTACATCATCAATTCTCGATGCTCCTAAATGCTGCCTCCTCCAATCCCTCTCAGTGGTAAATATAATACACATTTATATGATACTTTCTTTTCCTTTTAAGTTTCCCACTTATATATGTTTTCATAGTACATGTTGTATGTTTTATCCTGAAACTTGCCTATATTGTTCACTGCTATGCTCTAAAGATCCACACATGCAGATGTGTACACTAGTAGCTCCTTCATTTTTACTATTATAGAGTAATCCATTGAATGATTATACCATAATTTATCAATCCATTCTACTGATGAAGGATTTTGAATGATAAAAATTTTTTTCTATTAAGAAAAGAGCTAATATAAACACGTATTCTTGAACAAATGGGCAAGAATTTCTCTAGATAGAGACCTAGGAGTGTAATTCTTGGATCATAGGGTATAAATGTAGCAGATTCAAAATTTCTGGGTTATGTCTAATGGTTTTCTAAAGTGATTTTACCAATTTTCATGTTCACTAGCAATGTATGAGAGTTCCTGAGGATCCAAGTCTTTGTCAACACTTGATATGGTCATAATAGGTACATATTTATAATCAGGTTATTCAATTATAACTTGAATTAGTATTTAACTAGTTACTTATGAGATCCAGCAGATTTATATATGATTATTAACCATTTGTCATCCCTTGAGAAATATTTTTCTATTTTTATATTAAATTATTGATATTATTTTATTTCTTACACATTCTTTATATAGTCCATTGTGGGTAAAGCAAATATATTCTCCCAGTTTGTCACTCTCTTCACACTGCCTTTATTGTGCTTTTTTAATGAATAGGAATGTTAAATATTTTTAAATTTTTATTTTGAAATAATTATAGCTTCACATACAGATGTAGGATATAATACAGAGATCCCATTTATTCTTCCCCAGTTTTCCCCATTAGTAACCCCTTATACAACTACAGTACAGTATGCCAACCAGGAAACTGACTCCTGATCAATCATCAATCTTTTTACTATTTCCATAGTTTTGCCTTTTTCATAATGTCATACAGTGGAAATCATACAGTAGGTAGCCTTTCTAGATTAGCTTTTTCTACTTAATATACACTTAAGGTTTTTCATTCTGTTCATGGCTTGTATACAGGTTTTTGCATGTACATAAATTTTCAGCTAATTTGGGTAAATACCAAAGTGTACAATTTCTGGATAAGAAAAAGGGTAAGAGTATATTTAGTTTTGTAAGAAACTGACAAACTGCCTTCCAAAGTAGCTGTATTATTTTTCCTTAGGAGCTTTTCTTGCTCAACCAAATGGTAATATTTGGTGTTACCAATGTTTTGTATTTTGTTTTAATTTGTAATTATCTAATACATATGATAGTGATCATTTTCTCATATGCTTATTTGCCATCTATATCTTTTGGTGGGTGTCTGTTTCCTCTGGTAACGACTACACTTGTCCATATCCATGAGTCTCTGTTTGTCCTGTTTGCTTGTTGCTTTCAGTTTTATATTCCACATGAGTAGGATCATATGGTTCTCAACTTTTCTGTTTGACTTATTTCACTTAACATGATAATTTCCAGATACATTCATGTTGTCACAAATGGTATCTTATGGCTGAGTAATAGTCCATTGTATGTACGTACTACATCTTCTTTATCCAATCATCTATCAAAGGGCACTTCAGTTGTTTCCATGTCTTGGTCACCATGAATAATGCTACTATGAACATCAGAGTACAGATATCTTCACAGATAAATGTTTTCAAATTTTAGAGGTAAATACACAGAAGATGAATTGCTGGGTCATATGGTAATTCTATTCTTAATTTTTTGAGAAACCTTCATACTGTTTTCCATAGTAGGTGTACCAATTTACATGATATTGGCAGAAAAACAGGCACAGACCAGTGGAACAAAATTGAGAGTCCAGTATGCTAAGGACTACAATTCAACCCCTGCCACACTTCCACCCATGACCTACAGATATTTCCATTTCCCTTTTAAGAACTAGATCTCTGAATGTGGGGTGTCTCCTCCTGCACAGTCGTGGTGCACACCTGGCCAGTGCACTTGGGGTATGGTCCATGGCTCCACCTGGGGTTCAAACTCAGAACCTTCTGCATGTAAAGCAGACTTGCTAACACCTACACCATGGAGCCACCCTCCAGTTAGCATATTTTTAGTCCTTAGTATACAGATCTTGCCCATTTTTCTTAAGATTCTTATTTAATTATTTATTTTTTTGAGCTGTTTTAAATTTGGTTTGCAATTGTTTATTGATAGTATATGCTCACATAATTGTTTTTTGTAAGTTCATGTATAATATTTTTGTACATTTGACCTTGTAACCTGTGACCTTGCAAACTCAGATTCTTTAGGCTCTTCTATATAAACAAACAACTTACTATCTTTATCATTATTTCCTTCTGTTTGTTTAGGTTTTAATTTGTTCTCATTTTTATTGTTTCCTCAGAGAGCAACTTAGATTATTTATTTGATATCTTTATTTCTTCATAGCATATGCTTTTAATGGTATAAATTTTCCTCTAAGTACTGCATTGGTGCATCTCACAAATTGTGATACATTGTATTTCAATTTTTTATTTATTTTAATATACTTTCTAATATTGTTGAAATTTCCTCTTTGAGCAATGGATTATTTAAAACTCTGTGGTTTCATTTCCAAATATGGGGGGTCCACATATTTTTCTATTATTAGTTTTTAGTTTAAATCTACTATGATTGAAAACATGATTTCTATGTTTTTAATTCCTTTAAATTTTTTAATGTTTGTTTTATGACACAAGATATGTTCTATTATTATAATGTTTTATGTGTACTTGAAAGGAATGTTTATTCAGATGTTATTGGGTCAAGTGCTCTAAAATTTTTAAGTAAGTCATTTGGTCGATGGTGGTTTTCAGGTATTTTATGTCATTGCTGATTTCTGTCTAACTATTCCATAGACTACAGAGAGCAGTGTTGAAATCTTCAGTTTTATTAGTAGACTTTTTTTATTTCTATTCTCAGTCTATCAGTTTTTATTTTATGTATTTTGAGGATCTTTTGTTAAGTGCATACATATTAAGGATATCTAGGTATCTTTTGTGGATTAACCCTTTTATTATTATGTAATGTATTTTCTTATCCTTGGTCATTTTTTTTCTTCAGAATTCTATTTTTTCTTGAGTGACACGAGCAAGATGGTGGAATAGAAATTGTCTACTCTCATCCCACTACAGAACAGCAATTTTGACAGTTACTCAGGAATGAGAGTATATTGTGAGAGTCTGAAAGTCCCGTGGGAAAATTTCAGCATATTAAAAATCCAAGAGTAGACACATTAGAGATGGTAAAAGAAAGTTTTACTTAGCCTGCATCACTCCACTACAAAGGTAGTATGGCTCAGTGCCAAGAGAAACTCTTGCAAACTACTCTTCTTACATGGCAAAGTGAGAGTATATGAGTGAGTGCCAGCTTTCCCAGCTCTGTAGGACACTGTACAAGAGGCCCACTTCTTTCTTGCTTCACCAAGACTACTGAGGTAATCCGCAAAATTGAGGGGCTGGGAGAAGCTGGGAGCAAAGTAGCTAGGGCTCAGAACTCATTAAGAAACAGTGAAACTAATTCACAGTTCTTCCTACTAACCAATTCACAGACTCCATCAGGAAGCTCTCCTACTATCCATCTGGGACATCACACATGTGGACCCCCCAACCCCAACTGTCCCATGGGCACCACCACCACTCTGTGTGCCTCACCCATAGCCCTCATCTTTCCTCCCCTCCCCTCTGTGTCTGGCTTCCAGGATGGATTTGTATAGATGGCAAGAGCAAGCCTTGCTAGCAAGCAAGTGCACAAAGCTAGCCTTGCTGTGGGATTGAAAGAAGACTAAAATTCTTGAGTATTTCAGGATATTACCCTAGAGAAAACAAATAGAAAGCTTCAAAATCTTGGCTTTGAAGGGCTGAAAGAAGGCATACAGCCTTAAGTATTACCACTACTCCTAATAGGTAACCAAAAGTACAAAGCAGGCACATCAGTAGGAGAACTCTGAGAAAGCCTCAGAATTGCTAGGTAGATTGACAGGTGAAGGTATCTCTTTCCCAAAGCCAGTCAATAAGAATGGAGCAGCTGATTGCATCTTCAAATGTGAAGACATCAATATAAGACTTTAAGAAACACACAAAATTAAGGAACCATAATTCTACCAAAGGAATACAATGGTTTTCCGGTAAATTACCATAATGAAATGGCATTCTATGAAATGCTTGACAAATTATTTTAAGGAACCTTGGGGAGCTATAAGAGAATGGAGATAGACCACTCAATGAGATTAGGAAAACAATATATGACCAAAAGAAAGGTTCAAAAGAGAGCTATAAATCATAAAGAAAGAAATTCTGAAGCTGAAGAATTCAAGGAGTGAAATGAAAAAAAAATTAATAGAGAGCTTCAATAACAGACATGATCAACAGAAGAAAGAATGTGTGAACTTGAAGTCATTTGGAATTATCCAGTCAGCTTTTTCGGATACCAAAGAAATTAACAGTATAATAAGACTACTATGAACAAACTGGATAACATAAAACAAATGGGTAAATTTCTAGAAACATATAACCCACCAAGACTGAATCATGAAGAAATAGAAAATCTGAGTACCTGTAACTGGTATGGATACTGAATCAATAATAAAAATCTGTCAACAAAATAAGCCCAGATGGATTTGCTGGTGAACTCAATCAAGCAGTTAAAGAATAATTAATGCCAATTCTTTTCAAACTATACCCCCCCCAAAAAAAACTATACCCCCCCCAAAAAAAAAAACTGAAGAGGAAAGAGCATTTCCAAACTCATTGTGCGAGACCAGCATTACCCTAATACCCAAACCAAACAAGGACATTACAAGAAAATTATAGACCTATATCTTTAATAAGCATAGATGAAAAACCCTCAACAAAATACTAGCAAATTGAATTCAACAGTACATTAAAATCATACCCCATGAAGTGGAATTTATCTCTGGAGTGTGAGGATGATTCAATATACAAATCAATAAATGTGATGCACTGTGTTAACAGAATGAAGGAGGGCAATCATGTGATCATCTTAATAGGTGAAAAAAGGCATCAAATTACGTTTAACATCCTTTCATTATAAAAATGCTGAACAAATTAGACAGAGAAGGAATGTATTTCAACATAATAGAGATCATATATAAGAAGCCCATAGCTAACATCATGCTCAGCAGTGAAATGCTGAAAACTTTTCCTCTAAATTTAGGAACAAGGATGCCTACTCTCGCCTCTTGTATTTGGCCAAATATTGGAAGTCTTAGCCAGAGCAATTAGGCAAGAAAAAGAAATAAAAGGCATCCATGTGAGAAAGAGGTAAAATTGCTCTTGTTTGCACATGACATGACCTTATATAGAGACAGTTCTAAAGACTCCACCAAAAATCTGTTAAAATTAATAAATGAGTTAGATGAAGTGGCAAGGTATGAAGTCAGTTATGTTTCTGTACACTAACAATGAACTATCTGATAAAGAAATTGAGAAAACAATCCCATTTACAATAGCATCAAAAACAATAGAAGACTTAGGAATAAATTTAACCAAGGAGGTGAAAGAGCCATACATTTAAAACTATAAGACATTAATGATATACATTAAAGAAGACACAAATAAATGGAAAGATATTTCATGCTCATGGATTAGAATTATATTGTTAAATGACTATACTATCCAAAGTAATCTACATATTCAGAGCAATCAATATCAAAATCTGACAGTATTTTTCACAAAATTAAAAAAAAAATTATAAAATTCATAAAGAACTACAAAAGAATGGAAGAAAATATTTGCAAACCATATATCTACTATGGGGTTGATATCTAAAATACATAAGAACTCAAAAAACTCAATTGCCTGCACCCACATACCAAACAAAAGAAACCACGTACAAATAATTCAATTAAATAATGACCAAAAGAATTTAATAGACACTTTTCCAAAGAAGACATACAGATGGTCAACAGGTATACCAAAAGGTGTTCGACATCGGTCACCATCAGGGTAATATAAATCAAAACTGCAAATGAGATATCACCTCTCACCTGTTAGAATGCTTATCATCAAAAAGACAAAAGATAATAAGTGTTGGCAAAGACGTGGAGAAAAGGAACACTTGTGCATTGTTGGTGGGAATGTAAGTTGGTACAGACACTATAGAAAATGCTTGAGATGTTCCTCAAAAATAAATAAAAATAGAACCAGCATTTGATCCAGTATTCCCACTTCTGGGTATATATTTAAACATGAAATCCTGTCTTGAAGAAATATTTGCACTCCCATGTTCAGCATTATAACAATAGTACAATAGTCAAGATATAGAATAGAAATGTCCTAAGTGTTCATGTAGAGTGAATGGATAAACAACATGTGATTAATAATGTAAATAATAGAATATTATTGAACCATAAAAAGAAAAAAAGTCTGCCATTTACAACAACATGGATGAAAAAAAGTGAAATAAGCCAGATCTAGAAAGACAAATACTGTATTGTATCACTTATATGTGAAATAAAAAAAAAAAAATAGAATGGCACTCATAATGGTGGTTGCCAGGGACTAGGGGTTGGAGGAAATGAGATGTTGGTTAAAGGATATCAACTTTCACTTATAAGATAAATAAGTTCTCAGGCTCTAACATATAGCATAATGACTTTATTAAATAATACTTTGTATATTTAAGTATACTTGAAATTTGTTAAGAAAATAGATAATAAGTATTCTGACCACACATGCACACACACTCACCCTCAACTGTTTGAGGTAATGTGTATGTTAATTAGCTTGATTGTGGTTAATAAGTCAAATGTTTATGTATGTCAAATCACCATGTCGTACACTTTAAATGTATACGAATTGATTTGTCAAGTATACCAAAATAGAGCTGCAGGGAAAAAATTTTTTTCTTTGATTTTGATATGTCTGTTCCAGCTTGCTTTTGGTTAGTGATTACGTGGTATATCTTTTTCTTCATTTAACACTTAGCCTATCAAAGCATTTTTATGTAAAATAGGTTTCTTGTGGAATAAGAATCTACCTTGTGTTATTAGATTTTTCTAAGAACTTAATTAGTCACCTTTTGACTGAATTTAGTCACGTGACAATACCTACTTTCAATGAAAGCTGTGTATTTCAGTCTTTAGCTGGGCACATTGCCTGAACACACTAATACATCCCTCTCACTCACCCACACACGTACATTCATGCACATGGGTTTTGTCTCTAAAGAAAAAGTAAGAGTGGATGTTTAGATAAGCAACTAGCTAGCTCTGCCTTGATAACTTGGGTATTTGTATCTGTCTTTACCTGTAAAATAAGGACATGTAATCATTCTTTCCCTTTTGGAAAAATTATTTGATTATTTTATGTAATAAAGTATCTCGTTAATGTTATTCTTCTTGTTCAAGTTATTTAGCATTCATTGGATATGAAAAAAATGTCATTCTTATGAAAGTGTAGTGGGGTAATTTTGTCTTTGCTTAAAATAAGTTTACTTTGTCAAGGGAGTTTAAGGTTATAAATTTCTTAGCGATTGTTTTGTTTTCAGCAACATATAAACTGTTTCTGTTTTAATAATACACTTTTCTTCAAAACAAGGTCAGAAATTAGAGCATCAGCCATCTTAAGTACCTCCAGATGAGATTTAAATCACTGTCCAGACTGCAAGGTACGAACTTTTATGCCAGGTGAACACAAAGTGTAAGTACCTCTGGGAAGAGCAGCCTGTTACGTGACACTATGTTGGAAATAATCAGGTTACATGTGGCATTTTATCAGTGGCATATTCCCTTCCCCGATGAAACTATTTTAAAATATTTGTTAAACCCAAAGAATATAAAGTACTCCTTCAATAAAATATGCTGCTATCCAAAGGCATGTTTACATTTAAATATAGAATGTATCTTACTGTAAAACTGAATTCAATGGGTCAAATAAAAAGCAGTAAATCTAGAAATCGTGTATCAGCATTTGAGATGTTTATTCTTTCTATTTAGTTATATATCCGTCTAGGTTAGTGCACCCCAAACAAAATTATATTCAGAGGAAAAGTGCTTAGCTAGATAATGTAACACATTGTTATAAACATTTTTCCAATACTATTCATCTTAATTTTACCTTAGCCCTTTTCTTTTTTATTGTTGTTGGGCATTGAGCTATACCTGAAAATTGATTTAATTCTCCTCTAAATTTGGAATTAATCTAATTTAAAACCAATTAATGTTTGAAACTATCCATTACTCTGTTGTACTATTAGTAGAATTTTAATTTAATGTGATTTTAAATGTATTTTCCTAGTTTTGAAAAATATGTCATACTTTTTTTAGAAAACTAATACCCATAAAAATTACTTACTAAGATACATTTATGTATCTTAAATATAAATGTAGTTCTTAAAGAAAAAATATTTTGGCTAATAACATGGATTTACACATAATCTAAAACTACACCAAACAAACTTGTAAATATGAACTAAGTACCTGGATTTAGTGAGAGAAAAATTCACTATTAGATGGTAAGAAATGACTTCAAAATATTCATTTCCTAGACCCACACATTATTTCTAAAGCCAGCATGTAAAAACAAATTTTTATTTCCATTTTAAACTATTCTATTTTAAATATTTCTTTATTTATAGAGAAACATCACAAAATTAAGATATAGCATGTAAGTTTGAATGGAGTGTACTGCTCTAAAGATGTAGAATGATTATTTAAAGGTGAGGATGATGCTTAAAATTTCATAACCTGGAACAAGAAATAAACAAAAAGGTAAGTGGTTGACAGAGGACCACTTACAACTATGGCTTCAGCCTACTAATATTATTTTCAGTTAATAAAATTCAGAGAGAAGCAGAAAATTTTAATTTAAGGCATAGAAACAAATCAATGGCACAAAATAAACATCACATAAAACAATTATTGAATTCCATAAGCAAGCAAAAATGTTTATGTGTCACAGAATTAACCCTGACTAAAATAAAAAATACAAGAGGATATACAAAAGGAAAGAAGAAAATGATCAGCATGCAACGATTATAAAAGAAATGCCAGCTTTTAAATAATGGCCATATCATGAAGTAATTTAAATTTAAATTAATTTAAATTTAAAGTAATTTAAATCATTTTACAAACATGTAGTTAATATTTTCCATAGCATAACAATAAATCTATAATGACAACCTCTTATACACTATTTATTATTTTGCTTACATTAGCCAATAGTTACAGGAGGCAAAATTTTACCCGTCATGTTAAAGTTGTCCGGCCGAAATTAAATAAGGATGCTATTAACAACCTGCCTCTGGAAAATGCCAAAGCCAAGAATGTCTAGACAAATCTTGAAATATTGCATAGCTCTCTGTAATTTTGCACATGTACAGCAGAGGGCATTAATATAATTACAGTAGTTGGATCTGATGGGAGTAACCATCTGTGAGTCTGGGATTCACCGGAAGTAGTTAATTAGAAAGTCTTTCTCATCTTCATCGATGAATAGTTTCTTCCTTTCTAAAGAGGGAAAATTTTTGCATGAATTTCTTTAATTTTTATAGCTGAAGAGCCATAATAATAGAAAGTTAATGTTGATTATTCCCTAAGAAATAAACAACACAATGAATGATCTTTGAACATCATAAACTAGCTTCCCCATAAGACCAATAACACTCTATCAACCTTTCCCCCACTTCCTCTTGCTCTCACATATTTAAACTCACCTGAATAGATCTTCTCCCAAAACACTGTTCCAGAAATCTAAATGTGGAAAAACTTTTGGCTCCATGGACAGCTTTTTTACAATATAGTTGAAGCATTGCCTGACTGTAATGATCTCCACAGGGTGATGGAAACTTTGAGACAAGTGGAAAGGCCAACAATTAGTTCTTAATGAAAGAATGAAAAAGTTATCTGAATCATACTCAAATATGTTGTTTCATCACAAAGAAGGAAAACAGTTGGTCAGTTTAGTGGTCTTCCTTTTCTAGATAAAATTAATAGAATAGTTCTACACTTAGCAAAGCATAAAGTATGGAAAGCAGAGAAAATAGTCATGTGCATTATGAATTTAACTGTGATAGATATTGGACTCTGCTTTTCAGAAGCTGAAAGTCTAGTGGCAGGCAGCAGACATGTTAACATATAAATTAAATAAAAGATGGTTAGGTCCTGTAGGAACATAGAAAAGGAGTCTTTGGGAGCCAGGAAAGGGCTGCAGAAACAACAACATTTAAATTGGGCTTTGGAAAATGGGTAGTCATTTATTTACTAGTTATAGAAGTGGTAGAACAATCTTCCAGGAAGATAGGAATGCTCACTCCAAGGCTTGGAGGCATGAAAGGATAATAACAAAACAAATACATCTTCAGCATTCAAGGGAATATCCAACTGGAAACCACAATTCTATATTAGGTAGAATTAATTTTATTATATTATTAAAGTAATTCACAGTGGATGCTTAAGAAGTCCAAGAAGGGAGTTAATTAAATTTTAACAGAAAAGTTTGTCAAATGCAGAGAGTCTTTAATTATGGATATGTAGAAGTAGAAAGAAGTTATTTGTTTCACTGCTTACCTTTTACTATGGCATTTTCCTGTATAAAGAAGATGATAGTAGTCAGGAATTTGGTAGTTTATTTCTAAAATGCTGTTACTCTCAATTCTAGAAATTTCTAATTACTAGCATGATTTTATTTTATATCCAGAAACTGTAAAGACAATACGGTTTTTTTTTTTCTGTTTAGTTGTTATTCTGGTCACTATATTAGTGTCAAAAAATTAGTTATCATTTGAGTTATATTGTCAGAAGTAAGTGTCCTCAGAGAGTGCAAATGAGAATTAAGAGTCATTCCAGGGCAAGTTATCTATATGTTTATAGCCTATGCATTTTTAAGTGTCAATGAAAATATTTGTGACCAGAAATATAATTTAATGGCTTCAAAAAACAAAAAGAAAATGAGACTATAAAAAGTAGGACATATCTAATTAAGTGTCTATATCCAGCTTCATCTTGTCTTTTCTAGCCATATCAAACATATTTAATATGGGATATGGATTCATTTTATATGTTTGATGTGATTATGAACAAGGCCTCCAAAAATAAAAATTTTCACAGCCTTCAACTTTTTAAAATATCTCTGCTTACCTTGTGCATTGTAACCAATTACTTAATATTTGTATTCTGCTCCAAGAACATCTAATTATGAGAATCTACAATACCTGTTTTCAGGGAGACAGCAGGTGGTGGAGTCACAAGAAGCACGATCTCAACCCCTGTTCCTAACTCCATTCCATTTTTGTTACAAGGGGCTGGTTAATAACATGTTATTAACAGTACTCCATGACACTGCTTCAAGGATCATGTCTGTTGCCTGATTCTTCTGGTTCTGGATAGGCCAAGAACTAAAATATGTAATGAGCTATATTTAAGTTTGTAGATAAATTTAAAATTCTCAGATAGGGGATACATACCATGTTGTTATTTACCAGAGGCTTCGTTTCTGTTAGTTATCTAAAACTTGGAATTTACTTTAATGCAGAAACATGTTACAAATAATTGGTAGTTTTGAGATTAGCCCACGAAATTCTCATAAATACATAATATACGTGATTTATTTAAACAACTTTAACATTGTTTAAAATATAATTTCTCCCCAAATAGTTAAAAAAGAGACTCAAACATCTATTTTTACATTAATATTGATAGCAGCCTTACTCACAGTAGCCAAAAGATGGAAACAGCCAAAATGTCTATCAACAGGTGAATGGACAGACAAATAGCAGTACATACATACAATGTAACATTGTCCAGCTTTAAAAAGGATTGAAATTCTGATGCATGCTATGACATGAGTGAACTTTGAAGACATGCTATATGAAATAAGTCAGATGCAAAAGGACAAATACTGTCTGATTCCACTTATATAAGGTACTAAGAATGAATAAATTCATAGAGACAGAAAGTATAAGGAGGAACCGGGAGAAGGAGAAAGTGGGAGTTGTTTAGAGGGTACAGAGTTTCTGTTTGGGATGGTGACAAAGTTCTGGAGAAGCACAGTGGTGATGGTTGCACAACATTATGAATGTACTTACTGCCACTGAGCTATACACCTAAAAATGATTAAAATGATAAAGTTTGTGTTATCTATATTTACTACAATAAAAAAATATACTTTCTACAAATTAAATTCGTTCTTGAGCTCCATCTCAGGATCAGGAACATAGCTTCTTAAAAAGAAAAGAAAAAAAAACCAGAATAGATGTATCCAGCAATTGGACTGACAGTAGGGTCTTATGTAAAATAGAAAATTTTTTATATTTTTATAATTCTGCATTTTGTTAAAAATGTAATAATATACCACAAAAGAACTAGAGTCCATACTTTAAATATCACATTCATAGTCATGCCCTGTTCTAGCCCTTTAGTCTCTTTCTTTTTATCTGCCTCTGCTTCATTCCTGGGCATCACTAACATTGAAGAAAAGAGGCATTGTTCCCACCTAGTGACATGGGAAGAGTAAAGAGAATGGAGTAGAAGGAAAGCAAGTCCCTGACTATGCATCTACAATCAGGACTTCCGTGTTTTTGTTGTTAATTGAAAAGGTGAAGCCAAAACTGAGAGACAATGTGTATTAGAAGTATTGTGAGTAAAACTGGTTTGGCTGTGTATGTTTGATACTGTTGGTTGCCAACTGTGGCAGATACTTCAGGCTGTCTTGTTAAGACTATTTTGCTATCCAGTCTCCCCATATTCTCTCTTAAGGGAGCTCTGATTTTTGTTTGGGGTGAAAGTATGCTTAGTTAAAAACTTGTTTTCCAATCTCTCTTTTAGCTAAAAGTGGCCAGGTGACAGAGTCTGGCCACGTGGTTGTGAGTGGAAATGTACTAGGGAATTTTGGGAAAGCTTTTGCCTTCGTGATGTAGGTTCATCCTCTTCTCTCTCCTCTCTTTGTCCAGCTAGGCATGGGGCTGCAATCCAAGATGCTTTAACAACTATCTTGTTATCATGAAGATGAAAGTTACTTGCTGGTTCAAAAGAATAGGAATTTAGAAGGAAGCAGGGTCATTGATCATGTTGAGTAGTGTAGATTCCCTAAGTCCAGGCTTCCTGTTAGGTAGCTACTGATTTTACTATGTTTTTAAGCTACTGATATATATGGACATGCACCACTGGGGAAGGAACAGAAAACCCAGAGATCAGAAGTAGTGGGTATATCGGGTGGAAGGTAGGGATGGAAAATAAGTGGTTTATTTTGGTTAAAGCATAGAGTATATAAGAGGAAGTAGAGGGAAATAATTTTAAAAGGCAATTTTAAGTTTGATTGTTGAAGGCCTGACATACCACACTAAGAAATTTGGATTTTGTTATGAAGGCAATGAAGAACCTGGAAGGTTCTGAGTAGCAGAGTGCCATGCTGAGAGTTGTGCTTTGTCAAGCAAGAACTTGCTGTATTAGTACAGTTAAGTGGGACCAAGGATGAGACATTTTCTTATCTGTTAGAATAACTAAAGGCCTGAACCAAGGCAGGGGCAGTAGGAA
The DNA here is from genome assembly GCA_030015415.1 of Cynopterus sphinx. NCBI lineage: Eukaryota > Metazoa > Chordata > Mammalia > Chiroptera > Pteropodidae > Cynopterus > Cynopterus sphinx. Next base: position 73,090,007 of record CM057385.1, on the reverse strand, counting down.
TGGATGGGAAGGGTGAGTAATGGGAGATATTTTCAAGGGAAAATAGACAAACACTGACATATGGGGTAAATGGAGGCAGGGAAGATCTTGTCTGTTTCTGACTTTCAAATCTTGATGATTGAATGAACAGAAAATATGTAGGCTTACTAGGAATCAGGGTTTCTTTCTTTTGGAATAAAATGGAAAAGAGATGTTGTAAAGAATTTTTTTTGAAAGTTTAAAGCATTAATGGATGGCCTATATCTTTTTTGCATGCCAACTTCAAAATTTCCTTGGTTGAGGTTTTAATAAAATGAGTTGTTTGAAATGAAAGCTCTATGAGGTTAGAGGTATTCTGTTCGCTGCTGTTTTTCCAGCGCCTAAAAACATGCCTGATACATAGTAGGCTTTCAATTAGTATTTGTTGAATAAATGATGAATTTATCATACATCATCTCTGGAAATTTACAAAAATGCAGTTTAAAAAAATAATATCAGAGATTTTTAGACCATAAAAGGATTTTAAAGATTATCCGATCTAGTCTGCTTATTTTAAAGAAAAAGAATCTGATTCACAGAGAAGTTACGGTGTACAAACATCATGATTTTGTATGTGTATGCATGCTATATTTCTAGGGGCCAATAAACCGAAAAGAGAAAATAATCAAAACTTATGTTCAAATTCTGCTTAGGACCATCTTTAAATAAAAGCATGCATTTCTTGTCTCTTATGTGCCTCGTACTATTCAAGATGTGGTAAGAAATTTAAAAAGAAGACTAAGACCTCATTCTTATTCTAAAAAATTGTAGTTTAGTTAGGAAGACAAAAATAAGGCAAATGGAATATTTAGAGTGCAATCAAGAACTATAATTGGTGGGACGGCATATACGAGTTCATGAAAAGAAGAGATTAATGTGAACTAGAGGCCATGTTCTGTAAACATTTTTTTAAAATTTTGTATGAGAACATAAATGATGCCATTAATCAAATGATCAGCTGGCAGGAAGCTGAGCAGAGTAGAATTCAAAATGAGTTCAAAACAATGGGGTGAGTCTAACAAGGTGAATTTAAATAGTACCTTAATAATGCTTAATAAGAAGTTAATTATAATTAATATTTACTGAAAATTTATTATGAAGCAGGCAGTATTTAGTGCTTTACCTTTATATGTATATGATCCTCATATTACCCCATGGAGCTTATTTTTATCCTTTTTTTTTAAGGTTAGATAATGTTCCCAGGGTCAAACAAATTATAAGTGAAGGATCCATGCATATATCTAGTATGAAGTACCTCAGTAGTTTAGGATACAAATAGGATTACTTTTTCTTCCAATAAGCAAATTAAATATTTAAGAACCCACCAGCTTAATTAACAAGATGTCCAGTTTCTGCTTTGGGATTTCCCCATTAAGTGCCCAGAGTCTAACTCCTACAAAAGAGGCTCGTTCTGATTCCAAAGGCCAAAGAAGAGGGCTGGAGAATCACCTTAGGATTTTAAAGGTTCTAGTTTTCAGTTGTCATTGCTTTTGCTACAGTCTTATCTGTGGTTGATAACTAATCCTGTGAAGTTTGATGCAGCTTTCTTGTCTGAAGTAGAAATAGCACCCTTGCTGGTATAAAACCCTACACAAGCCGCAGTTATTCTCTGTACAGTTGAATGATCCCACACCCTCAAGTTGCATCCTGGACGAAGAGCAATTACACCTGAGCTTCCGAGCTGACAGCTGTTTGTTTTACATACAGCAGCTTAGCCATTGTCCCAAACCCACTTTCAGCAGTGAGAGCCAGGCTGAATATTTAGTGTCAGCCATGCTCTGTGTTTGAACTGGCCCTTTCTATCTGCAAGCACTTTTGCTCTGGTAATGAGCCTGGGGTCACCAGTCTAGACTGTCCTCTCTGGTCTTTTCTTACCACTGGACCTTCATCAAAAACATCTCAATCCGCAAGATCTAAAATAATGTTAAATCTCCATGAAGAGTTCTTGGTGCCTTTCTTTCTGGACACCATGAGTTTTGTGCATATATATTTTTTAACTCCTGTACACCAGTGAGTCCTACATATAAAACCAGTCATATGCTGATGACTTCCAAATATATACAATGAGCTCAGAGCATCTCTTAAGAACTTCAAGTTTGCATGTTCATTTGCTTACTCAGCATCTTTCACTGGATACCTCCTAGGCATTTCAAATGTAGTATATCCCAAAAGAACTTTTGGCTCCTTGTTTCTAAATTTATTTGGCCAACAGTTTTTGCTATTTTGGTACCTCCAATATTCAGATACTCAAGCCAAAAACCTGAGCGCTGGACTGGATCCCTCTCCTTCCCTCTTCTTTCATACCTAATGCATCAGCAAGTCCTGTTGGCTCAATCTTTGTAATATGTCTTCTTAGTTTCACCATCTCTCTCTTTTCCCCTTGCAAACATGCTTGGCCAAGTCACCATCAACTCTTGCTTGGACTGGTCTTTCTATTCCCCTCTCCCTAATCCTATAATCCATTATTCCCACAGCAGAGTGACCTTTTGTTAATGTAGTGAAATCTTATTGCTCCCACTGTTTAAAATCCTTCCCTAGTTTCCTATTAGTTTTAGAATAAAATTTAAACTTTCCTTCATCTTTCACCGCATGTTCTTTCACTCTCTTTAACTCCAGTTGTATTTGCCTCCTCTCTGTTTTTAGATGTATCTTTGTACCTTAGGGATTTTGCAATTGCCATTCACTCTCCACATTTTCTTAATAATTGCTTCCTTCTTATCTTTCAGGTTTCATCCTAAATTTTACTTCTTCAGAGAGACCTTTCTTAACCTATCAAAAATAGTTCCTACCTAGATACTCTATCTCATCATGCTGTCTTCCTAGCACTTACTACACTATCTTGTTTTTAAAAAGTTGTTTACCTCTTCATCAATTGCCTTTCCCCATTTGAGTTCCATGAAGGTAGAAACTGGTTTGGCTTTTTCCCATCTGTATCTCCAGTACAAAGTTTCTAGCACATAGTAGCTACTCCATAAATAGTTTGATAACTCACTAAGAGAATAATTGTGAGATGGCTTTTGCATTTCAAAAATAAGGCCTGGCATTTTTTTAACAGCTTAACTAAGCAACTTTCAATTCTGGCTACATGTTAGACTCACTTGGGGAGCTTTTAAAAAATAACAGTTGGAGTCTACAGCCATGCTACCCTGAACAAGCCTGATCTCATTTGATCTCAAAAGCTAAGCAGGGTCAGGCTTGATTAGTACTTGGATGGGAGACCACCTAGGAAGACCAGGTGCTGTAGATATAAAAAATTAAAAATAAGGGATTGTAAACTGACAAGGTCCTTGCAATCTGTAGGGTAACCAAGGGTTTCCTTGCCTAAAAATTAAAAAAAAAAATAACACTTGGGTCCCACACCACATTTATTAAATCAGAATCTCTGGAGACTGGACCTAGGTATACATTATCTGAAAAGCTCTCTTAGTTGACTCTAATATATAACCAGCATGAGAAAACCTTGGATAACTGTCATTCCCTTTTTCTTAAATTTCAGATTAGCTCCTTTGTTATTTCATTAATGCCTTTTAGTATATTTCCATTTAAAATGATTTCACTGAGAAATGTTTCTAGAGAGACGAGGGTCTCTTTGAGGCTCTTCACAATTGCTTTGTAAAAACCACTTCAAATTTAGAGTTTATCTTTGAATCACAAAACTTGTTCCCTGACCATGTAGATATTTTATCCATTCAAGAATGGGCTTCTTCAGGGTTCCAGGGTAACAGACATTTCCTGGGAAATAGTTTGTACATGTGTCATCCCACAAAACCTATGAAGCACAGCAGTATTTATATTCCACTCACAAGCTTTTGCTTTTTGTTTATACTTTCACTTTTTTTGTTTTCTGACAGTCTCCCAGATACATACATGTTGTGCTTCCTACTCAATCAAAGTAACTATTATTTGCTCAAATGTTCTTTATTAGAAATGTTTTCCTTACCACTCTTCCTAAAATGGCACCCAACCACTGCCATCAGTCACTATTCACTTTCCTTCTTTATTTCTTTTGCATACATATACATTTTCACTAATTAACAAGTATACTTATTTGTTCATGATGGGTTTTCCTCAGAAAAGCAGGAATTGTGACTGTTCATTGTTGCATCCCTAGTAGTGTTCAATAAATATTTGTTGAAAGAATGAAAGAATGAATGAACAGTGTCTGGAAAGGGGTCCCACAATTGATTGTATTTTCTCCTTTTCTTTCTTCTTTAATTCCTATGGAATTTTGCTATATCAGGAAACATCATTTAGGAAAAAGAAATATTAGTGGCACCAGGAACCATTTTTATCCACGCTTTAGCAGTCTTATTTTAATCCAATAGTAGTTAGCATTCGTGTGATCTATTTATCTCTTATATTAACTTTGGTAATTTATAATCCCTAAAACTATTCCTTGTTCATAGCAACAAACAAACAAACAAAACAAAAAACAACCATGTCCATTGAAGTGAGATATAATTAATGACCATCAGGAATGTCTGGTAATTGCTGAAGGCAAGACTTTCTGTGACTCACTGGGAGCTAGTTGAGAGACATTTTTTAAAGTGCTTCCTGTGTTAAAGCATTGTGATAGGTATCATGAGGGATACAGAAAAAACAGGCATTTCTGCTTTCTATGATCTTACAATCTATTGTCAGATAATAAACTGTATGTGTATGGTAGGTGAGAATGATTACAAAATTATAAGAGAGATGCAAAATATTAGATAAAATTGATGCAAATTGAACATTATATTGGGATATAATTATATATACACATACATCTATATGTGTGTGTGTATATATATATAATTATATATATACACACACATACATCTATACGTGTGTATATATATATAATTATATATATGCATATATATAATTATATTTTAGGAGAGTCAATTTAGAGTGGCCTAAAATTTCTGAAAACTGAATTTTAATGCAGAATGTAAAGTCAATAAATAAAGTAGATGCATTCCCTTTGGTGCTTTTCTGTTCACAAGCCTGAACTCTTTACCTAACTCTTGCTTGGATTCTGTTCCCAATTTATAATATACAATTTTCTTTTTTCTCTTTTACGGACTTGCAAATTAATGTCCAACCAGTTTGCCAGATGAACAACATAAGAGTTGTTACTTTAAATTACATATTGGCAATAACAGGATGCTATTTAGCCTGTATCCTGGTTTTTTCTAATTAGACTATACTGGCCTCTTGAGCTGGATACCTTCCGTTTTCTCTTCCAGATTGTCTCAATGTTTTTCTACCATGTTCTATGTCCTGGTGGGCTACTCTATAAGAATTGGTTGGGTTCAGCCAGTGCAGTTATGAGAAAAAAGAGTGAAGATGGAGTATTCGTTCCTCTGGCTCCTTGTCTTTTGAGTCTGTGCCTTTCACCAGGCAGCTCTCTGTACACAGCTCTTTATATATCCTGGTACCATTAGCTGTGCATTCCCCTCACCCATGATAACTCCCATCCTTTTATTAGCTTTGGGGTACTGTACTCTCCCTGTGCTTTCCTTTGATCCTACACTTCTCTTTGTAATTATTCCGTTTTAATTGTTCCTCAAAATACTCAATAGGAGTTGCTATTAGCTTCTTGCTGAGACTCTGATTGTCACCTTGCTAAGAAGGGAGGAAATCAGAGTCTAACCCTGTGATGGTGAAATCATGTGTGCATCTCTGATTTTTGAGTCTAGAACCAGTTATTCTGTTTGGGTTACTTAAATTGTTTCAGCAGAAGTGATATTCTGCCATACAAGATACTCCTATCTTCTTAGCCATTTGATAAAATTCTCCCCTATTGCTAACTTGGGAGGGGGAGATAAAATAGTCAACTACTGACAGAGACCAAGAAAATCAGAAAAGTCTGGGATTGATTGCTACTATTGAAAATCTGGTACATGTCACACATCAGAATGATCTCTTGCTATGGGAAATAGTTCTATTTACCTGGTTACAGAAGTCCCCATAGTATGGCAGAAAAGTGGTGGTAACTGAGGACATACCATTCTGGGTTTTCAAAAGGTAAAATGTCAGTGTGTGTGTGTGTGTGTGTGTGTGTGTGGTGTGTGTGTGTGTGTGTGTGTGTGTGTGTGTACCTGTTATAATGTTGACGAATGTAACTTGGAAGAGATAAGCATCAGCAAACTGAGGACAGATGTTTAACCTCGTTGCTGGCAGTGGAAGAAAAAGACTTCATGTTTGGGATAAAACAAAAGGAGCAAAATAAATGGAATAAATATTGGCAATATTGCTCTGAGGATAAAGAATATTCAGATAAATATCCAGGACTATGGGTCTCCCATACCATTTATCAGGGAAGAGGAAACTGAAATACCAATGAGAAGGCTAAAAAAAGTATTGTCTCATTATGGTCATATATTAAAACAAAGAGTTGAAACTACGTAACCCTGTATATTGAATCAGATGAATTCCTTAGGGAATTTGGGACACGCATTTCAAACTTTGTGGAGCTAAGTAAACTGATAAAAGTTACTCAAACCTAAAGCAGCCAAACAATACCCACAATGGGAGTTAGAATTCAATGGCAATAATTTTAGAAAAGCCTATAATTAGACCAAAAAAGGACAGTTATTTAAACAGTTTTGGACTGTTACAAAATCGTTGAGGATGGAAAAAGAAAATGAAATTCTGTTGTCATAGCTCTGTAAGGTAATCATTTCTGAACTTTGTGAAAACCACATGGAACAACTGGAACCAGTGATGTCATCCTTGAATGCCTAAGATCTTGACCTAAAGCACTCCCAGAGCTGATCAGAGAATCAATAGTTGCCAGGAATCACTCAAACAAAATCACAGTAATTGTTAGCACAAATCAGTTTTCTTGGTTTACTCTGACTATATTGGGTGAGGTCATTAAGAAGACGTGACCATGAGCTGGACCTGGACAATGGGAGGCTCCACACTACTTCCACTGTACTTGAAATGTGTGCTCAGCTTGCCATCCCTGAGCTAGAAGCTGCCCCAGGACAGAACCTTGAGATAGTAATATGATGATGAGACCATCTAGGCTAGGTACCCAACTGAACCCTGTTAAGACCTCTCTATAAACTTTTAAAATTTAGCTGTGGGTGAAGGAAACCACTCCTCTTTCTAGCACCCAAGACAAGCCTCCTACGTAAATTTATTAAATTACTAAGTAAGTTTATTAAAGTGTAACCTACCAATGTGGAGCAGTTCTCCTTTTTTTTTTCCCTTGGGTCTCTTCTTGCCCTTAGCATACCAGGCCCATTCAAGATTATATCTAGGAAACTTCTGGCTGGGTTTGCAAACAAATGGACTAACTCTTAGATTACAATTTGTCCACACCAGACTGACATGAAATATCTGCTGATGATTCATCACATTGGCACATTCTAGCTAATGGGTTTCTTTTCAATGTTGAAGGGGTGGGCAGTAGGTTATTATTGATTTAAATTCCTAGGATATGGCAAAAACCTAAAATCTGAGATAAATTTAAATAATATAAAAGAAGTCTGTGATATTTAAGGTCTTATCAATACCTAACAGTCGCTTCAAATATAACAATTGAATTCTATTGACCAAATAAAGATTATACCAAATCAGTAAAATATAAACATGTCTTAGAATTTGGCATTCTTTCTAGGAACAAAGAAACATAAGGGCTGAGAAACCGTTAATACATTTTTTCCCTCTTTTTAAACAGGTTAGAAATATATTTTAAAAACTAAAATGAGAGATATGATTTAAATACCTTATTAATTTGCACATTTCCCTTATTTCCCCAATATTTCGACTATACAGTGATGATATGGAGAGAGTTATGTGTTTTTATATTCTAACATACTTCTTCCTCAGCAAACTTTATTATATATTTCTGCGGATTAGACATCACCACTTTTAAATGTTTGAATAAATATTGCACAGGAGAAATGCTGTTGATTGGTTTAGACATTTTTATTCAGGCAATATTACAGATCTTTAACTTATCTTTCAGAGTTACACATGTTAATGTACAATGTTTCTCACATTTCTGTCATTTCAGCAAATAACTAATACAAGAATGAACTCCTTATTTACATTTCTGAAAATGTGCAAGTTTCTGTTCTTAAAAGTTGTCTGGTAGTAAAGGATACTTACAACTCAACAACAACAACAAAACAACCTAAATAAAAAATAGACAAAGAATTGAATAGACATTTTTTCAAAGAATATAAACAAATGTCCAAAAAACACATGAAAAGATGATCAATGTCATTAGTTATCAGAGAAATGCAAGTCAAAACCACAATGAAATATCACTTTACACTCACTAGTATTGCCATAAAGAGAAAGATTTTGAGTAAAAGGAAAATAAAGTGAGGATGTGGAGAAATTGGAACTTTCATACATTATTGATGAGAAAGTAAAATTGTGCAGCCACTGTAGAAAATAGTTTGGCGGTTCCTCAATATGATCCACCAATTCCACTCCTAGATATATACACAAAATAATTGAAATAGGTGTTCAAAACATAACCTATATGTAAATGTTCATAGCAGGTCTAGTCACAATAGTCAAAAGGTAGAAACGACTCTCAAGTACCCATCAATGGATGAATGGCTATACAAATTGCGATAGATCCATATAATGGAATACTATTCAGCTATAAAAAAGAATGAAGTACTGATACACACTATAAAATGGATGAAGCTTGGAATTGTTATGGTGAGTGAAAGAAGCCAGACATGAAAGGCTATATGCTATACGGTTCCATTTATAGAGAGTAAAAGAGTAAAATCCATATAGACAGAAAGCAGATTGGTGGTTACCTCAAATTTGGGGTGGAGTGACTGCTTAATGGGTATGGGGTTCGGGTTTGGGATGATGAAAATGTTCTGGAACTAGACAGTGGTGATGGTTGCCGAACATTGCTAATCTACTTAATGACACCGAATTGTTCTTTATTTTTACCTACTTAAATGGTTATAATGGTAGATTTTATGTTGTGTGTATTCTACCACAATAAAAACAAAATTAAAAAAGTCTATTCATAGATTAGATATTATCCTTCTTTTGAGTCAAATACGAAATCTATTTCATTGCTTTTCAAAACAATCTTTCTATAATCAGATGAAAGGATGCCCTTTTGAGTGAATAACAAAGTTATTACAAATGTGGATTCATATTGATTTTGTACCAAACATGTGAATTATGTGATTAGAATTCCCAGTCTTAAGTCCAGTGAAATCTCAGGCGCTTTCAGACCTAATACTGTATTTCAAGTGACAGATATGAAATAAGGGTAGGTAGGGATCAAAGGTACAGGTTTTAGAGTTAAATGAATTCATATCCTTGCTTTTCACTACATGTGGGACTACAAGTCTCAGTTTTCTCACTATTAAAATGGGGATATCTATTTTACGGTGATGTTATGGAAACTGAGTAAGTACATATATGAAAAGTGCTTAGCAATGGGTTCAGCATATGGTAAATGTTCAGTGTGGTGACTTTTAGGACAGGCTTATAATCCTTTTATAAAATTTGCCAGGTGCTCGCCTTCCGTGGGAAGGAAGCTCATCCGTCTTGCCTTCACAGAATTCTAACTGGGAGGGTGTGTTTTGATGTGCTGACTCGATGAAGATGCAGAGCAGTCATTCTGATCAAGTGAAGAAGTCGTGAGCTAAAGCAGTTACCTTCCTACTTCTACAGTCCTCTTGGACCCATGCCAGTTCTCCAAGAATTCTGGAATCCTTTCCCCAGAAGAGAGAGTCTAGCTTTTCATGGGACTCTAGTGCTAGGCTCAGTGTGTCCCCTTACTAACCTCATCACGAGGAGCAGGCGTTACAATTAAAGAGAGAACATTATTGCCTATTCAAAGTTTATAAAGCAGGAAAGAGGAAAATGAAAAAAAAAAAAAAAAAAAGAGATGAAGGATAAAGGCAGCTCGTCTTGTTTCCTTGACCACACACTCTATTTCAAATTGGTACAAGGACCCAAACTGTCCGGCACCACGGGTCACACTTTCTCTGATATTCAGCAGCTGACAAAGATTCAAAGAAAATCATGACTTTCGCAAAACAAGAGACAAAGGGTCGTGATTCCGACGGGAAACCTGCCTGGCCGTCCCCGCGCAGCGCACGGCTTCTTGCGTCGCCGGGACGTCGGTCAGCTGGACGTCAGCTGCAAGGTGAAGCGGGCTTGCTAGGGAGTGTGAAGAAAACGCTCAAGCGTGAAGCTTGCTCCCCGCTCCCCAAGGGGCTCCCAACGGCCCTGGAGAGCTCAGCTGCGTACCTGACCCTCCAGGGCGGTCAGTGAGACGCGGCGGCCCAGTCGGCAGGGGCTCGGAGGCGAGGAGGTCACAGCCGGGGACCACGTGGGCTTTGGGCTTGTCGAGGAGGGCTCTAAGAAGTGGGAGGTGGACTGACTGGGCTCTGAGGGTCGGGTCCGGTTTCCCACGGGACGGAGGCGACGGCGCGGCGGCGCCTCGGCCGGGGCGCGCGGGGGCGGGGCCGGGGGCGGGGCCGGGCAGGCCCGCGCCCCGAGCCCGGGGGCCACGGCGCCTGCGCAGAGCGTCGCTCGCGCCGAGCGCGCCGCCGCCCGCGGGACGCCGGCCTGGACCAGCGAGCGCCAGCCCCGCGCGCCGAGGCGGGAAAAGGCTCGCGCATGCGCGGCTCGCAGCGTCGGGCTTGCCAGGATGGGGACGGGGCGGTGGGGCGGCCTGGAGGGCCCTTGACCCGTTAGCAGTCGCGGCCATGGCGGCTCGCTCGCCGCCCTCTCTGCACCCCCCGCCCCCCGCGCGACGTTTGGGGCCCGGCTCCCCGAGTGTCGGGCGGCGAGCGGCGGTCCACGCCGTGAGCAGCGAGGCCTCGGGTCTTGCCGACGCAGCGAGGGAGGGCGCCGTGGACCACAGCGACATTTCCTGGCGGGTCGAAGAGGGGTCGGGGGGCCTGCGACGGCCAGAGTGGGCGGCGCCGGCTCAGGCTCCCGCTCCCCTCCTCAGCGCGCCCATCGGGCCCGGGCGGCCAGAGGGCATCTCGGTAGAGGAGGCGATGGTGACGCGGACGCAGCTGCTGGAGGAAGAGCTGAGCGCCCTCAAGGAGGAGCTGGCCCTGTGTCAGGTATCGAGGATGCTGGCGTCCGGCCTCTCCCCGCCACGGCGGGGCCGGGGCCGGTGGGACGTGCCCCGCTGTCCCCCGGCCCTCGGCTGCGTCGCCGCGCAGCGGGGGGTCCCTCCCGACCCGCCGCGCTCTCCGTGCGGGAGGGACCGCAGCGCCCGCTGCCCGCCTTCGGGCTCGCCCTTCTCTGGACTCCGGCCGTGTAGAGCTCACCTCGGCTCCCAGGGGTTGGTTTTCTTCGCTTGGATACGCCAGAGCACGCCGTCGCGCCCCTCTGCCCCCAATAGTCCATGGTGCTTGGCTGAGCAGGAGAGGCGTGCAGGGCACGAGTTGAGATGTTGGCGAGGAAAGTTGAAACACTTTTATTAAAGTAAAATCCACCCACGAAGGAACCTGTTTTTAACGTTCAAACCCACACTTGCCCTGTTCTGAAGTCGACCTAAGTCAAACTTGAGTTGTAAGCACAGACCAAACATTTCCAGGGAGTGTTGGGCCGGGAATTTTAATACACAGTAGAGGAAACTCGATACTTATTAACCAGCTCCAGCAATTCCATCGTCTTTGAGTGAGAAATGTCACGTTCATGTCATTCACTGGGTCAGTTGCATCAACATTTCCTGTTGTTTATAGAGTTTGTGTACGCTAAAGATAGCTTGGGTGTGCTCATTTTCAGAGAGATGTGATTTCCTTTCGTTTTGCGTAATTACCACCACTTCTTTGATTTTACCAGAACCTATAGACAGGGTTGGGAAATTCAATATTGGGGATTCACTTAACAGTATGTCTTTGAGTAACTCTGTTTTTAAGGTGGAAACAATTAGGAACTGCTAAACACCGAGGTATCTTTATGAACAGTATCAGTTTAGATTCATAAAAATCAGTGACATTCATTCTCTCATAGTTTGTTCTATTAGATTATTTTGCCCCCTTTGTAGGTCCTTGCTAATTGAGTCAAGGCTGTATAAACAGGACAATCTTGTTGAAATTGAATATAGCTTTGCTTCAACAAATTGAGGAGATACTATGTGGCTGCCCTTTTTTCCTTTTGCTGTTTTCTGTTCTTCAAAGGAGCAAAGAGATAAATAAAAGATACTAATGAAATAAAGCATTTTGTCCTTTGCACACCTAACCCTTGAGTAGTTTAAAAATTTTAAATCGTGATAAAGGCCTTTGTTACTTTGAGAGGCCCTAAGGTGCTATTTGCCAATATCTTCTATACTCTTTTTTCCCAAACCCCACTCTGTATTTCCCATAGTTATGCCCTTAGGAACTAAGATTTACTTTCTATGACTGACTTGATTATGGAAATCAGTCTGTCGGAAATGGCCCGCTCCCCCAAATCCATTCACTATTATATTCTTTAAAAATGTGGCTTCAAATATGGTGTTGGCATTGACCTTGGACATATGTAGAATAGGAAGATAAATGAAGTACACTAGGCAGTTGTAAGAATAGAGTTGATCATAATTAGCCTAGAACAATGTTGATATTTTTGTAGTACTGACACTGTTAGATAGGCATTCCAGTAAAGTGAGACTAAATTGGTAGTATCCCATGCTATAAAACTTCAGTGTAACCATACTCCTGCTTTTGGGGAAACATGGAAAACAATAATGAACTCCAGATTGTTCTGTAAAAAAGTACTTAAGTAATTAAACATTTACTTTTACATTGTTTTATTTGTTCTTCCACTACTTGTTCACCTAGATATTACAGTATCCAAGAACACATAGTATTAACCCTATATTTTTCAAACCTTTCAAAAATTGCAACCCAAAATAAAATTATTCTACATTTCAACCTAGTAAGTATACACAACATACACATCATATAATTTCAGAAAGAATATTTACTCTGTATTATTAACTGATATTTTCTTTTAAATTCTGTTTTTTATGAAAATGCAGCTCAGATCTACTAAATGGATTTCACAACCCAGTAATGGCTCAAATGTATGGTTTGGGAAAATGAACCCTGCTAATCAGTCTCTGTTTGTAAATAGTAGCTTCATTTAGGTTAGTTGGTTTTTTTCCCACATTTAACTTAATAGGAATTTAATTACATATACTTGGAGAAAAAGTTTGAGTGATTCCATGTACCAATCCACTCAATGGAATGACTTAGAATAAGCATGTAATAGGAAACAATTTCAGTTCCAAATGTTTCTCTTTATCTGAACATCTTATCCTACTGTATAAGATTGTATATTTAATTAAAGTGGTTTTCATATGGTCCCAGATTAACAAGCAACATACATGTAATGCTTAGCTGAAGAAAACATAATCAATGTTTTCTTACTGAGGATAGGATGTTAGCTTACAAATGTAATGTTTTCCTAAGAAACATTTAAGGGTGCTCCAAAGGGTAATTTTAAGTCTGTGACATTTATGCCATATTCATCGACTTAGGACCTAACTTCACCATACTCTTAGTTTTGATTATGTATTATAAGAATGTGTTCTGTTTGTGACAAAGAATAATGAGGGGATGGGTATGTGCAGTTTTATTACCCCTTGTAGAATTCCAGATAAGAAGTAATGTATGTGTAATATGTATACACACATACATATGTATTTATGTGTATCTGTATATACACACATATATATGTTTGTCTCAAAGCTTATTTCCTTTTTTAGTAGCAGTCAAAAACATTTACTAAACCTATAAACTGATTTCAGGAAAAAATTAATTTTCATGAAACATGGATGTTGGAATTAAGAATATACGACCAGAGAACTCAGGCAGTTTGATTTTTTGTTAGACATTTAGGTGTGTTGTAACCTTGTCCAGTCATTCGCAAAGAAAAAAATAAATTGGGAATGTATATAATTAGAATCTTTATTACTGTTAGTAGCTGTATTCTAATAGATGAATATTTTTATGCAGTTATTTTTCATAATAATTTATTGAGTGGCTGCTCTATTACATACTTAGTAATTAAAGTCCTTTCATTCTTTGCCCTGAGTTCTGATAGGCAAATTATTTGTTTAAATATAGGAAATAGTTTTCATATATTTGTTGAATTCATTCTTTCAGTACAGGTCAATTGGAGTCCTGGTGTGTTGCCAGAGACTAAACTAGGTGATGGAAATGTAGGTACCCAGTGAAAAAAATGTTGGGTGTCTGTGTTTATAAAGTGGAAATTTATTTCCATGCTAGCTGATAAGTGAAAGGCAAAGCTAATCCATAGCTAAGATAATTTAGATACAAATCTCCTAGCATTTAGTCAACTCCTTCATAGGCTGAGTTTAAAAAACTTTGTGATAAGAATAGGATTTTTAAATATAAATTTGAAATTATTTGATTTTCTGTAGAAGTTCTGTATTAATAATAAAGAATTTTATAATACGTAATTTAAGGTTTTTATTAAATTTTTTAAAGCTTCCAAAGGAAAGGGAAATATGAGAAAATATGAAGAATAGGATTGGCAATGGTTAGTTTCCTTGTTTTAAATGATGTCTGGAATAGTCTGGGAACTAGTTTTGTGTTTTGGGGGGCCTTTTTTATATGAAAGAAGATCTTTTTAGTAATTAGAGGTATAAACCTCATTGAAGATGATATAGCATTTAAATAACTAAGACACTCAAAATCTAATACATAGAGTAGTCTTACAACACATGCATAGCATTGTATTGCTCACAAAATAACTTTTATTTTTCAAATCAGATGACATGCATTTGAGTATTTTTAGGTGAAAAATAAAATCTAAATACTGTTGCTGACCATAAATATATAAAAAAGAAATTAATAACTGAAGTTTAAACTGAAGAAATTTGGAAAATAGAAAAGTTCTTCCCCAAATGACTTCTGGGTATAAATTGTATTTATAAATTAGTAACAGTAGAGTGTTTCTGGAAGAGTCTTTGCCTTTGGAGGAGGCTTTTTTCTCAGGCCCCTATGATAAAAACAGCTTAAGGAAAATTTGTTTTTACTTTCTCTTTGGTGGAGTTTGAAGAGGAGATGTGAAATAATCATTAACCATAACAACAACACAAAGAAAAAGAGAAAGCTATATATTAAGATGTAAAAAAATTTTATTGGATATTTATTGATTTCTTACTATGTCCCTTTCAATGTGCTAGAGTTAAGTTCTTTATAAGTAAGTCATACTTATTTAAGTTAAGCTGAAATAATTTAGTTATTTTGTAAGTGTTGGAAACCTACTCTCATTTTTTACATTTTCATGTTAACTTTTCTTGTTTTGTATTTTAGGTAGAAAAATTGAGATGAAAAATACATGACAATCTTTGCTATTGTTTTTGAAGCAAGCTATAAGATAAATTTATAGATAGTACTGGTTTCAAGAGATTTTGTAATTTCATCAACATATCTTTTAAAAATAGAGATGTTAGGGCACATACTGTTGCATTAGCTTACTTTCCCCAGTCTTCATTGCCTTTCAAGCAGGTTATGACATGTGATTTGTATATTGACATTTCTTGTCATTAACTCAAATCATTTTAATACCCAAATGCTGAATTCTTACTTTTAAAGGGATTAAGTAAAGCTTGATATATAAGAATTGTTAGATAAAGTAGGCAGTACTCACTAGTACTCAGGCTTTAACAAACAAAATTGATCAAAGATTTGAGCATTAAAAAAATGAAAACCAAATTTTAGAAGTATGGGGAAGTATATTTCTAATCTTGGAGTAGAGAAGGACTTTCTAATTGGTACATAAAATTCATAAGTCATAATAGAAAAAATGGATAAATTTGAATAAATCAAATTAATAACTGCCTTCCTCAAAATAACTTCATTGTAAGTAAAGCAAAATAAGCAACAACATACTGGGAAAAGCATTTATAACACAATTGGTAGACATAAATATAATTTTAAGATTTCAAGCAACACTTTTTATATTTTATTGGCAGAACATAGTCACATAGCCCATAGGCAAGAGAGGCCAGTCTTTTAATTGAGTAGAAAAAAGAATAGTTCCTGTTACTAACAGAAAGGGGAGGATGGATGATGGAGACAGCTACAAATAGAAATATCTGTCACACAAGTAAACTCAAATGAACAACCAGATGTAGTGTTTTAAAATGAAATGTGCTACAAAAAAAAAAAAAAAAAAAAAAAAAAAAAAAGAAGAAGAAGAAGTATTAGGGATTACCAGAGACAAAGTAGGTTCTGGTAGCTTTACATATAAGAGTCAGGGAGGACTTCTTGAAGAGGTGACATTTAAGCAAAGACCTGAATGAAGTGATAGAATCTACATGAAAATCTGGTGGATGGTACATGTATGAAGGCTCTGACATAGGTAGAGCAAGAAAGTCGTGAAAAAGGCGGGGGTGGGGGGAGTGATGGATGAGGCTGGACTTGTGTGTTGGGGGCCAGATAATATCGGTTGTTGTCATGTCCTTGTTAAAGAGTGGATTATTTTCCTAATCTGACAGGAACTCATTTGAGGATTTTTAGCTATAAGGAGGCTAGGCTAGGGGACCACTGTGGGGCTTTAGGCAGGAGATGGACTTGACTTGGATGAGAGTGATAGAAGTTTTGAGAAGTGGTTAGAGTTGGGATATATTTTGTAGGTGAGGCCAATAGGATTTAATGATGGTTTGGATATGAAATGTGAGGAGAAGAGAGCGGTGGAGATTAACTCCTAAATTTTAGGCCTTTGAACATATGAGTAGTTGGTTGTATCATATTCTGAGACACAGAGGGTCAGGTTTGTGAGGAGATAGGAAATAAAAAATTTTATTGTGGTCAAATTAAATCTGAGATACCTAAGAGGCATTCAAGTGGAATTATTGACTAGGCAGTTGGAGATCAAGAGTAGAGGAAACGGTTTAAGAGAGAAGTTTAAGAGCCATCACTATGTAAGTAAAACCATGGGGTTAAAGAAGGTCACCTAGGGCAGTGGTTCTCAACCCTGTATGCACAGAATCACTTGTGGAACTTTTAAAAAATACTTGAACCTCATCTGAAACCAATTAAATCAGAATCTCTAGATTGTCACTATTTTTTAAAAATCCCTTAAAGTGATTCCTAATATTCAGCTGGAGTTGATAGCAACTGATCTGGGCATTAAGGACTGAAACTGTTCATTCTTCATTGGATTAGGCTGTATAGAGGACCTTGAAACATAATTTTAGCATACTGGTGGGGAGGGAGATCTGCCTGGAGGAGGTTGTAGAGTGAATGGGTGATGAGGAAGTGGAGACAGTGATTATAAGCAGCTATTTCAAGGAATTTTGCTAAAACGATGGCTGGAAATTGCAGCAGCAGCTAAAACACAGTTAGAGAAAATTTACCTTGATACTCAGCATTTCAACATCTACATCCCCAAATTTGAATGGTAGAAATAGTTAAAGTGAATGTGGTTACCAGTTTAATAACTTTTAAAATAAATCTTTTGTGCTATAACTTTTCAAATATTGATTTTATAGTTATAGAACTAGGGATCAAGTAATTTTGGCTTTTAACTTTTTAATGTAGTGACTTGTCCTCTCTATTACAACTACAAAGCATACATTTAAAATATCTTTTACTTCTTTAAGGCTGATAAAGAATTTGTATGGTCTTTGTGGAAACGTCTTCAGGTGACAAACCCAGATATCACACAAGCAGTCAGTTTGGTCGTGGAAAGGTAAGTTCTCAAGTTGTCTCATGAGTATTTGATTTGTTGAATTTATTTCTGTTTGTTATTAAAATTAAAACTTGGTGCTAATCCCTTAAAGCAGGGGTCCCCAGGGGCTGGGGACTGGTACTGGTCTGTTGCCTGTTGGGAACTGAGTGCACAGCAGGACTTGAGTGGTGGGCAGTTGAGCGAAGCTTCACCTACATTTGCTGCTGCTGCTCCCCAGCACTGGCATCATGCTTCAGCTCCACCTCAGATCATCAGGTGTTAGATTCTCATAGGAGCACTGGTCCCTGGTGCCAAAAAGTTTGGGGACTGCTGCCTTACAGAGGCATTTGATTTCCAAATGAATGTGAAACATGATAAAATTATCAAATTTATTTGCAGGTAAGAGGTAAAACTGTAACTTTGTGTGTGTGTGTGTGTGTGTGTGTGTGTGTGTGTGTGTGTGTGTGTGTGTGTGTGTGTGGTCTGTCTGAGCTGTTACAGATCACCTTTAAAAACTGGGGAAGTCCGTTTTTGGCTTCTTACTCAGAGATTGCTCTTGTTAGCAATTTCCTATATGTGATCCTTCCTAGATATGGCTCAGTTTTCCCCTAAGATAATTGCAGTGTTTACTTGAAAGCCTGGAATGACCTTGCCAGAGTAGAGTGAGTGGTCTGGGGTTGGTTGAGGAATTTCACTTAGCACTCTGTATTATCCTGAAGGGGATGCCCAGTCATTTAACTATAGATTATTGGGCCTCTCCTTGGTCATTAGAAACAGTGGAGTGATGCTAACTACTTATCATATGTTTGGTATACAGTAGTCCCATGACACTTAGCACAGCAATTAAAACACTTGCTTTCCTATTAAATGGATTTTATTACATTTCATAAATGAGAAGCTAAGCATATG
Organism: Cynopterus sphinx; assembly: GCA_030015415.1. Classification (NCBI taxonomy): domain Eukaryota; kingdom Metazoa; phylum Chordata; class Mammalia; order Chiroptera; family Pteropodidae; genus Cynopterus; species Cynopterus sphinx. The sequence continues at coordinate 73,071,443 of CM057385.1, read as the reverse complement.
GATGCCTTTTTATTTTCTTTATTAGAATCATGATCATATAATCTAAATATCATTTTTTTGATTACTTAAACTCTGTTCACCTTTGGAGTCTTGCCCTGGGTTCACTCCAATAGTGTCTGGAATTTGACTTTTTAAAATCTTCGATACATCCCTATGTCTTAATATTACCATGCTTGGTTATCAAAAGCTTTTAAAATAGTGTCATTAGTTTCTCCTCATATTGCTTGTATGTCTAATTTGTCAATCAGTTTTTCCCTTTTGATGATCAGAATTAAGTCTTTTGTTGAATGAAGTACCTTTGTTACTTCCTTAGTCATCCTTGAGATGAAATGTTATCACTCTGTCTCACTCTTGTTTTTCAGCCTCCTGGCCTTCCAGAAAGATATAATTTTAGGACTTCAGTTGTCAGTTCTGTGATTCTTTCTTTGTCCTTTTCTCTTTTATTTGTATATGTTTTTTAAACTTTCTAATTTGTTATTTTTTAAAACTTTCTAAAGTTATCTTTAATTTTCAATTTCTTCTTGGTTGAGACAGCAAATATTAAAATATTGTTAAGTTATCATTTCCATTCTTTAAGATTTCTGTTTTTTATATTCTATGATATACATTTGTTTATATAAAATATACATATATACAATTTATAAGTAAATGTACATTTATTGGGAGTGAGTACTCAAAAAAAGCCTTTTTTAATGATAAGGTATATAATGGAAAATTTTGGAGGTTACTACTTTTCAGTAATGATTCTCAAAATTTTTGTGTTAATAAGATATATTTGGATAATTTGGTAAAATGCATATCTCAAACATTCCTTCGTATATTGCATTGTGTATACACTACCCAGGTCAAATCTCCTTCATCACCATATTTGATTCCCTTAACTCCTTGCTACCTGCCTCCTCCTGACCCTTCTTTCCCTTTGGTAAGCACCATACTGTTGTGTGTATCTATGAGTTTTTGTTTGTTTGTCTTGTTTATTTGTTGCTTTTAGTTTTATATCCCACATATGAGTGAAATCATAGGGTTCTTGACTTTTTACATCTGACTTATTTTGCTGAGCATGATATTCTCAAGATCCATTCTTGTCGTTGCAGAGGTATTTTTAGAATAAGCTTTCCAGGTAATACTGTTGTTTTAGTCTATAGATCACACTATGATATACTTTGGAATTTGAGTTGACTTTTGAAATTGGAAACCTGTAAGTGGCATTTATAATTTTATAATTATGTAACTATTTATTTCCTAAAGAACCATGGAGTATGTTTGCAGCTGTTGAGAAAGGAAAATGTTATGCCATTCAGTCTATCTCTATCAAAAAAGGATATTTTCACTGTCAAAGTTAAATAGACTATCATTTTATATGGTCTTTTAATTACCCAAATTATATTACCTTTAAGTCTGTTTAATATTTGTGCCCTGCTCTTCCTAGAAAACATTTTTTTACCCCTGAAATTTATAATTGCCCTTCCTTTCTGCTTTTCCTTTTTTATCATAAAGAATAGTTCAGATATTTGTATATTGGCTAAAGACAGTCTTCCCTAGGCCTTTTGGCTTATGAATTTTGACCAGTTACTTTTTGAATCTACTCACAACTGTCAGTCAACCTAGAATTTTTTTCATTGTATTGTTGAATTAGTGCCACGGTTCTAGGATCCCACATCTTCTTTTCCATTTTTGTTAGATTATATTTTCAATTATTTTTTTCTCAGAAGCATGCATAACTGGTCTACTTTCTGACTCTGTACATGCCTGCAAATGTCTTTCTTTTGTCCTTATGCTTGATTGATACTTTAGCAGAACGTAACATTTTTTATCCATGTAATTTCCCTCAGATTTTTCAAAGTGTAACTCTATTTTTCTTTTCCATTTTTCCTTCCTTCCTTCCTTCCTTCCTTCCTTCCTTCCTTCCTTCCTCCCTCCCTCCCTCCCTCCCTCCCTCCCCTCTTTTCCTCCCTTCCTTCCTCCCTCCCTCCTTCCCTCCCTCCCTCTCTCCACCCTTCCTTCCTTCCTTCCTTCCTTCCTTCCTTCCTTCCTTCCTTCCTTCCTTCCTTCCTTCCTTCCTTTTTCTTTTTTAAGCATATAGTGGTGCTACCAAGTATATATGTGATTCTGATATAAATGTGATTCTTATTTTTCTCATGTTAGCTTGCTTAGAGCTTTTAGGATTTTCCCATTTTATGTGAGCTTGTAAAATTTCAACATTAACTCTTAATCTGGATATTTTAAAAGTTTATCCTTCTCAGACTATGGTGGGCTCTTTCACTCTCAAGACTTAAAGTTTTATTTTGATTGAGGAAATGTTCTTTTATATTTTTTCCTCATCATGTTCTTTTTTTTTTTATGGCATTCTATTAGAGGTTGGACCTTCTGGATTTAACCTGTTTTTTTCTTACATTTATCATCTGTTATAATATCTCCTGAATTGGCTTCTTGATACAGGACAGGTGAAATTCCCCCAAATAGGGAGAACTCAAGACTTGCAACAAGAGAGAGTTATTAGCTATGTTCAAGAAAATTCATATGCACACCAAAATTAGTCAAAGGAAAGTTTGTTAGAGAAAGGTTAATGTCACCCCTGGGGTGAGGAGGAAGAAGAGAAGGAAGAAGAGGAACAATGACAACAATGATGTTGTGTGTTGTCCTTTGGTTCTTCCCTGCCTAGTCAGTAAAGAATTACAGGTCAGTGAGATTGAGAAGAAGTGAGATTTATTGAAAGTACGTTTTAGGAGAGGAGTTCATGCTAAGGAAGGCTGTAGAATTTAAGAGATGAAGAGAGAAGATATTACGCCCCAAAGGGAGAAGTTTGTTTCCAGCCAGAAATATTGTAACAGCACGGGAATGGGAAGGTCCATTTATATTTGGGCCATGAGGGGAGATCCTAGATGATCCCTGTGTGAGATCACCTTGATTGACAGTTGGCTGCTATATAACGCTTTGCCTACTGTGCATGTATTTACCCAGAATTCAGTCTGTTATAGATTCATGAACTCCTAGGCATAGTCATGGTATTATAATCATGGTATAGTGAGGCTGAAGTTATGGGCAGTACTTCTTGTGCATGCTTTTGAAGCTGGTTTAACCAGCAGCTTTTATGGCCTTTATTTTATTTATTTTTTAATTGATTAATTAATTATTTTTAATGGTGACATTGGTTAATGAAATCTATTAAGTTTCAGCTCTACATTTTAACAATAAGGCATATATATTTACACTGTGTGTTCACCTCCCATAGTTAGATTTCTTTATATCACCACATATGGATCCCTTTTCCCCGTCTACCTCCCCCTCCCCACTCTGGTTACCACTAGTCTATTGTCTATGTCTGTGAGTCTCTGTTTGGTTGTCCTGTTCATTTGTTGCTTTTAGGCTTATATCCCACATATAAGTGATAACATGTGATTTTCAACTTTTTCTGTCTGGCTTAATTTGCTTATTTAGCACGATTATCTCGAGGTCCATCCATATTGCAAATGGCAGAATTTCATGTCTTCTTACTGTGACTTTTATGATCTTTATGCTTTAGGATTTGGGATAATTTAAAACCCTAAAAGGGAGGTGTTCCTAAGAGGTACTTAAAGAAGATCTTCAAGGGAGGTTTTTATGGTTACAGAGCTGGGCCTGTCACTCATGCCTAACTACCTAACAGTTAACTCTCCATAGACAGAGCATGGTAGAGTGGGAGATCCTAAGAGAGACTCAGAGACAGAGACAGTAGAGAGAGAAGGGAACAGTGAAAAGGACAGAAAAAGACACTGAGAGAAACTGAGAGAAAGACACTGAGAGGGATCTTGAGTGCTTGGGGAATTCAGTTTACATAATTCTTAGTTTCTGTGAATTACAGTTTAAGGACTATGTTTACCCATGCTCCTTTGATGGTATGGGCATACAGTGTAAAAGGATAAGAGCACCATAGCATGAAAAGTTAAGAATGGGTAGTGCAAAAAGCCTGCTGGCAGTTCCCAGCCTTTGATCCTTCTGTTCCCCATGGTTTTAGCCGTAGGGAATGAATGATTTTTATTTTGTGTAGGATGTGACTTAAAGACTCAGTTTTTCTGTTTTCCCTTCATGGTGTGGGGAAATGGTTTATTAACAATCCCAGCAGAAATCTCCTTTGTTCTGCAGGTATCCTCCTGGTCTGGCTATAGGGCTGATCAGCATATTGGAGTCTGAATGTAGCTTGATTTAATATTTTAGTTCTCTTGCCTCTTCCCTACTTTATTCTTAGTTTTCCTTTCATCAATAAATAAATTTTCTTCCATTTGCCCTATTTCATTATTTGAATTTTTAAATTTAGAAATCAGGTCTTTTAAGAAATTTCTTATTCTATTTTTTTCAAAGCAGTCTTATTTAAAAGAATAACTTTTTAATCTTTCAGATTATAATTTAAGGTTTTTTTTTTTTTTCCTGTTTCTTGTATTATCTTTGTTTTCTGTTGGGTAACCTCTCTATTCTTAGGTTTTTCTTTAATGATGATGGTTTTCTTCAAGTGCATGATGATCCTTTACTTACTGTTCATATTTTTGTCTGAAGGTCTATATTGCTCAAAGTAGATATGTTGCTCATAATGGCTTCACTTTACGTTTTTGTATATCTTTTCTAGAAGGCTCCTCCTGTGAATGGAAGGATTGACTAGACTTTTTGTTTAAAAAAAAATAGGGGTGGGGGGTAATTTACTTCACTGTAAAGAAGGAAAGTTAGGCTCTTAAGTCATTTCCTTTCTGACAGTATTGTTTGCCCGAACAGTTATAATAGGGATCTTTGTCAAGCAAATAGTTGTTTTGAAAGTAATGGGCTGCAGGCAAATTATGCTGGTAGCTCTTCTGAACTTGGATGAGTGGGAAGACCAGCTTTCTGGTAAATGGTTCCTTAATTAGTTATCTTGATTCCTGGGGCTTCTGCTCTCTATATTTCCTGAGTAGATACTTAATGGATCTCTGGGCCTCTTGGGAAAAACAGCTCCTTTTCTACTATAGACATCATTTGCATTTTGAATGATGATATTTCTCCTATGAATTCGTCTCTGAGCTCATTCTTCTCTCTTTCATATACTTGTTAAATTTATGGTTTATTTTGGACCCCTTTTCTTTTCTTTTTTCTTTTCTTTCCTTTCCTTTCCTTTCCTTTCCTTTCCTTTCCTTTCCTTTCCTTTCCTCTCCTCTCCTCTCCTCTCCTCTCCTCTCCTCTCCTCTCCTCTCCTCTCCTCTCCTCTCCTCTCCTCTCCCCTCCCCTCCCCTCCCCTCTCCTTCCTCCCTTTCTCTTTCTCTCTCTCTCTCTCTCTCTCTCTCTCTCTCTCTCTCTCTCTCTCTCTCTCTCTCTCATAGGTGAGGCAACCCTTGGTTGACCTCACAGGTTGCAAGGACCTTGTCAGCTTACAATTCCTTATTTTTTATATATTTTTTTAACCTTTATAGCACCAAGTCTTCCTAGGTAGTCTCCCATCTAAATACTAACTAGGCCTGACCCTGCTTAACTTCTGAGATCAGATGACATCGGGCTTGTTCAGGGTGGCATGGCCTTAGACTCTTTTTCTTGTTTTACATGCTCATTGGGATTTAGTTAAGGCATTGTGATTGAGGATGTCATTGTCTTGTTGTCAGTTCATCTTCAAGAGGGAATATGATATTTTTAGGTTACAGTGTATTCTAGTATTTTGATATATCATATTTATATTTAATCAGTGTCTTGTTGTTGTGTATTAAGGCAGTTTTATTTTTTAAAAATTGAATAATGATGCTGTGGACAAAGCTTTGCCCGCATCACTGATTTCAGTAGCTGGTGCTATTATTGACATAGTGGATAGAAGCTGGGATTGCTAAACATCTTGAAATGAATAGGATAATCCTGCTCAATTAAAGAGTTCAACTATTCCAAATGCCATTAGTACCCTTTTGGAAAAGTACTGGCCTTAACTATAATTCTTTATTTTTTAGACCTTTTGGTACTATATTATATGTCCTTGTAAGTTTTTTGGTTGGATATCTTTATACAGAAGTTTGTATGCATATGTTTTAGTTTGATGCAAAGGCAGAGAAAATATACTAATGAACTCCCATGTTTACTTATCACTCGGCTTGAACAATAATCAACACATAACCAATCTTGTTTCATCTAGAAATTTCTACTCCTTCTGCTCTTCTGCTTCCTCTACCACCAATGGATTATTCTGAAGCAAGTTCCAGACATCATGATATTTTACCTAATATTACATTAGTGTTTACAGTCAACTTTTATTATTCACAGCAGTTATATTTTATAAAGTCATTGTGAACACTGAATTAGCTAACACTGAACCATGTCTCCTATGGTAAATAAAAGATTAGAATCCTGAGTGCCACAATGGTTTTGTCAGCTGATCAATATGTAAGTAACCTTATTTTATGGGTAGTTTTCATTTAAAGATAATTACTTTAATATGTACTGATTTATATTGAACTCATGACCACTAGCATTATAACTCATGCTGTAATAAAGCCCTTTTTTATGTAAGAGCACTAGACAGCACTTCAGTATGCTTGGTTTGGGAAGTTCCATCTATTCCTAATTTAGGTGTCTTTTTTTATGAAAGGTTGCTGGTTCTGTTGTATTATATGTATCTACCTTGTTGTTTTGTTTTCTTTTGATAGATATATTACATTAATTGATGGTTTTACTGGTTAAACCAACCTTGCATTTCTGGGGTAAATTCCACTTGGTCATGATGTATAATTCTTTATATATGTTGTTGGATTGGGTTTGTTAGTATTTTTTGAGGATTTTTTACATCTGTATTCATAAAAGGAATTAGTCTGTAGTTTTCTTATAATGTCTTTATTTTCTTCACAGGTTTTATACTGCGATTTTAAAGGAGGTTGGCAAATATTCCCTTTCTTCAGTTTTTTTTAGAAGAGTTTTAAAGAACTTGGTATTAATTCTTCTTTAAATGTTTGATAGAATTCAGTGGTGAAACCGTCTAGGCCAGGGCATTCTTTGTGTATAACTTTTATTTTTATTACTAATTGAATTTACTTGTTGATTCAGGTTTTCTGTTTTTTCTCAAGTCAGTTTTGGTACTTGTGTCTTTCTAGGAATTTGTTCATTTCTTCTAAGTTATCTAATTTTCTGGCATATAATTTTTTCTGGTTTTTTTTTTTGTACTTTTTTTTATTAGGGAGCTAGTAATATACTCTTAAATTTCTGATGCTAGTTATTTGAAGTATCTCTTTTTTATTGTGGTCAATTTAGCTAAAGGTTTGTCAGTTTTATTATTATTTTTTTAATCTTTTCAAAGAACCAGCTTTTGGTTTCATTGATTTTCTCTATTGTTTTTCTATTTTCTGTTTTATTGATTTCTTCTTTAATCTTTATTGTTATTCCTTCATTCTTCTTGATTTAGGCTTAATTTGCTCTTATTTTTCAGTCTCTTATAGTGGAACATTAGATTATTGACTTCAGGCCTTTTTCCTTTCTTAATGTAAGTATGTGTATGTATAAATTTTCCTCTAAGCATCACTTTAGTTGCATCCCCTATGTTTTAATATTGTGTGTCCTGATTTTCCCTTATCTCAAAGTATTTTCTGGTTTTTATTTTAATTTCCTCCTTGATTCACTGTTTATTTAGGAGTATGTAGTTAAAATTTCACATATTTGTGAGTTTCCCAATTTTTTTCTCATTTGATTTCCAATTTTATTTCATTGCATTCAGATAACATCTTCTGTATTCTTTTTATATTTATTGAGTTTTGTAATGTTCTAGCATGTGGTCTATCTTGGGAATGTCCCAGGTATACTTGAAAAGTATATATAAATATATGTATATATATTTATTCTGTTGTTTTGGGGCAGAATATTCTAATGATGTCTGGTCAAGTGTTTATAGATTTATTCGTGTCTTCTGTTTCCTTGTTGGTCTTCTGTTTAGTTGTTCTGTTTATTTTTGAAAGTAGATGTATTAGTCAAGATTTTCAGAGGAACAGAACCAAAATGATTTGGTTTATTTTAAATAATTTAAAATAAAGAGGCTTATTTTAAAGAATTTTCTTATGTGATTATACAGATTAGCAAGTTCAAATCTTCAGTGTGGGCTGGCGGGTTCAAGATCGAGAAGAGCTGATGGTGCTCATAAAGTCTGAAGGAAAATTTTTGTTTAGGGAGGCTGGTCTGTTTGTTCTGTTTAGACCTTCCACTCCTTGGATGAGACACACGCATATTATGGAGGCATTCTACTTACTCAGAGTTCACCAATTTAAATGTTATCTAAAAACACATTCCACTTTTATTGTTAAAATTAACCATTAGAGTGGGCTGTTGAAGTCTAACTATTATAATTGAATTGTGCGTTTCTCCTTTAATTTCTGTCATTTTCGCTCGTATATTTTGGTCTTCTGTTATTAGGTGCATATATATTTATAATTGTTATATCTTCCTGATGGATTGACTCTATTATCATTATGTTGTTTTTCCAGACTTTAGTTTCAATGTATTTGAGTCTCGAATCTAAATTAAGTCTTCTGCTGACAGCACATTTTTTGGACCATGTTTTTCAATAAAGTATGACAAGCTCTGCCTTTTGATTGGATTGTTTAATTTATTTACCTTTAATGTTATTGATATACTTAAATTCTGTCATTTCACTTTTTGTCTTCTCAATGTCTCATGTCTTTTTTGTTCCTGTGTTCCTCCTTTACTTTCTTTTGCATTTAGTGAATAATTTCTGTCACATTTTAATTTCTTTAATGATTTTTCCCTTTTTTTTTTTAAGTTGGGTGCTGTAGGCTATCTTAACAGAATAAGCTTCAGATTTTTTCTCAAACAATTCTAGGGATATATAGAAACATTACTGAAATACAGCTATATTTCCTTTTATCACTTTTTGTTCTACGTATTAAATCTATTAATGTTACAAACACAACAGTGCATTTTTATAATTATTTCTTCATGCTTTGTTATTTCCTTAGCCCAATAAAACTTTGCTACCATCCACCTCATTTGTTGTTATTGGTAATTATATATGTTACATTTTTATGTTTTAAGCCCATCAATACATTATGTACATATTTTAAGCAATTGCTTTTCAAATCAGTTAAGAAGTATAAAAACATGCTTTTAAAGTGGTGGTCTTTGTTTTTTTGTGAATTCAAATTACTGTCTGGGACCACTTGGTTCTTAGAATTTTTCTCTCTTTTTTGATCTCTATTTTTGCAATATTGTCATAATGGCTTTCTTTACTTTTTAAAATGTGATTTCTTTCAGTTTTGTGAACATATTTATAATAGCTATATTTGGTTTTTAAATTTTATTTATTTTTTTTTAGTAAATCCAACATGTGGTCACTCTCTCAATTTCTGTTGCCTTTTTTCATCCTGGTATATAGATTATACTTTTCTTTTTCTTTGTATAACCTGTGAATTTGTTTTTTAAAACATGCACATTTCAGATATTACATTGTAGCAATTTTGTTTGGTTTCCCCCACACTTCTCCCCCAGGCTTGTTATCATCTGCTTGTTTATTTGATTGTTGACTGGCTGGATTATTTTAGTAAAGTCTGTTTCCCCTCCCACAGTGTTAAGTCTCTGATAGTGGTCTTAAGGAAAGTGCAGCTTTGGTTTAGTCCATAGTCACCCTAGGATGACAGTGATTTTGGTAGGGTTCTCTTCTTTTTTCTCTTGACCACACCCAGCTGTTAAACTTCACTAATAGGTTGCTGATTGCTCAATTGTTTTAAACAATGCCCGAGGGCATAAATTACTCTACAATCCAGTTGTGGCTCCTCTGAGTCAGTGTTTGATATCTTTTCCAACCCTTGAAGTGCTCCTCTCAGTTGTCTTCTCATTTTTCTTCTGCCAACTAGCAGGCCTAAAGTTGACGTGTATCTTGAATCTCCCACAAACTGCCTTACACCACAACCTGCACTATCCTTGAGAGTGCCTCTAGGCTTGAACTTCTCCACACTGTGTTGCAAATGAAGTTAGTTCCTTTTGGGAAGAGATTATAAACTGTATGTTTTATAATATGCTCTCTACTCCTCCCCCACACCAGGAAAAATCTGAACCAGGCCTCTGGAGCTGGGTGTGTGGACAATATTATGCTTCTTTCTGAGTGAGCTGATTGCTTGGTGGAAGAGAAGCTACAGTCTTAGGTCCTCTTGGCTTGCCTCTCCTGGTATAGAAACTTTGTTGCCATAAACTGCTAAGGGAGTTTGGGGTCTCCAATATTCTCAGTAAGGGATGCCAAAGGCAGAATGTTTTGATCCACAAATGGGGGCTGGGCAGAAGAATGGAGTCCCCTCCTCTCCGCCACACTTGCCTAAGACTTGGCCTCAGCAACATTTAGCTGGGGTGGGAGCAGGATGAAAATCTGGGGGAAAAAAGCCCTCCAGCTGGGGGCTGGGGAATATGGAGGAGTCCTGTGTCCTTTACTGCAGCAATCTGGAATGGATTCCTCACCTTGCTGATCTTGGAGGGTGGAGGAAGGGAATGGTCTTGTTTCTGAAACCATAAATGCTTGCTGCTCTTACTGAATTTTTATGATTTTGCTGAATAGGTATTTCTTCATTTGCTATTTGCCCTTAGGGTTATTTACAAAGGATTTCAATTTTTTTTTTTTTTTAGGGTTTTTACTAGTTTTGCTGGGAAGTGGGTCAGCAAACTCTTCACATTGTCATGTCAGAAGTCAATATTCCAATGTTTGGTGTTTTAAGCTTCTAGACTTTGTGCTAATTTGTTATCTAGCAATAGATGACTTAAACACTGGATCAAAAGATACATAGAGTTGTAATTGTGATACCTGCTGCTAAATTGTTGTGCAAATTAAACTTCTAGAAATGCAAGAAAGTATTTGTTTTCCCTATGTTATAGTCAGATTGTTTTCAAACTTTTGCATCTTTGCTTATCTAAAAGATAAAGAATAATATCCTGGAATAGTTATCACTTGGATTTTTATTATGCATGAATGAAGTCTAAGAGGCATTTTATATACTTTTGTATAAAATTTATCTCTTGGTGTATCTATTGCCTATGGCATTTCTAATTCATGTCCTATGGTACTGTTCAAATTCAGTATATTATGTTATAGAACTTATAGGCTTTTCCTTTGAATGTTTTTAATACCTAACTTTTTCACTACTACATGCTTGCCTTTTTTTTTTTTTTTTTACTTTAAATTTCACATCTTGAGGGTAATCTTTGATACCTTTTGGTCTCTTTTTGAACAGAAAATCAATTCCTAAGTTCAGTCACTTTCTCTTTCGCAGTGTCACTCAAATCCAGTAATTCCTTTGTGTTCTTAACTTCCAAAGCCTCTGTTGAGGCTTTTATAGCATCTCAGCTCTGGACATCTTATTGATTTCTTTTTCAAGCATCAGTTCTGTTTTACATCTTCATGTTGAGACAAAGCAAGACAAAAGGCACCAAAGAAAATAATTTATTAAATTTAGGTTAAAGGTAACCAATGAAAATTCTAGGACCTTTTTAATGGATATATAGGGGAAACTTATTAGGATTGGATGCCTAGGGAAATCCAAATGTTGCAAGGAAACCGATTTGTGAGATTCAGAAATGTATAGCCATCATTCAAACATATTTCCACAACATATACTCATTTAACAAATATCAGTTGAGTGTCACTTGAATGTCAGACACTGTGCTAAAAGTTGCAGAAACATAGCCTAGTATTATCTATTCAGGAAGATGCAATTTGTAATAGAATCTGCTAAGTACTATGATAAGTGTATTCATATTAATGTAATTATTTCTTTCCTTGATTTCTGGAAAAAGATGTAAAAAGAGTTTTCAGTATTTCTAAGTAGAAGTTTAAATTATTGAAAATAAAATTTTAATTTTCCTAATAGAATAATACCACACAAATAATAAACATTTGTGTATATGTATTTTCCTTATGAATTTGTAGAAACGATTATTTTCTTTGATTTATAGATATTTGAATTTACCTGTTTTCATGAGTTTTTTATGACCTGCTACTGCCAAAAACACATTTGGGATATATCACTTTAAAAAAAAATTAATTTTTGTTACATCTTTTTACCCATCCTTCCACCCCCACTCCCCTCTGTCAGTTACCAGGTTGTCCTCTGTGTCTGTGAGTTTGTTGTCATTTAGTTTGCTCCTTTTGTTCCTTAGATTCTGACTATAAGTGAAATCATATGGTAGTTATCTTTCTCTGTCTGACTTATTTCACTCATCATAATACCAAGTAGGTTCATCGATGTTGTTGCAGATGATAAGATTTCATTTATTTATGGCTGAGTAATATTTCATTGTAATGAATATATCACTTGTTTATTAGTACTGCAAATTTCCTTGCTATTATACATAAATTTTTAGCTCATAATATTAGTGTCATTAGAGTTCAACTACTGTTTTATTTTTGAATGCGTAGGAAACATTACAGCTTCAATAGCGAGAAATGATAAACATTGAAGAAACAGTAACATGGAGTTTCGTAGAATATCAGTACATTAGGAACTTGAATTGTTCAACTTATCTTTGGATAACTAAAAATGTATTATAGTTTTAAATAATCCTACCAGAAACATTTCTAATCATGTTGGTAAGGTTCTCTTTTTTATTTTGATTTCAATGAATTGAATGACTTCTCACACTGATTATTGATTTGAAATTAGATCAGAGAATGTTAACTAGGTTCTTATGTAAATTTCTGGTTTGGGTAATATTTTCATGATAATTATACCTGCTTTTCCGCCTAGTTTCATAAATTACTTTAGAGGTAAGAGCATAATAAAGCATATTTAAGTTGATGTTGTTTTTATGATTCATTAAATATCATTAAGCAGACCATACAGAGATCATACAGAGACTTCATTTGCTCATGAGAGTCTATAACTTCTTGAATACTGCTTTAACAATATTTATATTTCATTATAATTATTTATATGTTTCAGTCTTTTGCCTTTTCCCTTGAACAGTTATGAGGAAAGGGCCATATCATACATGTTTTCCACAGTGCCCAACACAATTCTTCAATTAGTGCACAAAAGCACTGAATAAATGAATGAATGAGCAGGCGAGTGAACGATATTAAAATACAAGATAGTGGAAACTAGTGTCTTCAACATAAGAATAAATAAGTATATTTTTATATTAAGAAGTTAATGTTAGGAAGTAGTTTAAGAAAGTCCTCAAATTTGTTTTGTTCATTGCATCCAGTGAATAAACTATGTAATTCAGTAAATGTTTGAAAAATTGATTTGATTTATTGAAAGAATTTTTTATTCTTTCACATAAAACATGTTAGCTTTAATTTAATAAGCATAAGATCAAGTCTTGGATTTGATATTAGTATTTGTGGAAGTCCAAATTTTTATTTAGTTCTTTAACCTCTATTAGATTGAAAGTGTAGATTCTTAGAAAATTGTCTGAGTGACTTTAGTTAAAATAATTTATTTGAATACTTAATCACATATATTATCAAAGGGAAAATATCACATCATAAGCTCATACAAAATGAAAGTTTGAAACTATAACAGTAGGAATTTCGGTTAAATATCATGGATTGAGCAAAGTGTTTCTCACTATAGTTGACTCTTAAACAACACAGTGGTTAGGGGTGTTGACCCCCTGCATAGTCAAAAGTCCTCGTATAAGTTTTGACTCCCACAAAACTTTACTAATAGCCTGATGTTGATCAGAAGCCTTTTTGATAACATAAACAGTTAACATATATTTTATGTTATATGTATTATATACTGTGTTCTTACAATAAAGTATGCTAGAGAAAAGAAAATGTTATTAAGTAAATCATAAGGAAGAGAAAATGCATTTACAATACTGTACATATTTATTGAAGAAAATCTGTGCATGAGTGGACCCACACAGCTCAAACCTATGTTTTAGAAAGGTCATCTATACTTCTTTCAAAAATCTCACTTAAACGATTTAAAGGGATTTTTGAAAATATATGGATAAAGAGAGCAGGAGAAAACAATGGGCAAGAAAGAGATATTACTAAATTTTTGAATGACGTTTAGTGAATTGATAAGTGGTGACTGACTAAGCAAAATGGAGAAAGCTGAAATCTACAATACCTAATAAGGTTTGTAATATATAAAAATAAAGATCTCTGATGGATGAAGTGAGTGATGATGATAAAAGAAATAGGAAAATTGACTTACAGTGTATGTAAAGGGCACATAGACAGACTCCCAGTACTCCTCTTATCAACGCAGGAGGCAAGAGTTTTATTCTCTTGAGAGATCAAAACAAGTAGCCTCTGGACTTAGGGATCTCAGAGATATCAAGTACAGTGGTTAGAGTTATGCTGAGAAATAAATAAAAGCCCATTCTTCTGAACAATGAACACTCACTGAATTGTTCAGCTCCAAGAGTGCTGGAAGCTGTGCATTGTCATAGTTAAGCAGAAGACTTAAGAATTCTTCTCTGGAGAAACTGAGAAGACTTATTGAAAAAACAGAGAGACACTAACATTTAGGAGTCCTCTAACAAAATGACAGGTGCTCCATTCAGGTATCTATAGAGTAGATTTTGTGTTGGCAAGCTGCTCTCCTCCGACCCCCGACCCTCCCTATGAAAACTACCAATAATTTTCTTTAGTGCTTTGGTCTTAAATATAAATGGACAACAAAGGATCATAAGACCGTTGAAGAAAACCTCTAACATAAAAGATAAGAAATCAAAAGTAACTGAAAAATGGACCTCAGAGGAGACAGGGACAATGCAGAAGAAAATGCCCATGATAAATATCTTAATGCAGATAAGAGGTTTTACATGTATGAAACATGACTGGGAGGCAAAAAATGAGAAGGAATACATGGAAATTAAATGATTGTCAAAAAAGTAACAAGAAGGTGTGGGATAAAAGTTGAGTAAGTCTCAAAAATTTGAACAAAGGAACAAAGAAGTAAAAAGCAAAAAAGAAAAGAACATTAGAGAATCAATCTACATGTTCTAATGGCAATTATTAGGAATTTGAGAATTAGAGAACAAATAAAAGGACATTATTAAAGAAATAATTCAAGAAATTTCTCAGACTCAAGAAACTTGAGTTCTCAGGTTCAAATGCTTTTGACCATACAGGCCCACTGATATAGACCAGTAATATAGAAAGGTATTTTATGTTTCTCCTTGGGAATTCTGGAGGTAGTGGTAAGTAAATAGAAATCTGAGCAAATGAAGTGACACATAATTTTTATTTTTTAAAAAAAGAAGGAAGAGTTTTATTAACATTTCCCTTTATCTAATTAACACAACCATTCCTGCTAGGATGCCATGTGATGTCATATTGATTGTGAGGGGACTGTGAACCTAAGTCCCTTAAAATTTCCCATTCCAGAGAGTTTATTTTTAAAAAACAGTTTTCAGTGTTCAATTTTATTCCTCAAACTTCTCAGTTACTGCATCTTACCTCTTATATTAGGTATTAGAGAAGTGGGTCTCTACTGATTTTTCTTTGAGATCCTCACACAATTCAGGGGCCGTACAGTTCAACATAAGTTGCTCCTTCTCTTGGTGGGCATGTATTTAATGGTAGAAGGAAGGTAAGGAGGATAAGGCTGTTAAAGATCTGATAAAATGTTCAAAGAAAATTGTACCAAAGGTATTTAAAGGGGCATTAGAAAGCAAGTACGATTTTATTTTGCTCATCTTTAACTGTTGGTAAGTGAAAAAATCTTTAATGAGATGCCATATGTATATATAAACAGTGACATTAATTCAGCCAACCAATGGTGAGGTCATTGATAACAGTGACATTTCTTAGCTCCAAAAGAAACAAAAATTTATATATGAAAGGAAATATAGTATACTATGTTGCTCAGTTGTGAACAATAATTATTATGGATGATTAGTAATATAAAAAAATAGTATTAGGTGGCTCCATAGTATAGTGGTTATCACGTCTGCAGAAGGTCCTGGGTTTGTGCTCTAGGTAGAGCCATGGACCATACCCTGGGTGCACCAGGCTCCAGGTACACCAGGTCTCCCAAGTGTGCCCTGAGTATGCCCGGGGTGCCAGGCCCCAGGTGTGCCAGGCCCGGGTGCACCAGGCCCCCTAGTGCTTGCTGCGAGGTGTGGGAGGAGGCACCCTCCCTTCAGAGATTAAGTTCTTAAGGGGAAATGGCAACATCCATAGATCAGGGGTGGGATTAAAGAGAGAAAAACAAAATTAGTATTGATGGAACCAAAAGGTGAAATATGTAATTAGTCAGCACTGATATACCAGAGGTGCTAAAGTAATCTATTTTAGGGAAAACTCATAGAATGGTGTTCCCTGGCAAGTGTGCAGATATTCCATTGTCCTCTTTACTCTGGGGTAGTGGAAAGCAGACTGGCAGGGGTACACATGTTTGATTCTGGGGGGAATACAGTGGCTTGATGAGGCATGATTCCTGGTATTATGAGAGGCTGGAAGACACTAGAAAAATTATATTTTGCTACCTGCTTATTTCTTGCTATCCCAGTCTTCACTTTGTAAGTATAGATAATAGCTTGGATAATGAGGCATATTGAGTTAAAAACAGCAGTTTTACTTTGCCTGTATCAGTCCCTCCCCCAAGCAGGTGCAGTTCAATGCTGAGAGGTTGCCTCAAACCATGACTTCTTCCCTGGGGTAGGGAGAGGTGGCAAAGAGAGAGTGAAGGTCCATCAGACATCAGTCTACTGCCTGAGGTGCTAGGTTCTGTCTCATCTCAGAGTGCTGACAGAATCAGCATAGTCCAGATGCCTAGGGAAGCTAAGAACAAAATAAGAAGGGCAGGCAGCTTGCTGTTGCTGGCAGAGCTCCGTGGAATTGGGAGAAGGCACAGAAACTGAGGCATCTCCATGAGAAAGGTGGGAGAGGAGTAGAGCATACATCCAAAGTCTTGGCCTTTTATCATGCTCCCTGAGGGTCCAGTTTCTGTCTCACTGGAAATAGCAGTGCTAATGAAACTGGCATACCTTGATGGGGGAAACTAAAAACAAAAGAAAAATGGTGGATTCATATTGTTTGGGAGGCTCTTAGAATCTCTAGCTGAACTTACTGGTGAAGGTCTTATCCTGTCAAAGCCAGTTCACGAAGCCTGGGAGAAGTGGTTGTTTCTTCAAATGCACAGACATCAACACAAAGCTATAAGGAACATGAAGATTCAGGGGAACATTAAATATTCAAAGGAACAAAATGCATTTCTAGTAACCTACCCTAAAGAAATGGATATTTATGAATTGCCTGACAAAGAATTCAAAATACATATCTTTAAGGAGTACACTGAGTTCTAAGAGAACATAGATAAGCAACTAAAGGAAATCAGGAAAACAATACATTAAAAAAAATGTTAAAAAGAAGAGACTAGAAGCAAAAGTAAGCAAGTTCTGGTGCTGAAGAGTATAACTGAAAAACTCAGTACAGGAGTTCTGTAGCAGACTTGATCAAGCAGATGAATCAGTGAATCTGAAGATAAGTCATTTGAAATTATTTAGTGAGAGGAGCCAAAAGAGTAGAGAAAGAAAAGCAAAGAAAGCCTAAGAGACTTATGGGAAAGCATTAGTGATTAATGTACCTTATGGAAGTCCAATAAGGAAAAGAAAGAGAGAAAGGTGCAGAAAGTTTAAAGAAATAATGGCTTAAAACTTCTCAAATTTGGGTAGGGAAATGGACATTCATATTGATGAAGCTTAAAGGAATTCAAATAAGATAAAACTAAAGAATTTTACACACAGTATAATAAAATTGTCAGACATCAAAGACAAATGAAGGAGATATACTTTTCCATATAAACAAAAGTAAGAGAATTCATTACCACTATAACTGCCTTACAAAAAATGCTAAAGGAAGTTGAATAAAAAGGATACTAAATAGCAACATGAAAGCATGTAATAATACAAATTTGCTGCTATAGTAAATCTATGGACAAAAATAGACTAATGTAATACTGTAATGGTGGTATATAAATCATTTAATTCTGATAAGAATGTTAAAAGACAAAAGTCTTAAGTACTATAACTTGAAAAATGTATTATGGCTATACAATATTAAAAAACAACTTGTGACATCAATAACAGTGTGGATGGGAAATGTAGTTTTGTATTCAATTGAAGTTGTTATAAGCTTATAATAAACTTATAACTTAAGATATTTTATGTTAGCTTCCTGGTAACCACAAAGAAATACCTATAGAGGATACACAAAGGAAAAGATAAAGGAATTAAAACATATTCTATGAAAAATCAACTGTTGCAAAGGAAGATAGCAAGAAAAAGAAGAGGGACTAAAGGATTACAAGACAAACAGAAAACAGTTTTTAAAAATGGCAGTAGTATGTCCTTATCAATAATTACTTTAAATGTAAATACATTAATCTCTCCAGGCAAAAGACTTAGAGTGGCTGAATGAATAAAAGTTATATGAGACGAAATAGACTTTAAGTCCAAACTGTCACAAGAGACAGAGAAGGTCATTATATAGAGATAAGTCAATTCATCAGGAAGATATGATATTATAATAATATATGCCTTTAACATCCAAGCATCTAAATGTATAAAGGAAACATTGACAGATATAAAGAAATAGGAATGCAATTTTAATAAGAGTTTTTAATACCCCACTTTCAACAATGGTTAAACTATCTAGACCATTTGTCCCCAAACTTTTTGACATCAGGGCCGGTGATTTTATGAGACTCTAATGCCTCATAATCTGAGGTGGAGCTGAGGTGGAGCTGAGATGGTGATGCTAGCACTGGGGAGCAGCTGCAAATACAATGTAGCTCCTCTTGCTAGCCCACTGCTCACCTCCTGCTGTGCTGCTGGTATCAGTCTGTGGCCCGGGGATAGGAGACCCCTGATCTAGACTGAACATCAATAAAGAAATAGTGGACTTTAACAACACTATTAACCAAATGGACCTAATAGTGATATATAGAACATTCCATCAAACAGCAGCAGAACACACACTCTTCTCAGGTGTCCATGGAACATTTCTAGGATAGATCACGTTAGGTAAAAAAATAAGTTTACCAAATATAAGAAAATTGAAGTTATACCAATTATCTTTTTTAATGACAATTGAATAAGAAATTAATAAAACAACAGGAGAAAGAAAACTGGAAAGTTCACAAATATGTGAAAATTAAATAGATTTAAAAGAAATAAGAGAAATATAAAAGTTTAAGACAAACAAAAAGGAAAACACAATATTCCAAAACATGGGGTGCAGCAAAAGTAGTATTAAGAGGGAATTTTATAATGATAAAGACGTACATTAAAAATAAGAGAGATCTCAAAGAAATTACCTCACTTTATACTTCAAAGAACTTGAAAAGGAAGGACAAACTAAGCCCAATGTTTGCAGACAGGAGGAAGTAAGGATGGAGCAGAAAGAAATTAGTTTGGAAAAACAATAGTAAAACAACCAAGAAAACTAAGAGTTGGAAACATCAGTGAAACTAGAACTTAATTTTTTGAAAAGATCAACAAAATTGACAAACCTTTAGCCAGAGTAACGAAGAGAAAAAAGAAACAGGGCTCAAGTAAGTAAAATTAGAAGTGAAAGAAGAGGCATTACACTGATGCCACCAAATACAAAGGATCATAAGAAACTACTATGAACAAATATATACCAAGAAAATGGATAACCTGGAAGAAATGTTTAAATTCCCAGAAACAGAGAAACTACCAAGAGTGAATCATGAAAAACTAGAAAATCTGCTAAACCTATAATGTAGGAGGAGATTAAATCAGTAATCATGAACCTTCCAAAGAGAAAATTGCAGGAGCAGATGGCTTTACTGGTGAATTCTACCAAATATTTAAAGAATTAAACCAACACTTAAACTCTTCCAAAGAAATTGAACAGGAAGAATATCTAAACTCATTGTATGAGGTCAGCGTTACCCTGATAGCAAAGCCAGAAAAAAAGACACCATAAGAAAAGAAAACTGCAGAACAATATCCCTAATAAACACAGATGCAAAAATTCTCAACAAAATACTAGCAACCTGAATTCAGCACACTTTATATTATACCACAATCAAGTAGGATTTATCCCTGAGATGCAAAGATAGTTCAACATATGCAAATAAGTAAATGTGATACACCACAGAAACACAATAAAGGATTTAAAAAATTATGATTATCTCAATTATGTTAAAAAGCATTTGGTAAAGCTTTACTTTTCTTGATAAAAATATCTCAACAAACTAAAATAGATGGAATTTGCCTCAGCATCATAAAGACCATATATGAAAAGCCCATAGCTAACAAATAATAATGGTAGAAACTGAAAGTTTTCCTTCTAAGAGCAGGCACAAGGAAAGGATTCTCACTCTTCGCACTTTTGTTCAATGCATGTTGGAAGTTCTACTCAGGGCAATTAGGCAAACAAAGAAATAAAAGGCATCAGATTGGAAAAGAAGAGAATTGTGGAGATGACATGATCTACATGGAGAAAACCCTAAAGATTCCACAGAAAAATTGTTAGATTAAATGTAGTAAAGTTATGTGATGCAAAATGAACAGAAAAGTTTCATTTCTATACAATAATGAAAAACAATCCTCAAAGGAAATTAAGAAAAGAACTTTTCTTACAATAGCATCAAAAAGAATAAAATACTTAGGAATAAATTTAACAAGGGAAGTAAAGGACTCCACTGAAAACTATAAAACACTAATGAAAGAATATTAAAAAGGCAAATAAATAGAAAGATTTTTATCCTCATGAGTTGGAAGACGATGCTAAAATATCCATACTATCTATGGCCTTGCTACCCAGAACATACCTGATCCCGTCTGATCTCTGAAGCTAAGCAGGTTTGGGCCACCTAAGAAGACCAGGTACTGTAAACATTGAAAAAATTAAAAAAATCCATACTACTCATAGCAATCTACATATTTAATGCAATCCCTATCAAATCCCAGTGGCATTTTTTTACAAAAAAGAATCTTAAAATTCCTGTAGAAGCGCAAAAGACCTTGAATATCCAAAGAAGTACTGAGCAAGAAGTACCAAGCTGGAGTGCTCACACTTCCTGAGTTCAAAATTTATTACAAAGTGACAATAATCAAAGTAGTATGGCCAGACATAGACCAATGGAAATAATGAAAAGCCCAGAAATAAATCCATGACTTTTGACAGTTATATCAAGAATATGCAATGGATCAAAGATAGTTTTGTCAACAAATTTGGGAAATTTGGGTATCCACATACAAAATATAATTGGAACCCTTTCTTATACTGTACACAAAAGTAAATTCAAAATGAATTAAAGATTTGAGTTTCAGACCTGAAACTATGAAACCTCTGGAAGAAAACAGGGATCATCTTTAGGATATTGGTCTTGAAAATGATTTATTTGATACAACAACAAAAGTATAAGCCACAAAAGTAAAAATAGATAACTAGGATTACCTGAAAATAAAAAACTTCTGCACAGCAAAAGAAACAGAGTTGTAGAAAATATTTGCAAACTATGTGTCTTACAATAATAGGTTAATCTCTAAGATATATAAGGAACACCTATAATTCAATAGCAAAATAACAACCCAATTTAAAAATGGACAAAAGACATTTGTGTAAAGAAGACATACAGTGGCCAAGAAGCATTTGAAAATATGGTCAACATTACTAATCACGACATAAGAGCAAATCAAAACTCCAAGTAGGTATTATCTAATACCTGTCAGGATGGCTATTATAAAAAGTTTGAGCCAAAGGAAGTGTTGGTGAGGATGTGGAGTATTTGGAACCCTTGAACACTGTTGGTGGGAATGAAAAATGGTGCAGCCATATGGAAAACATGGAGGGTTCTCAAAAAATTAGAAATAGAACTATATGATTCAGCAATCCCAGTTCTGGGTATTATATTTGAAGAAAATGAAATCATGATCTTAAAGTGATATCTGTACCTCCACGTTCATTGCAGCATTATTCTCAGTCAAGATACGGTAATGGCATAAACGTTCATTGATGGATGAATGGATAAATAAAATGTGATATTTAGATGCTGTGTAATATAGTTCAGCCTTGGAAAAGAAAGAAATTTTACTATATGTAACAACATGGATGAAGCTGTAGGAAATTATGCTAAATGAAATAAGCTAGACACAGGATGACAAATACTGCATGAATCCAGTTATATGAAGTACCTAGAATAGTCAAACTCATAGAGAGTGGAATTATTTTTTTAGAGTCTAAAGGAGAGGGGAAGGAAAATGGAGAGTTCCCGTTCAATGGATATGAAGTTTTAGTTATGCAAGATGGATAAGTTCTGGAGATCTGCTGTGTAGCTTTGTACCTATAGCTAATAACACCATATTGTGCACTTAAAATTTAAGAGGGTATATCTCATGATATGTTTTCTTACTACAATAAAAAAATTAACTATGGACTAAATGAGAAACAAAAATCATTTCATTTTATTAAAGG
The DNA here is from genome assembly GCA_030015415.1 of Cynopterus sphinx. Taxonomy (NCBI): domain Eukaryota; kingdom Metazoa; phylum Chordata; class Mammalia; order Chiroptera; family Pteropodidae; genus Cynopterus; species Cynopterus sphinx. The sequence continues at coordinate 73,049,074 of CM057385.1, read as the reverse complement.
AATTTTAACAACAACAAAAAGAAATAATGTAAGTTTATATAACTTAAGGAAGACATTCGTGGGTGGTGTTAGGTACTGTTGTTTTTTGTTGTGTTATTACTGTGAGTAAAAAAGTAACGTGTAACTTGGATCAACAATAAGGGATAAGATATGTGATTTCATTCTGATTTTAAATGTTTATCCTTTATTAATTTGAGAGTTGTATATGTTTGTACAGCAGATTTTTTGGCTTTTTATTATTTTGAAAACTCCTAAGTTAATTGTTAAATAAAAACAATAAATCCTATATTAGGCAACACTTATTAACTGCAAATATTTGTTTTGTTATACTTTATATGCTATTCATTATAAAGACCTACCTTTTTTCTGTTTTGGTTTCTTTAGTTGATACCTAAGAGATTTAGACCTTATTTGAATAAGGGTTATGACTGGAGATGTGGGGTGAGGTCAGGTAAGGTAATCAATTCTGAGGTTTTGTGAGGGTTCTAGTGAGGGTAATAGTTTTACCAGAAGACCAGGACAGTTCCTGCTACAAACTGTGGAAGCAGGAATTTATAAAAAGGTTTTTATTGTTATAGCCTGGCAACCATTTTTCACATTTATTTTGAGTAGATTTAGAATCTTGAGTAATCCTAAAACTGGTAGATAGAGCATGATGGTGGTTTTGTAAATTTGAGGATCCCTTTTGATTACTCCAGGTAATTCCTGGTACATCCTTTTGAATCAATGAACTTGGCTTTGGCTCTGAGTATGTGACTTAAAACTAAAAATTAAACTATTTAGATTCTCATTTATGCTTTTATCAGACAGAAGAAAGACTAAGTCATTTTTGCATTTCTGGAGGGAGCCTTAAAATACTACATCTGACATCTTTAAAGAGTAATTATTCTCAACTCCTATCATCTAACCTATTTCGCTTAGCGTGACTATCTCAGGATCCGTCCCTGTGGAATATAAAACTGAAAGTGACAAATGAACAAGACAAACAAACAAAAAATCATAGACACTGTTTAGTGGTTACCAGAGAGAAATAGGTGGGGAGTGGTAGACAAGGGTAAAGGGGGTCCAATATATGGTGACAGAAGAGATTTGACTTGGGTGATACACACAATGCAATATACAGATAATGTTTATTTATTGAATTGTACACTTGAAACATATAATTTTATTAATGTCACCCCAATAAGCAATAAAAAAGAAAAAAAAAGCCTTATATATCATGTTAAGAAAAAAGAAAAAAGAGGAAATAATGATGAATTCAATAAAATAAAATAAAACATTTATTGAAAAAAAGAGTATTCATTAAAATACTTTGCCACTCTCCAGAGTCAGTTATACTGAAAGTCAGCTTTTATGTTTTTCATACCTGGATGTAGTGCTTCTGTTTTCATTGCTATGTAGGAAGTTGCTAGTTACTGAATATTGGATACCAAATGTTGGAATTTTAACATGGTTTCTCTCTACTGGTTGATTGCTTTAGCATCAAATATTTGTTGAATGTTTAGGAGATGCCCAGCACTGTAGCAGGCATTGCAAGTATAATGATGAAAGAGGCAAATAAAGTCTTTTGATGTTATAATCTTGGTCAAACATATTTATGCCTGCAACATAAGGAATACCAATCTATATTGAAAATATTTCAGATATAATTATGTTATTTCTGCAGACTTCTGATAAGGTGCTAATACTGTTATATAGCAGAGATTACTAGTGCTCACCTGCATCTATACTCTTTTTGGACATATGTAACAGTTTCCCTTGTTACAACTGAGTTCTGGCAAATAGATTGTCAGTGGAGATACAAATCCTCCTTGATTTACTGTAGGGTTACATCCTCACAACTTCATCAAAGTTGAAAAGATGTAAGTTGAAAATGCATTAACTATACCTAACCTTTTGAACATCATAGCTTAGCCTAGCCTACCTTATATGTTCTCAGAAAACTTACATTAGGTACATTTGGGCAATTATCTTGAATATCACCTCATGAGTATTTGCCTTTCTCTTCTCACCAGAAGCAGGAGACACAGTGGGCATTTTGTAGACAAAACACAATATCTCCAACGCCATCAACACAGTATAATACAGAGTATTGGTTGTTTACCTCATGATCGCATGGCTGTCTGTGAGCTGTGGCTGCTGCCACTGCCCAACATTATGAGATAGACTAGTACCACATATTGATAGCCTGGGAAAAGATAAAACTTCAAAATTCAAAGTACAGCTTCTGAATGTATATTTCTTTTTAGTATCGTAAAGTCAAAAAATTGTAAACGGAGACTGTCTGTAATGTATACTACCTTTATGCCTTGGCATATGGTAAATTCTTCTTAGGCCAGAAACTTTTTTACCAGCTCTCTTGTGTCATTTGTCAGCTGAATGTTGAGGATTCTAAGGACTCAGGTCCCACAAGATGTGAGAAGCCTGGGTCTCTGAGTGACTCAGTAGAACAGAGTACTCCTTCTCCTGTACATCTCTAACTTTATCAGACTATGATGTGAGAGAGAAATAAACGTGTCAGTGGGTGTTAAGCTGCTGAGATCTTGGGGTTGCTTTATTTAAGAAATGTGATTCTTTTTCTTTTGAAAATTTTAAAATAGTAGCTGTTGTTTAAATGTTTTTTTTTTTAATTGCATGTTAAACTACCTTTTTCTGGATTTCTTTTTTGTATTTCTAGTTGGAGATGATTAATGACAGTTTTTATGATTATCACTGAGTATGCCAGTAGGTCAAGAAATCTATGGGTGTTTAACAACCCTCATACGAATAAAATATTTTATGGGTGTTACCTGGAGTGGTGGGAAGTACTCAAAATGATTGCAAATACTTTGGTTGTTTACTGCCTCTAAATCATATATTTTTCATAATTATAAAAAGTATGAATGCCTAAGGTTTTTAGGTGGATGGTTTTTAAAAATTTCCTGGATATTCTAAAATTGATTAAACTTTTGAAACTTAAAAATGAAGAATTTTATTTAGAAAAGGCCCAATAATAACATACATAAGTCAAACATAAACTTTTAGGGTTGTCAGTGCACTTTTAAGTCTAATTATAAATATATATACATTCATAAAATATTTAAGGCCATAAGCCGTTACATTAAAGCCTTCAACATGATTAATATCTTATTTGTTTATGCTAATGTTTTATTTTTGGTGTCACACAGTTGAAAGGAAAAAACCTTTGAGTAGCTGAGGGAAAAGTTTCTAGATTTCTGAAAAAATTAATGGTTATAGTCTGTCAGAAGACTTCTAGAAATTTTTATGGAGAAAAAGAAAAATGTTTTCTGCAGAAGTGGGGGACCAGTGGTCCTAATTTCTATTGTTCTCTTTTCTGGTTCACTGATTTCTTTACTCTATCCTGTGTAGGGAGCTGTTGAGTCCATCCATTGAGTTGTTTATTTTGGTTTTTGTACTTTTCAGTTGTAAAATTTCCATTTACTTCTTTATTGTATATCTTGTCTCTTTGCTGAGACTTTCCCTTTCTTTGCTGTAGATTCTAGTTTGTTTCTTGTGTCTTTACAACTGCTCGTTAAAGCATTTTCATGATGCTTACTTTAAAATTATCAAATAATTCTAACATTTCTGTCATCTTGGTGTTAACTTCTATTGATAGTTTTTAAATTCAGTTTTATGTATTCCTGGTTCTTAAAATGGTGAGTGATTTTTGATTGCAGCAGGACATATGGGTATCATGTTATGGATTCTGTGTTATTTAAACCTGTTTAAGCTGGTTTTCTCTGATACCACTCCATTAGGGAAGAGGTGGTGCTTGCGTTTTGCTGCCAGGAATGGTTAGAAGTTTAGGTTCCTTTCTTGGTCTCTGTTGACACCTGAAGATCAGAAAGGGGCTTCAAATTACTGCTGGATGGGTGTGGTAGTTACCACTCTCCCCTAGGCCTCCACTAGTACACCCTGGCTGGGAGGGATAGGGTACTGCCTCATGTGACCTCCACTGGCAGCATGGGGAGAGGGGAGCCTCATGACTGCTGGGCACTGATGAAAGTTCTGATTATACTAGCTACCTTTGACACTGTCCCAGTGGTGAAGGGATGATGGGGAGCCTTATTACAGCCTTGTTTGAATTGAAATGTAGGTTTCCCAGTTGGCCTTTTCTGATGTAGGTGGTAATGAGGCCACATCTCCCCACTTTCCCCAGTAATAGGCTGGACTAGAGTGGTTATTGTCTAAAAGATTTTTTTTTTCCTCATTAGGCTGCCCTTTCTGTTAGAGAGAGTAGGTTTGTCCTGGGACTTCTTTTCTTTACTGCACTTATTGGCATTTCTAGGTTGACTTTTCCTGCTCTAAGTCTGGAATATATGAGGCAAAAAGAAAATCTAGGGAACTCATCATTGTGTTTTATCTTAGTTTTCAAGATTCTTAGCCAGCCTTTTTTTTTTTTTCCCCCCTCTACCTTCAGAGTTTTCTTGAGTTTGTTTTATATATAATATCCAGAGTTTTTAGTTGTGCTTTGAGGGAGATGTAGAGAAGAGTACTTGTAATCCTTTTCCTAGGAGTGGAAGATGATCATGTTTTTAAAAACTTTAATCTTGATGCTGTACTTGAGTTAATTAAATTGCGTAGTTTAACATTTTTGGAACCCACTATTCAGAGTAGGGTTTAAACAGTCTGATAGTTGAAGAGTTTACCCTATAGGAGGATGACAAATTCCTGGCTGTCATATCATCATTTTTACCCTTTTATACCACAGTTTTTACTGATTGTTCACAACTCTCCTGTTGAGCCCTAAATTAAAACAGCCTTCCAGTCAGCCTTCTGATAAGATTTTATGCAGCTGAGAAATCCTATTTGCCAATATCTGCCTTGGGCTTTATTCAATTGGATGTAACTATGTGAATTATAATGGGAGGGTCCCGGTTGGGATAGGTCCAACATCTATAAAATTGATGTAGTTACTCATAAAGTCAGTGAAATAGGTCACTAGTTGTTACTGGAGGGTCTTTGTCTTCTTAGGATCTTAACTTCTTCTATGTGTGGACAATAGTATTCCAGAATTCTAGCAGTTAAGTGTAGGCATTCAAGACTGCCACTGGGAATTATCATTTACTTTTTTGGGGAATGGGGTATATATTACATTTATAATTAGTAAACAAACCAAAACATTTTAAACTACTTGTAAATTTAAATTATATTATACTCATGAATGGCAGGCACATCTGGTCTGTCATATGGCAGTAACACTGAGCAACCCTCATTTTCTCAACAAATTTATCGTTTTATAAGATTATTCTGAATATAAACCATAAAGAAAAGGGTGACCACAAAAACTCATTGAGTAAGATTGTAGTGTTTTACTATATTAGACTGTCTTGTAGCATTAGAAATTACTTTGTGAACAAATGTTTGTCTTTTTTTAAAAAGAAAAGGCATATAAATGTTTAAATAGAATCCCAAGCAATAAAAATTACCAGCAATTAAGATAATTAAAAAAATGTTTACATTTGGTACCACCAGTAATCTTTGGCCATTCAGTAACATTGATAAAGCCTTACCTATTCCTTTCAGTACTTTTGGAAAATTTTCATGTTATTATCAAAAATAAATGTTTCAAGGGAAAATGAACTAGATGTAATTATATATTAACAGTGTTAAGATCAATAGTATTTAAAGTAGAGCTGGAAAGTAAACTGAACATGAAATACACTTCTTCATCTGCTTATTTGAAAATACCTGGAGGCTTTGTTTTATCCTAAAGGCATTTCTGATTTACATAGCAAAGATAATATTATTTATATTTTTCTTTAGTATTCAGGTACTGTTATATTCACCAGATAAGAAATGCACCTAACATGGGAAAGCTAGTATCTAAATCTGTGCTTAAGGACCAGTTAGGTGTAAAGTAAATAATTTCTGGTTGAAATGGAAAAATAGTGAACTTTTTGAAGTTTCACTTTAAGGTCATGGGATAATCTGATTTATGATAACATATGAAAGACAACAAATGATCCCAGATGATTATCTGACATTTTAGATTGAACTGAGTTTCCATAGACATTAATAATATAAGTAATTTTGAAAAAGAGATTTTTGAAATATCTTTAAATTGTATTGGTGAATTCACCAACAGAATGATTTCTTGGAATTTTAAATGAACTTTGTTATTTGAAAAATTGTCAAGAATATATATGTATAAATAAAATTGCTGTTTTAGAATTTTAATATTAGAATTGTTATATCATGAATATTTATTATAACATATACAACATTTTTGTAATATTGCTTCAAACTTAAAACATTTTTAATAGTTAAAATACAAAAGTTAAATGCAATATTTTTAACTGTTAAATTCAAAATTTGAAGTCATGCATAAGAAGTTGTTTTCACGAGTGAACATTAATGGGAGGAAGAAATATAAAAAGCTAAAATCAGATAATATTTCAATTGTGTATGTGGATAGGTCTGGGATAGGAAGTGGCTTTGGAGTTGTGAATAGTATTAGGAGGGAAATGCAGTCTTATTATTAAGATCCTGAACACAGTTGCCATTGGCATTATGGATTGGCTTCTTTAGAGTTGAACACAGTCATTTCAGCAGAATTCCTACCATTGTAGTTGGTATTGCAAGATTAGTTAAACAATGGTAATGCACATCAGTAACTGTACTTGTTAAATAACCACCCTTCCCCAAATAAACATATGTTTATTCAGAACATGATAGGATTTAAGAGAATATCTTAGACAAAAATTTGAATTCGTAGAAGAAAATATATAATGCTTTTCAAAGAATTGTAGATTTGAACAAAATATAATTTTGCTCATCTGATATTAAAACTAAAGCCACAGAATAACTATATTTTACAACCCGTAGCTAAGTCTGAGGATTTTATGAAAGCTTTGGCCAAATTACATTAAATTTACCTGTTCTAAAAGTCCAAGTAAAGCATTCTAGCTGAATTTTCCTTTGTTGGGGATACTAAAGGTAAGTGGATATCAATGTTGCCATTCTAGTGAAATTTTCTCTTGAAATGGCCTTCTGGTAAAACATTAAAAATATTTACCATTTATAATCCAAGAAGTATATACTATTTAATTTTCCAAGAAGGTTATCAGATTTAATGCATTAGATAGTATGCTTGGGGCATGAGCACATCAAAAAGAAATCAAAAGTTGGTTAACTTCTTGTACATGTTTACTATTGTGTTAGAAACTGGATAGTCACAAACAAAATATGACTTTTGCCTTCAAAGAGTTATTAAAAATTTATATTCTTAACTAGCATTTGGCACACCAGTGTTTCTAAGATTCATAAGTAGTTGCCGTAGCAAATGATGTTTCCTTTATAATTGTCATCTGGCTTGGGTCTTCCTATGAAAATTGCTTGTGAATATGTGCTTAGTGTTTTTCTTTTTTTAGTTTACTTTTTACACTGTTAAGATCTTTTGGTTTGTGGGATTAGCTTCAGGTGTGGATGGTATGAAAGGTTTCCCAGAACAGTGAAGAAGCTTCAGCAATAAAAGAAGTAGAAGAGGATATAAAACACATAGGAAGATCTTTCCTAAGCCTTGCATATTTCACCGTGCAAGAAAGCCTTTTATCTCTTTACTTTCTGAAATTTATTTTTGTAGTTCTCAGAGTAACTGAAACTTCTATATGCACCCCAATTGAGTATAATTTCTGTCATCTCAGGCCCTGCTTTTTATTTTCCTACAGGATTTATCATACTCTGCCATATATACCTGTCCACTGAATGAACTATAAACTCCTTGAGAAGGACTTTCATCTATGAATCACTTATAATGTATAGCAAATCATTCATAATACACAGTGTCTTGCAGTGCTTCTCTAGAGAGTTGCTTACACTTTATATCTTTAGCAATATGGTAGTTAAGAGACTTGCAAACAAAATATAATTCATGGTGCTAGATATTAGGAAGTACTGGAAACATATGATAGAATTCATTTTGATTTCCTGAACTAAGACATTTTTGTTAACTCTAAGGTTTGCAGTCTGTCATTCAAAAGTGTTTATTGACTATCTATATGGTATTTGATTTTGGCTTAGAAATCCTTGCCAGGCCATCTTTCCTAGTATACTTCAGTAGTAGCTACTCACTTGCCTATCTCAAGGTTGTAGCCGTTATTGGTTCTTCTTCTTCTTGTGATTCTAGGTTTATAGTCCACCTTTAGCTGCCAATTATGTGGATATATTTGGGTTGTATTAGCATGTTTAAGGCATTAAACAACTATTAAATTATCTAATTTACATACCTATTGTCAAAATGTTTAAAAACATCCATTGGTTCTCCATATATGGATAGTTCTGATTGTTCGTTTTTTTATGCATATTTAATAAAAATATTGCCATCCTTTCTGTTGTATCTTTGATTTCTATATTTTCTACTTTAACATGATTATCTATTTACTCTTTTATATGCAAACTCAAATTTCATTGAGAAGAAATCAGAAATAAGATTTTTGTATGGAGTGGCAAGTTGCTTTACTTTTAGAGTTTGTCTTTGATGTGTGCATTGTTTGGTTCTTGATATACTACTTTACTTTGACTAGTGGTATAATTTCTGATACCTGATGTTCTACTTGCATTTGCAGAATGGTAGGGCGTAATTTAGAAAGAGTTCCGATGTGGAGTTAGAAACATTTGTTTGAATTTTCACTTTATTACCTATTAGCTTTGATTTTTGGTAAGTTCAATAGCCTCTCTTAAATTTTCTAATCTGCAATGGGAATACCTCTTTGACTTACTTTATGTGTTATTAATAGTAGTTAATTTTAAAATTTAAAACTCCTTGTATGTTATTATATACTATAGGAGTTTTTAAGTGACTGATGATATTTTTCCTATTTAGTTCATTTGATAGTCTTAGTCCATTCTTGTGCTCTCATGTTCTTAAAGATAAGAAAATGAGAGGGTCAGAGGAGGGTTAAAATCATTTTTAATATGAATAAGTAATATGAGGTTATTATAGAAAATTTGAGAAGAGAAAATAATATTCATAGACCCACCACCTATTGAAAACTTTTGTAGTCTGACGTATTTTCTCGCAGTAATAGGAAATGTTTTGTTTGTTTTTTGTTTTACTAATACTGCGTTATGTTTTTTTAATTGCTACCAATACCAGTAGCATTTATTTTCTTCTGCTCTGAAAGCTTTTATCTTTTCAATGCCTGTATAATATTCCACTTTATGAATTTACCACAATTTATTCAATTCCTTACCTATTATTAAATATTTATAGTCAGTTTTTCACTGTTAGAAACATTGCAGTAATGAATACATTTGAACAAAAATCTATACTTGAAAATCTTGGATTCAAGATTGGAAGTTTAGAGAACCTTTATATTATGTAGCCAGCAGCATATATGAGAGTACCCATTTCATGGTATCCTCTCTAGTTTATGTATTTTTTATCATGAAATGATTTAAGTGTGAAAAAGTATATAAAAATAATTTAATGATACATATTCTCTGCTTGGCTTAAGATTTAAACATTATATATAATTGTAATTTCCTTTGTATTTTTTCCAAATCCTAATGTACCTTTCCCTTTCCAGCTTTTGTACCTAAAGACATTACACTTTTTTCAACAAATTATAATATCAGTTTTGTTTTACCTTTTGAGATATAATTGACAAATTTAAAAATTGTATATATTTAAGATGTATAACATGTTTTGATATATGTATACATTATGAAATAATTAATTCATCTAATTAACATCTATTACCTCTCATAGTTACCCTTTTTTTTTGTGGTTAGACCACTTAAAATTTACTCTCTTAGCAAATTTCAGGTATACTATATAGTGCTAATAACTATAGTCACTGTGCTATATAGCAGGGGTCCCCAACCCCTGGACTGCAGACTGGTACTGGTCAGTGGCTTGTTAAGAATCAGGCTACATAATAGGAAGTGAGCAGTGGGCTAGCAAGCAAAGCTTTGTATTTGAAGCTGCTCCCCAGTGCTAGCGTCATCAACTGAGTTCCACATCAGATCATCAGGCAGTAGATTCTCATAGGAGCTTCAGTCCTTGGTGCCAAAAAGGTTGGGGACTACTGCTGTACAGTATATCTCCAGAACTTACTCATCTTGTATAACTGAAACATTGCACCCTTTTACCAGCATCTCCCCACTTCCCCCACTGCCCAGCACCTGGCAACTGCCATTTTATGATTTTCATTTTTTGAGTCTACATATAAGTGAGATCATGAAGTATTTGTTTTTCTGTGTCCAACTTTTTCACTTAGTATACTCCAGGTTCACCCATGTCATCACAAATGTAAAGTTTCCTTCTGTTTTAAGGCTGAATAACACTCCATTCTATATAGTAAAGCACTGCTTAATAATGGGGATATGTCTGAGAAATGTGTCATTAGGTGATTTTGTTGTGTGCAAGCATCACATAGTGTACTTACATAAACATAGATGTTATTGCCTATTATACACCAAGGCAATGTGGTATATATAGCCTGTTGCTCCTAGACTACAAACCTGTACAGTATATTACTGTACTGAATGCTGTAGGCAATTGTAACACAGTGGTATTTGTGTACTAAGCATAACTCAACATAGGAAATGTACAGTAAAATATGATATAAAAGTTAAAAAATAGTATAGCTGTATAAGACACGAAGGATGAAGCTTACAGTACTGGAAGTTGCTCTGGGTGAGTCAGTAAGTGGTGATTGAATATGATGGCCTAGAACATTATTGTATACTCTTGTAGACTTTATAAACACTGTACACTTAGTCTAACTAAATTTATAAAACAACTCAGTGTTAAATCATGCATGATCAAAAAATGTAAACAAAGCCTGTCTGGGGCTGCTGCCAGCACAACATGGCATACTGTTTTATAATAAACTTTTTTTTTTTTAATGAGTAGAAAGAGTGTACTCTAAAATAATGATAAAAGTATAGTATAATAAATACATAAACCAGAAACAGTCATTTATTGTCATTAAGTCTTATGTGCTATACTTTTATATGACTGGCAGTGCAGTAGGTTTGTTTACACCAGCATCACCATGAACATGTGAGTAATAATGTTATGATGCTGGCTAGGATGTCACTAGGTGATAGGAATTTTTCAGCTTCATCATAATCTTACAGGACCACTGTCACATATGCAGTTCATCGTTGACCAGCAAATCGTTATATGGCATATGACTATACATATATCAAATTTTCTTCATCCATTGATATGCAATTGGATTGTTTCCATATTGTGGCTATTGTGAATAATGCTGCAATAAACATGGGTGTGTAAATAGATATCTCTTCAAGATCCAGATTATTGCCTTTGGATATATACTCAGAAGTGGTATTGCTGAGTCATATGGTAGATACACTTTAATTTTTTGAAGAATCTCCATACTGTTTTGCCATAACAGTTGTGCCATGAATACACAATTGTTGCTTTCTTTACAGCCTCACCAACACTTATTATCTCTTGTCTTTTGATAATAGCCATTGTAATAATTGTGGGTTGATATCTCATTGTGATTTTGCATTTCCCTGATGTTTAGTGATGTTGGGCACCTTTTCATGTATCTGTTGGCCATTGTGTGTCCTCTTTGGAAAAATGTCTATTTTAGTCCTCTGTATTTTAATTGGATTGTTTGTTTCTTTTGCTATTAAATTGTATGAGTTCTTTATATATTTTAGATATTAACCCCTTGTCAGATATATATTTTGCAAATATTTTCTCCAGTTCTGTAGGTTGCCTTTTCATTTTGTTGTTTCTTTTGCTATGTCAAAACTTCTTAGTTTGATGTAGTCTCACTTTTTGATTTTTGCTTTTGGTGTCATTCAAAACTAATTGCCAAGACTAATGTCAGGGAGCTTTTCCTCCTATATTTTCTTCTAAGAGTTTCAGGATTTTCAGTGTTTATGTTTAAATCTTTAGTCTATTTTAAGTTGATTTTTGCGAGTGGTTTAATATAGGCGTCCAGATTCATTCTTCTATATGTGGTTTTCCAGTTTTCCTAAAAACATTTATAAAAAATACTCTTTTTTTTATCCTTGAGTATTCTTGGCTCTCTATTAAAATATTAGTTGACCATATATATGAGGGTTTTTTTTCTGGGTTCCTGATTATGTTCATTGATCTGTGTTTCTATTTTTATGGCTGTATTGTACTATTTTGATGATTTTAGCTTTGTAGTATAGTTTGAAATCAGAAAGTGTGATGTTCTTTGTTATTTCTTGGGATTGCTTTGACTATCATCTTTTTTAGCTCCATAAAAATTTTAGGATTTTTTTTCTATTTCTGTGAAAAATGACATTTGAATTTTGCATTGACTCTATAGATGGCTTTGGGTAATATGGATATTTAATGTTAATTCTTCTGATCCATGAACATATATCTCTTCACTTTTTCTGTGCCCGTAGTTTCTTTAACATCTTATAAGTTTCAGTGTATAGGTCTTTCACTTCCTTGTTTAAATTTATTCCTACATATTTTATTATTTTTGATGTTTTTTAAAAAATTTTCTTTTTAGATGTTTCATTGTTAGTGTGTAGAAATGCTAATGATTTCTTTCTTTATGTTGATTTTGTGTCCTGCAGCTTTCTGAATTTGTGGATTAGTTCTACCAGTGTTTTGGTTGAGTCTTTAAAATTTTCTGTATAATAAATCATCTCATCTGAAGGATAATTTTACTTTTTTCTTTACAATTTAGATGTATTTATTTATTTTTCTTGCCTGATTGCTTTGGTAAAGACCTCTTGTACTATGTTGAATAGGAGTGGTGAAAGTGGGCATACATGTCTTGTTCCTGATCATAATGGGCAAGCTTTCAAATTTTCACTGTTGAGTATTATGTTAGATGTGGGCTCATCATATATGTCCTTTATTATGTCATGGTATATTCCTTCTTTACTCAATTTGTCGACTGTTTTTGTCATAAAAAGATGTTGTATTTTGTTAAATACTCCTGCATCTTTTGAGATGTCATATATCTTGAACCTTCATTCTGTTAATATGTTGTTTTTGCATTTATTGATTTGTATATATTGAATCATTCTTGCATTACAGGGATATATCTTGCCTGATCTTGTTGTATGATCCTTTAATGTGCTGTTAAATTCAGTTTGCTTGTATGTTGTCGAAGATTTTTGCACTTGTATTCATCAGGGATATTGTTCTGCAGTTTTCTTATAGTTGCCTTGTCTTTTGTTGGTGTCAGGGTAGTGCTGGCCTTAAAATTAGTTCAGATGTGTTTTCTCTTCTTCAGTTTTTGGAAGAGTTTGAGGATTGGCATTAATTCTTTAAATGTTTGGTATAATTCACTAGTGAACCATCAGGACCTGGGTTTTTCTTTGTAGGGAGGTTTTTAATTCAGTTCGGTCTCCTTATTCACATTATAGATCTTTTTCCATTTTTCCATTTTTCCATTTTTTCATAATTCAATCTTGGTAGGTCTTCTGTTTTCTGGAATTTATTCTACGTTAATGAATTTGTTAACATATAATTTTTCATAGTCTGTTTTTATCCTTTGTATTTCTGTTTGGGGAATACTTTGAGACTCATAAATAAAACTGAATAGTTCAGCTAAAGGATCTTAGGCAATGGTAAGAAAATACTTCAGCTTTATATTGAATAACTTCTATTTCTATGGTTCAAGTGTTATGACATTTTTCAATGCATTATCTAATTTGCTGTTAATCCTTTCTAGGGTGTATTTTATTTCGATAATATATTTTTTATATCTAGAGGGTCTTTAGTTTTTTTAAAAAATTTTACATTCCTCTCCATTTCTCCATTATATTTGGTTTCCTTTAAATTCTTAAGTATATTTTTAATATTTTAAAAAGCCATTTTAATGTCCTTGAATTCCCTAATTCCATTATCTGAGTCATTGATATTTTTTTACATTATGGATCATATGTTTATATTTCTTTACATTCCTAGTAATTTTTTAAATTGGATTCTAGACTTTGTAAATTTTGTGATATTGAGCTTGATTACTGTTGCATTCCTGTAAAGAGTATTGGACTTTGTTTTTGCATGCCATTAAGTTACTTGTAAGTCAGCTTGATGTTTTTGAGATTTCATTGGCATAGATACAGGGTAACCATTCTTCCTATCAAGAGTAAATTTAGTTCCACTATTTAACGCATGGCCCATTTGCCTAATGCCCTTTATGTCTTTCCACTTAACTGATGGGAATGTGAACTATTTTCATTCCTTTGACCTCTAGAAATTGTTCGGTATACTGCTTTCCATTGTTTTTCTCCCTTGCCTGGAGTACTTTCCTCTCCAGCATGGACAGATAAATCCTCAAAGAGGAACTCTCTGGAGCCCGCTGGAACTTGCTCTCAGTGCAGCTCCATTCTTTGGAACTTTGTCTCACAAATTCTATGTACCAAGGCTTTCCTGAACTTCAGTCTATAACTCCTTAACTTAATGAGATCCTGAGCTGTTTGGATTTCCTTTTCCTTCATTGTAGCTTGAAGACTGCCTTTAGATAGTAAGCTGCAGCAATCATACAGCTTACATCATTGGTTTCCTTCCTGCAGGGACCATAGTCCTTTGCTACCTGTGTCCAGTGTTTGAAAATATTTTTGATTTTTGTATAGTTTTCAAGATATTTAAGGCAGCAGGGTAAACCTGGTCCCTATTCCTCTCTCTAGCTAGAAGTGGAAGTTCATTCAGCTTTATATGCTGAGAAATGACCCAGAACTTTCAGATAATTTAAACCATATCATATATTGTGAATAGTTAGTAACTTAATATTAGATTGAAATAATCCCAAGAAAGGATTTTTTCTAATCTGGTAAGTTTAATTCACATGGAAATGAAAAAATTTTCATTTAAGCACCAGATATAAAAATTCAACAAAATCAACACATTTTTTTGTAGTTGTTATATTCAGAGTTTCAAGTAGCCTTCTCATAAAAAAGTTGACTGATACAGAAAATGATGTATCTAGAAATTCCTAGTGTTAAAAAATTTGTGACAAAACATCTATATTTAACATTGAAAGTCTGTGACTTATTTCTCATTATCTGAGTTATATTCTTATACTCCTTCAGTTTTATATTTGAAGATAAATATATGAATCTACTGAAATGCTGAGTATAGTATAAGATGATGTGAGATTAAAGTGTCATGAGACTGAGTTGTAATTATAGCAATTAAGAACTACTACTAGGGAATTTTGAGAGACTTTTTAGTAAAGATATATGTTACTTTATGTGTTATAATTAATAACTGTTCACATATATAATCTATAGTCATTTAAATAATGAACGTTTTCTTTAAAGATTAACTTATAGGTTCCCAAATGTTCTGTTTATAGTGCCCTTAGTATATCAGTGATATTTTCATGATACTTCAAATTAAAGATAATTACATGAGTTTCCATTGATTAAGATTTTGCTTTAACAACTTAATGACTATTAGAAACATACATGTAAATTCAAAGGAAAGTATATTAATTTTACTCTTTAATAACCATAGTTTTTTGCCATAGGAAGTGTTAGATTGTTATATACTGGACAGCTTTTCAAAGTTTGGAATCAGATTAGACACTGCCACCTTCATTTTCTCTTCCATATGCTTTTACTCTCAACTTGATTTTTATGAGAACAGTGGCCAAAAACCCAAGTTCATAAATCTATGATGTCGTAAAAGGAATGTAGTACAATCTAACATTGAAACTCAACTTCTTCTATAGCTAGTAGTCTGTCCAGTGTCCAATAGCTTTCAAATATTGCTGTGTTTCTACTGATATTTAAAATATCCCTCAGTACCCCTGTAGGTTTGCAACAGCACCTCTGTGAGCCTTGGCATGCATTCTGGGTACCTGAATTAATTTATTTTCTTCTTATGTTCATTATAGTTTTATATGGAATTCTGGAATGATTGCTGTCCTGATTTTTCCACTTCAAGATAGAGAATCTTTTCTGATTTTTCTTAATTAGCAAAAAACTGATTTAACAATGGTGAAATAATGGAGTAGTTGATATTTTTCTTTTTTTTTTTTTTTGTTCACCACCCCTCCTATATTTTTCTTAATGGAAAAGTGTTTACAGTAGATGCTTCATAGAAAAAATATTGAATAAGTTGGTTTTGGATACCATGATTACAAATAATCTGGAACACAAAAAGAAATAGTAAATTAAATATCAAAACACATTAAATGTGATAAAAATGAAGTACCTTTTTATTGTATAAGATCATATGAATAAACAAAAGAGGAAGATGAATTTTATCATGAGATGTATTAGGAAAAATAATTAAGACTGTCTATGCTGTTATTGGGTTTCATAGTGTAAATTATTGTCTTATAATAGATGAAATATATTCTGATTGCTTCTAAAAGTTATCTGCCCACCGAACTGTACTAAACTGTATTGTGACTCAGTGAATTTTTAAAATGATGTATAAAGAAGTATACTCTGAATGATGTCGAAAATATTATTTTTGTGTAATATTATAAGGATACATTTGCTCTTTCATGTATTTGTGGTTTGATACACCATAATTATAATAGCCTGTATTTATTTAGGTTTACTATAGGCCATACACAGTTTATAGTGCTTTGTGTATATTGACTCATCATCATTATCTTATTGTAGTTTAAGTTCATTTTCAGTTTGTTTTTGTAGAGTCTTGAGAAAGAAAAGGCAGTTAGTATCTCCTAAATAATAGGTTTCCAATAGTAACTCTTAGCCTTTTTGATGTTATTTTTATTTGTTTACTAATCCTTAAAGTAATGTGCATTGTATTTGAATACTCAAATTTAGAAATATTTCTGAATCTCAAAGAATTTAGAGTTTACCAATGTTAATACCTTTTACTTTTTCATAAATACATTTTCAAATGAAGCTGACTCAGAAGTTTTATTTTCCTGTTTATTTCTAAACACTTTCTATAAATCTTGAAAACATGTTTTGCTTTCTTTTTAACATTCTATACATATTGATAGGCCTCTCAACAATTTTTTCTTGTACTTCAGTTTTTATTGAGCTCTCTTTCCCTCTCTCTCTCTCTACCCCGCCTCCCTCCCTCTTTCTCTCTCCTTCTTTTCTCTTCCTCCCTCTCTCTCTCCCCACCCACCTCTTTCCACCCCATAACCTGAATATGAGAGCTCTATTTTGAAAAATGGGAATCATGAAATGAAATAAGACAAGGTGATTTTTAGTAGTATTTTTTACATGTGTTTTTAGGATATGCATGCTGTATTCTTGAAATAATTGTCTTAAAGGTTAAATCTCATAGAATATGGGAGAGTATCTCATATTTATGTTTATAGATAAAGTTTAGATGCTTAATAAGCAGACTGTTGTTATAAAGTTATATTATATATTCTCATCACTGAGAAAACGTTTCTCCTGCTTCATTCTGCTCCTAAACACATGGGTTGCACAGCTGCTAGATGATTGTACACTATCCCATGTGTATTAAGCCAACACAGCCTGAAAGAAGGTTGCATTTTCAAGCATGGTAGTAGCATGGCTGGTTGGAGACCCCAGAAGTGTAGCTGCCAGAACTCTTCCATCTGGCATCAGTATTGCTATGCAGTTAGTACTACACAGTGCATAAGTATATTTAGCTGAGCACTCTTCCTGTTGCAACAGCCATAAATGCCTAGGCAGAGATATGGATGAATGGGAAGATGGTCAAAGAAACTAATAGAAAGGAGTTTAGTTGTAACCACTGTACTGTTTAAGGTGAAATAAGATATGAAGAAACACATTTGAACTTTTACTATATAGATGCAAAAAGCTTGACAAATAGTCTTTAACTTTTATAAAGACCTTTAAAGAATTGTGAAATTGTAGTGAAGCGTAGTTACTTAAAAAAAAAATAGCCTTTTAATACATTGCAGAAGGTAAAACAGAAATATGATTTTGTTTTTAAGGTAAAATAATTGTGATTGTCTTTATTTGATGAAAGTTTATTTCCCGGAATACTGAACATAAGTCAACATTCCATGGAGAAGGAAGCATTATGCAGCTTGCATGTGTGCATATCTGCATATCGGAGCACAAAATATTGACATGATAATTGCAGTCAAGCCTGAATGAACAGTGGCCTGTGGGAATTCAGCTGGTGTTGTACCAACTGGATGGCTGCTCAGGACACAGTTTGAAATGCAAGGTGCAAGTTAGCACTTTATTCAGCACAGGCAGGCATCATTTAAAAATCCTTGGGGGCAACCCTAGTGATGTGCAGATGTTAAAACAGTCTGTTCTGAAGTGCTGATATTTTTGAACACTAAGAGACTTCTAGATTCTGGGTGTAAAATATTTGCACACTTATTAAAGACATAAAATATCCAATCTTTTCCAATGCTTTTATGGATGTTTTAGGTAATAAATGTTGAGTATATGCAGAAGTAACTGAATATGTAGTTAAAAGAGAAGAAACTAGAAAATCAACAACTAAAGTCATTTAATTTCTAAGTATAAAACAGAAGAGGTTTTGTTTTGCGTTTCAACTTTATTAATTTATATGTTGAATAAGAACATCTGAAACAAAGGTATATTAAATCTAAACTTATGTTCTATTAAATGATTACTTCTTTGTTTAAAATTTCATCTGTGTACCATAATTTACAAATTCAGATTCAGATGTAGCTTAATTCTATTTATTTCTATTTTGGAGCTACCTAATTGAACAGCAAAAAAAAAAAAAAGTCAGTCATTTTTCATGTGTCAGACTCACTCTTTCAGCACAAGTTTTGGCTTTCATATATAATTCGAATATATATTTTATATTGAAAAATAAAATTTAATGCTTAGGAGTTCTGGATTATGTTTTAAGAATTAAGTACTGATCTTAAAGTGAAATAGATGTTTTAACTATATTTGGACCTTTAACATATTTTATACCAAAGGTTTTGTATGTATTATGGTCTTTTGATTAAGTAATATATTTTTATTCAGAATTTTTTAAATAACTTTTTTCTATGAAATAAATGTTTAAAAATGCTTGTTTTCAAGTTTTTCTTATTTTCTTTTCTCTTTTTCAAGTTATTCGTAGATACTGTTCTAGTTATTTGTTTGCATATTCAAAGTAGGAAAATAATTATAAAACAGTTTGTGAATAAAAAGATAAGTAATTTAATAATGATATAATTCTCATTTCCCTAAACTTTCTTTTTTATCAGTATTACTGTTTTAGAATCTTAATGTTTATTAGAAATTGAGAATGCATTTAAATAGAAAGTCATTAATATGTATGAAATCTACATTTTAATAGATTCTGTACTCAAATGAAAGAAAACGTTAGTTCAACTCTGTTTATTTTATGCATTATTGTCTGTTAATTAAGAGTAATCAATGGTAGTAAGTTTTCCTTTTTATTTTCTTTATTTTCTAATTCAGACTAACATCATTGCCTCATTTATAGTTAAATGTGTCTTTTAGACTCTAATATTTCATTTTTGACATCTCATTAAGAATGGGCTCAAACCCAGAAAATATAATCCTGTCACACTGTATAATATATGGCATGGTCTATAACACAATAAAATTTTGATTCTTAATGATTTAGAATAATTTCTCAGATTTTTGAGTTGGGAAAAATTACAAAAAGTTAGTGTGGTAATTCATGTGGCTAAGTACAGCAATCTTAAATCTTTAAATGGGTAGTACTCTTGGGAAAAGTGATTGGTGTTTTAAACTTGTACAAATTTGACAGCCTTTCTTCACTTCATTTTTCATTCTAAAGAAGTCTGCAAATATTCTTAGCTCACATCATTATAGCACATCAGTGGTTCTAATTAGCTAAACAGGAGTTTGTCTCAGTCATTGATCATCATCAACTTCTTGACAGTGTCTCTCTTTTTTTTTCTTTCTGGAATTCTCTTTTATGTCTTGTAAATCTATAGAATATATATTAATTGAACTGACCAGATAGTTCAGTGATGTTTTAAACTTGAAACAACTTTTTTCAGCATTTATTCTAAATAAAATATATTGTATTCATATTGTAGCACTGTTTTTCCCTTGGGACCATTTTCTTGTTATGAAAATATTAAATATCCTGTACCACCAGGAGGAGCTGCTGGACAAATCTCTATATAGATTTTGAATTGTGATTTTTTTTTTCACTTTTGAAACTATAGCATAGTATTCAGTTTTGGAGTTTTGGGTTATAAAATATCTTATTGAGGTATATTTTGAAGTTTATATTTTATTTGAAGTTTTATATTTCACTTATGACATACTTTTAGTATTATATAAGTCAGCTTAATCTGTTAAGAAGTGTGTCAGTTATTGTTATTTCAGTGACTCAGATTTTAGTGTGTATCAGAATCACTTGGGGCTTTGCGTCTTAGGCAGTTTGGGCTACTACAACAGCATACCATGACTGGGTGGCTTATACAACAAGCATTTATTTTTTTGGAGGCTAGAAAGTCTAATAACAAGGTACCTGCAAATTCCATTTCTTGTGAGAGCTCTCTTACACACAGCTGCTTACTTATTGTAACCTTCCATGACATGCGTGTATGTGCATGTGTGTGTGTCCGTGCACACACACACACACAGACACATCATCTTTTCCTGTCTTAATATAAGGGCACTAATCCCATTCATGAGAGTCCTACCTTCATGACCTCTCAAAGACCCCATTTTCAAATACCATCAGATTGGGGATTAGAGCTTCAATATACGAATATGAAAGAAACATTTAGTCGATAGCACCTTGTTATTGTTAAACACAAATTGCTGGGCCCTACTTTCAGAGTTTCTATTCTCAGAGTTGGTGGAAGATGGTGCATTAATTACAAATTTCTAGAGGATGCTGATACGACTTCTTTGGTTACCTACACAAGGAAAATCACTGGGTTAGACTGTGAGTGGGTTATATGCATAGTTGTGTCATAGAAGATAATCAGCCTGGTACCAAGCTCATTTAGAAGCTGCATTAATGCTTTTTTTTTTGGGGGGGGGGGTTGTGGCATATATAGTCTAGTTTTCTCTCTACCTCATTTAAAAAGACCACCTGAATTTATTTTGACATTAGTGGGGATTTTCGGCTTATTACAGAAGATTGGATTAGAAAGACTCTATTCCTGTAAATTAAATTCCTGAGTGGTTAAAAATTGATTTATATTTTATCCAGGAAGAAATTTACAGAGTAAATTTCTAGCTGGAATTAATGTCTTAGCTGATTCAGCCTGAGTCTATGCCCCCAGGTAAACCTCAGTCATGTCCTGCTTTTTGGTATTTGAAGTCATTTTTCTCCAAATGCCTTGATTGGATGTAGTATTCTTTGGCAATATTCCTGATTTTATAATAGTAAATTGAAAATTCAAGTGATAATTTGAGATTATATGCTAGTGACATGTGATGAGCAAAGGGCATATATTTTTAATATGTAAAATAATTTTATGAATCATTAAACATGCTAAAATATAAAATGGCAGATACATTGGCAGATAATGGCAAATTAGAAAAAAGGTGTTTTAATTTCTGAAAGTATATTTAATATCACTACTGATAAAAGAAACAAATTGAAGCACAGTTGAAAACTAGACTGATTATGTGTTAAGCATGCTATTAATGCTTGGTAAGTAGAAAATAGTAAAGCAGGATAAAGTGCAAACAGTAAAAACAGTAGTCATAATATGTTTGAAAAATTTCAGATGTGGTTTATTCCAGCTCTCTACCTACTGTATGCCTACACCCAGAGGGCTGAACATGGCTACAGAAAAATCTCAAACCATGATGACTAGTCTTACAGCCACTTATGACCACTTGTCCTTAGTACTGCCTGATAATGACCTGTTTATTTTTTTTTTTCTGTCTCATTTGCTATTCCAGCATCCTAGAAGACTATTTTATGCTTACTCTCTGTCAGGTTCTAATACCTTGTTTTCTAGTCTCACTCTCAGTTGATAAATAGGTGTTATAAATTTGTCAAATTAACATTTGTTAAGTAGAGTGCAGGGTGCTGGATGATGAGCCATGGTGCAACAGTAGACAAAAAGAGAAACTGAAATAGTGAGGTTTATGGGTCCTGGAGGAAGCACCAGGGATGCCTCAAGGGACCACATTAGGGTGGTTAAGGCGGACAGAGACAGACAGACAGGATCTGGAGCATGTGCTTTGTGGTTTTTGGACTAAGGCAGGATTGGTCTATTCAAGTCTTAAGAGCCAGGTTTTAGTAAGTCCCACACAGGAGTTCTTGTCTAAGGGGTACATAAGGGAAAGGTGTTGAGAGGCAGGGGAGACTGGTGATCACAAGGACTCTTGGGAAAGTTGTATCAGGAACTTGAATTTACTAGGACTCTGTGGGCTGCTATCTAGGGCATGCACTTGCATGAGGGTCTAGTGTAAGTTTAAGGCCACTGCAGCCTGTTTAGACCTGGATGCCTAGATAGCAATACCATGGAGTGGCTTAGCTAAACTCTCAACAATATCCTTGCTTCTGATACCATTGAAAAAATAGAATCTCTTAGAAGAGAGATTCTTCCCATTACCATGTCAACATATCTGACTCTATAGTCTCATATATATGTGTGCGTGTGTGTGTGTGTGTGTGTGTGTGTGTATAGTCTCATATATATATGTATATATATGAGACTATAGATTCAGATATATATACATACATACATATATATGTATGTATGTATGTATATTTACTATTTATTTGGAAGAACTGCTATATTTTCATCTAAGGCCAAAAAAACCATCTCTGTGTATATTAAAGCACCAAGGATCTAAGGGTGTCAGGGTGTCACTCTGTACTTCTCCCTACTCTCTCACACATCATCAATGTTTCTCACTGTCCTGGATTATTTCTGTCAACATATACTCATGCTGTTTATCTTCTGTCTTAAAAAAGCCATCTCTTTTAATCTCACATTTCCCTTGAACTAGTATTCTGTTTCACTGCTCCTTTTTACAGCAAAATTCCTCTGAAGAGTTATTATTAATATCTCCATTTTTCTTGTTCTTTTTTTTAAGAAAAATTTTATTTATTATTAAATTTATTGGGGTGCCATTTAATAAAATTATGTAGGTTTCAAGTGTACAGTTCAATAATATGTCATATATATTGAATTGTGTATTCATCACCTAAAGTTGAGTTTCTTTTTGTCACTTTATATTCCTACCCATGACTCTCCTAAATTAGCTCTTGTCAAAATCACCAGTGACCACAATATTGCTAAATATAGCAGTCAGTTCTCTTTGTCGTCTTAAATATGTTTGTAGCATTTGGGACAGTTAATATTCCCTTTCTCTCCTGAGTCTCCTCTTACATGATTGTTTATCCTTCTTATTTTATTTGCTGTTTTTTTTTTTCCCCCTCATCTTACTAACCTATAAATGTTGTAGTGCACAGGACTCAATTCTCAGACCTCTCTATCCAAAATTACTCCCTAGGTGATCCCATCTACTCTGTGGTCTTAAATATATTTGGATGATTCTTACAGTTTATATCTTCAGCTTTGACTTATTTACTTACTTACTTACTTACTTACTTACTTACTTACTTACTTTATTTATTTATTTGTTTATTTTAAAACAATAAGCATTTATTTGGCTTCGGAGTATGCAAGTTGACAATTTAGGCTGATTCAGCTGAGTAGTTTTTCTGGTCACAGCTGAACCCAATCACATGTAGACAGTTCTGGGTGCTAGAAGTTCAGAATCAAGGATGTCAGTAAAGCCATATGCCTTCAGAAAACCGAAGGAGAAAATCTATCCAACTTCTTGACTGATTCCAAGCTTTTTTATCCAACTGCCTCTTGAATGTCAGGCCTTTCAAACTAACATGTTTAAATCCCAAATCCTATTCTCTCACTCTCATTTTCTGTATCTGAGTTAATGTCTACTCCATCTTTCTGGTTGCTCAGATAAAAGCCTTGGAAACATTCTTGATTTCTCACCTTCTTTTACATTTCATATCCAATATATCAAGGAGTCCTGTTAGCTCAGCCTTCAAAATATCAAGAATTTTATCACTTCTCAATATCACGACACCTACTTATCTTGTCCAATTTATCTTTTTTTTTTTTTTATGACCTGGGCTACTGAAATTGCCTCCTGGCTGGTCTCTCTTCTTCTACCCTTAACCTCTAGAGTCTGTCCTTAAACCAGTAGCAAGTCTCATATTCATAAAATAAATGTGTTTTTTCTCTGCTCAAACCTATCATCTATCTTCCCATTTTGCTGAAAGTCAGATCCAATGTTTATAAGGTTTAGAAGATCATGTTATTCTCAGTGATACCTCTGTCCTCAGGTACCATTCTCTCCTTCTCTATACCAGGGGAGATATATTTATTTCTTTGCTCTTTGAATATACGAGTTATGTTCTCACCTACTTGTTGCTGGTCCCATGACCTGGAGAACTCTTCCCTGAGAGCTCCATGACTCTCACTTAACTTCCTTTAAGTCTCTGCTCAAATATTTGGTAATTATACAGAATAGCAACAGCCTTTTACTCCCCAGTTCTCCAAGACTAGACATCCCTTTCTGTTACCTTAGTTTATTATCTTTATTATACTTATAGCCAGTTGACATGCTGTGTGTTCACTTATTTATCATTTGTTTTTAGTATGCATTTATGCACTGAACTAGAATGTTTATTCCATGAAGGCAGCCACTTGTTTATTTTGTTCACTGTAGTATCTGTAGTCCCTAAGACAGTGCCTATTATGTTATAAGCGCTAAATAAATGCTCCTTGAGGAGCAATAAATAAATGCTCCTTTGAATGGTGAATTAATGTCTAGACATGGGATTTTCTTTCAATCTGAGCACTCTGTTTAATTCTAAAACATTTTCAGCAGTTGCCTTCCAAAAATAATGCTTTATCGTTTATCTTACAGTTATCTACTTCTGAAACTCTTTAGGCATGTCGTATTTTTATGTTTTTAATCTCATCATTTTTCTATGCAATATTATAGATGAATCCCTCATTACTGCCCTCCATTTTACTAATTCCACTTTTGCATCTAGTTTTGAGATTAGCTCAAGTAATTGTTTTTGATTCAGTGATTATAATTTTTATTTTCAAGATTTTTAATAGATTTTTTAGACCTATCTGTTGTTTTATTTTTAGTTTTTGGTTTAATTTTAGTCACTCTTTTGTGCCTTTAAAGATTTTTACTTATTTTAAAGTCTTTTTAAGTGCACCTATTTTCATTTTGTGTAGAGTGATTGCTTCTTCATATTATTAAGTTAGCATGTGCATATATTGTGTGTGTGTTTTCCTCATGTATTTTGGATTTTTTTTGTTTGTGGTCACATCTTGAATAGGAGGGTTGCAGTTATTTTAGTCTCTTCTTCTTCATTCCTCACTGCCTGTTGTTGTCTGCTGCCTTTTTTTCTCTAGAAATGTTATGCTTGCTACTACATTGTTACCCTCACCCTATTCCCCCATCTTGAAATAGATTTCATATTGGTAGCTTGGGCCTCTTAGCCAACCAACAGTGACACAAAATTGGCTATATTTCGTACCTGAGCCATAGGGTGTTTTGGCTCAGCTCCTGATTGGAATGCTGTATCTATAAACTTTTGTCATTTTAGACTTTTATATAAGTCTTAATTCTAGGTAAGAATGGGCAGTTTTTTTCCAGCCCTCCTTCAGGAGTTGGGAGTCCCCCCACCCCCACCAAATCTCTGGTTTCAAACAATAAGCCTAGCTATGCTTCTGCATATTGAGCAGGACACTTATATTTTCTGTTATCCCTAGGAGCCATGTTCTTTGCCACCTTAGCCTGCATCTGGATCTGGACAGCAGACAGCAGCTTCAACATAGCATTATGTTTCTATTTAGTTTGTGATCCTCAGAGATGTGGCTCTGTCTCCAGATTTTTTTTCTATGTTTTCCTATTAATACTATAAATTTAGAGAATAGAGATGAGCCACAAAATGTGAAATTACTATGTTAACTTATTGGAAGTCTAAATTTTTTTAACATACTATTATACCGTTTGAATTTCTCTCTTATAATTAGTGGTACACTTTTCTGATTGCATTCTATTATCCCTCTGTGTCTTCTAAGGCCTTCTGCCTCATTTCACCCTTTCTCAAGTGAAGGTTCTTATTTTCTTCCTTACCTGTACACTTTGTGATTCATGATTGATTTAGATATAGATTTCTATTTATTTTACTTAATTTTAAATTTTATAAAATATAGGAATAGGTACCCAAAATATTTCTCCCCTACTTATTTAATGCTCCCTTTTGATTCTTTAAGAATTATAAATATTTTAATGTGATTTTGTATATAAAATGTTTGTTAATAAGAACATATTTATTTTAAATTAATGATACAATGGTTACTTCAATTAAGGATAAACATATTTTAAGTATACATCAAAATCTGGAAACTAAACCTTTTTAATATGAAGTCGTCTTAGTTGTTAGCAGTTCTAAGTTGTTTTCACTTTCCATATGGTTTCTGATTAATTCAGAAAGTGCTGTCAATCCCAGATAATTTAATTTTCTGTATTTTCAAGTGGCACTCATTATTAAGATGTGAAAATTTAAAAAGATTAGCTACCAATTATGACTGATAAACTCTCAATGTGTATGTGTGTATGTATATGTGTGTGTATATATATATATACATATATATTATTTTGTTTCTAGAGAAAAACAGAAATCTGAAGCTAAAGACAGAAAAGTTTTAGAAATTCTGCAAGTCAAGGATGCTGAAATACAAGAATTGGAACAGGTAGGTGTTATAATAGAAAATGCTAAAAATATCATATTTGTTTCAAGTAATAGATCTTTATAGTTATTGAAAATTATTTTCTCACAATAATGTTCATTAAGAGTATCAGGATCAGGATCATTATATCAAACCACTTCTATTTAGAAACTATTAGAGTCAGGTTATTTTTTATTATTATATTTTGCTTGTAGCCTCTTGTTTCCTGAATTAATAGGACAAGTTATTTATACAGTAAAACTCTGAAGATAGTATTATAGTTTTATAGTAGTTTCAGCAATTGTTAATTATTTAATTGATTTTTATCTTTTTATCAGTTATCATTCACTTCTGAAACTTGTATATTTTCAGGTGGTTTCATTTGTAGAAAAGGTCAACAATAACTGGGATGATTCTGTTGATCTTTTGAAAACTTGTGTTTTTGAATTAGGAGTCTTATATTTTGTGTATAATCAGTAAACTACACAATTACATGTAACTTTATGTAATATATGTAATATACTGATTATATAATTATATATATAATATGTAATATATGTTATATATATTATATATGTAAATATTATATATATACATATATATATATATATAAAACACTGAATATATTATTACGTATAATTTATATAATCAGTATATTATTCCTGCAAAAAATTCTGGAAGTGTTTCCAGCAACCTTTTTCAAGGTATAAACATCTTAAAAATAAAGGTGAAAGAAATTTATTGTAAGAGTAGCCTATATCATAATATAATATAATATTTATTTATTTATTTATCACTTTTTAAAATTAAATTTATTGGGGTGACATTGGTTAATAAAATCATATAGGTTTCAAGTGTACAATTCAATAATACACCATATGTATGTTGCATTTTGTGTTTACCACCCAAAGTTAAATTTCCTTTTGTCACTACTCCTATACCATCCCCTCCCTCTCTTCCCTCTGGTAACCACTAAACCATTGTCCATGTCCGTGAATCTCTGCTTGCTTGTCATGTTTGTTTTTGCTTTCAGTTTTATATCCCACATATAAGTGAAATCATATGCTTCTCAACTTTGACTGTGTGACTTATTTTGCTTAGCATGATAATCTCCAGATCTATCTGTGTTGTCACAAATGGGAGTATTTTATCTCTTCTTATGGCTGAGTAATATTCCATTGTATATATGTACTACATCTTTATTCAGTCATCTATTGAAGGACACTTCAGTTGTTTCCACATCTTGGCCACTGTGAATAATGCTACTATGAAAATGAGGGTGCATATATCTTTGCTGATAAATGCTTTCAAATTTTTGAGTAGATACCTAGAAGAGGGATTGATGAGTTGTATGGTAATTCTATTTTTAATTTTTTGAGGGACTTTCATACTGTTTTACATGGTGGCTATACCAATTTACATTCCCACCAGCAGTGTATAAGAGTTCCTTTTTTCCTACAACCTCTCTAACACTTATTACTTGTTCTGTTGATGATAGCCATTCTACAGGTGTGAGGTAAGAGCTCATTGTGGTCTTGATTTGCATTTCCTTAATGGCTCATGAGGTTGGCCATATTTTCAAATATCTGTTAGCAATTTATATGTATTCTTCGGAGAAATATCTGTTCAGAGGCTCTATTTTTTAATTGGATTTTTAAAAAATTTTTGAGTTATATGAGTTCTTTGTATATTTTGGTTATTAGCTCCTTATTGGAAGTGTTGTTTGCAAATATCTTCTTTCTCATTCAGATGGTTGCCTTTTTGTCTTGTTGATGGTTTCTTTTTCTGTGCAGAAGCTTTTTAATTTGGGATAGTCCCATTTATTTAATTTGCTTTTACTTCCCTTGACTTTGAGGTCAAATTTATAAAATCCTAAGTCCAAGGTTCATGAGTTTGGTACCTGTGTTTTCTTCTATGCTATTTATTGTTTCATGTCTGATAGTCAGGTCTTTGATCCATTTTGAGTTGATTTTGGTGTATGGCGACAGTCTAGTTTCATTCTTTTGTATGTGGAGTTTCAGTTTTCCCAGCACCATTTATTGAAGAGGCTTTCCTTACTCCATTGTACGCTTTTGGCTCCTTTGTCTAAAATTATTTACCCATATATACTAGGGTTTATTTCTGGACTCTCAATTCTGTTCCATTGGTTTGTATGTATGTTTTTCTGCCAATCACATTCTGTTTTAATTGTTGTTGCTTTGTAGTATAATTTGAAATCAGGCAGAGTGATTCCTTCAATTGTGTCCTTTTCCCTCAGGATTGCTTAGACTATTTGGGGTTTTACTGCTTCCATACAAATATGATGATTTATTTTCTCTTTGAAAAATGCTGTTGGGATTTTGATAGAGATTGCATTAAATCTGTGTATTACTTTGGGTAATGAAATCATTTTAACTGTGTTATTTCTTCTAATTCATAAACACAGAATATCTTTACTTTTTATGTCTTTAATTTCTTTTAATAATATCTTATAGTTTTCATTGTATAGTTCCTTCACATGTTTTGTTAGGTTTATCTCCTAGATATTTTATTCTTTTTGTTGCAATTGCAAAAGAAATTGTTCTTTTCTTTTTCTGAAAATTCATTGGTAGTGTATAGGAACTCTATGGATTTTTCTAAATTGATTTGTATCCTGAAACTTTAGTGTATTTATTTATTGTTTCTAATATATTTATTTATTTTTTTTTGGTGGAGTCTAGGGTTTTCTATACAGAGCATCATGTTATCTGAGAAAGTGATGATTCTACTTTTTCCTTTCCAATATGGATGTCTTTTGATTCTTTCTCTTGCCTGATTGCTCTCGCTAGGACCTCCAACACTATATTGAATAATAGTTGTGATAGGGGAAAGCCTTGTCTTGTTCCTGATCATAGAGAGAAAGTTTTTAGTTTTGTACCATTGCTTATGGTATTAGCTAAAGGCTTGTTATATGTGGCCTTTATTAAGTTGAGGTATTATTCCTTCTGTACCAATTTTATTGGGTGTTTTAATCAAAAATGGATGTCGTTTCTTGTCAGATACTTTTTCTACATCTATTGATATAATCATATGGTTTTTATTTTTTATTTTGTTTATGTGGTGTATCACATGAATTAATTTGTGTATATTAAACCATCCCTGTGCCCCTGGAATGAAGCCCATTTGATCATGATGTATAATCTTTTTTCATGTATTGTTGTATTCAATTTGCTAGTATTTTGTTTAGGATTTTTACATTTGTATTCATTAGAGATATTGGACCATAGTTTTCTTTTTTGTGTGTGACTTTTACTAGGTTTTAGAATCAGAATAATGTTGGCCTCATAAAATGAGTTAGAAAGTATTGCCTCTTCAATTTTTTGGAAAAGTTTGAGAACAGGTATTAAATTATATTTGAATGTTTGGTAGAACATTTTTGGTAGAATTCACTAGAGAAACCATCTGGTCCTGGAGGTTTTGATGATTGATGTTTGGCCTATTCAGATTTTCCAGTTCTTTATGATTCAGTTTAGGACATTTATAGATTTCTAAGGACTTGTCCATTTCTTCTAGGTTATTGAATTTTGAGTCATATAATTTTTCATAATATTTTTGTAAGATACTTTGTATTTTGGTATATCCATTGTAACTTCTCACTTCTTCAGTTTTGATTTTGTTTACTTGTGTCTCTTTTCTTTTTCCTTAGTGAGTCTAGTCAGGGGGTTGTCAATTTTATTAATCTTTTCAAAGAACGAGGTTTTTGTTTCATTAATTTTTTCTATTCAATTTAATTCCCTAATTTTGTTCAATTTAATTTAATTCTGCTCTAATTTTGATTCTGTCCTCTTTTCTGACTTTGGGCTTCCTTTGTTATTCTTTTTCTAGTTTTTTAAGATGTAATGATAGGCTGGGATTTTTCTTCTTTCTTGAGATTGGCTTATAATGATATGAACTTTCCCTTTCTTCTGGTAGACCCATTATTCTCACATCGCTTTTGCTATATCCCAAAATTTTAGATATGTTTTATTGTCATTCTGTTTGTTTCTGTATATCTCTTGATCTGTTTTTAAAATATCTTCAATGACCCAGTTGTTCTTTAGTAGCATGTTGTTTAATCTCCATGTATTTGTGGTTTCTCTCAACTTGTATTTGCAGTTGACCTCCAGTTTGAAAGCATAATAATTGGAGAATAATGTGCTTGGTATGATTTCAGCTTTTTAAAATTTTTTGAGGCTAGTTTTGTGTCCCAAAATATGGTCTATTCTTGAGAATGTTCCATATGCATTAGAGAAAAATGTATAATCTGATGTTTTGGCATGAAAGATCCTGTAAATAGGGATTATGTCCAGTTGGTCTGATGTGTCATTTAAGGCTGATATTTCCTTATTGATTTTATGTTTGGATGATATATCCATACCTGACAGTGGGTATTTCGGTCCTCTACTATAACTGTGTTTTTCTCAGTTTTTTCCTTTAGTTATGTTAGTAGTTGCTTTATGGATTTTGATATTTCCTGGTTGGGAGAATATATATTGAAAAATGTTATGTTCTCTTGATGTATGGTCCCCTTCATGATTATGAAGTGTTCATCTTTGTCTCTCGTTACCTTTTTTACCTTGAAGTAACTCTTTTTAAAGTTTTTTTTTTTTAAATCCTTTAACCATTATGTAACATTTAAATATGTAATACCCTGTTCTTAATAGTTGTTTAGGTTTTCTGTTTCTATCTGTCTGGTAATCATCCTACTCATTGTTTTTATTTTCTGTCCTGTTTTGACTGAAGGGGACACCACAGGTGATGTCACCTCCTCCTGCTGTGGTTGTTGGGGTCGAGGCAGTCCAAAGGCTGTCAGTGGGTAGATCCCATTCCTGACATCATCAAGGAATTTATCCAATTCCAGAGCTGGTGATTGAGAGTACAAAGTCTGAACTGGTTCCCTTCCTGGTCCAGCAGGGATTTCAGCCAGTACAGCACTGGTATCCATGTTTTTAGGGATCTCCAGTGCATTCTCTGGGATCCTATGTTTGTGTCCCACAACATGGAGTTACCCCCTTCAGTATTTCTTATAATGCAGGCTTTGTGGGGGAAAATTTCCTCAGTGTTTGTATGTCTAAAAAGGTCTTTATTTCTTTCTCATATCTAAAGGAGTACTTTGCTGGATATGTGATTCTTGGATGGAAATTTTACTCTTTTAATAGTTTGAATATTTTGTTCTACTTCCTCCTAAATTGTAAAGTATCTGCTGAAAAAGCTGATGATAATCTAATGGGTTTTTCTTTATAGGTTACCATCTTCTTTTCTCTGGCTGCCTTGAGAATTCTTTCTTTGTCATTACTTTTCTATAGTTTAATATAATGTGTCTTGGAAAAGGCTTTTTGGGTTAATGTAATTAGATGTTCTGCTTGCTTCTTGGATTTAATAGATCCATTTGTTTCCATAGGTGTGGGAAATTCTTGTTGACTGAATATGCTCTCTGTTCTATTCCCCCTCTCTTCTTCTGGTAGACCTATTTTTCTTATATCACTCTTTCTGATGGTGTCAGATAGTTCTTATAGAGTTCTTTCATTTCATTCTCAAGTCTCTCTCTTTTTCCTTTTATATCATTTCCCAATTTTTTTCTTTAGTATCACTAGTTCTTTCATCCATCTGGTTAGCTCTACTTCCTAAGTTTGCTATTTCATTTTTCAAGGATTGAGAACTACCACCTAACTCCCACTCCCCGCATCTTACAGGAGCCTCCTGGCTGCATCTGCAGCACTGATCTCTACTACTGTTTCCACTCCCCTTCCTTGCCTCCTCCCTTTCTCAACAGATTTACTCACCTTCAGATGCTCTGATATACAGATCTTTCAGATGTATCTGTGTACTAAGATGAGTGTTATCTGTTGTTTGTTAGATTGTAGTTGTTCATTTTGTCATAATTTCAAAGGGAAAGATCAGGGGAGATCACATGCTGCCTTGCTTCTGATGTCACTCTCATGATATATTTAAATTCACTTTGTACCCAATTGCTTATTATGGGCTAAATTACTTATAATTTTTCTGGGTTAAATGGATGTTCTTTTTGGCAACTATGCTCTTCTGGCTTTTGACTCTTATTTTCCTTCTTAGCCAGTTAAAGAGCCATGAGAACTCTGATCTAAAGTTGGTCATTGTTACAAAGTTGTTTTATTAAAGGACTAAAAGTGGAAGTTAACTTAGATAAAATATTTAATTTTTCCATTCTCTACATTCATATAAACTCTAAAATAGGATATAGATTTCTATATGACATATAAATTTGAAATTTATAGCTTCTGCAATGTTGTGTTTTCCTTATAGTAAATGTCATAAATGATAATATAATGAAAAAGTTTTAAACATATTGTTTGGTTTGTCCTGGAAAAAATAGTTGTATTTGCCACCTTCATATCAAACAATACCAAAACGTAGTCTAAGATAAATATTGTTATGTAGTTAGTATATTAATTAGGCTGGGCTAAGCTGCTAATAGATATAATTATATGACTTAGAAGTGGCAAACATTATTTATACTCACATTTCATTGGGAACAGCTAGTCATATGAACACCCCAGGATTCAGGGGGTTTGCGGGTATGTTGATCCAGGCTAAACAATTTGTTTCTCAGTTACAGCTCTATTCTATGGAGGAGAATGGATTTTGACACTCTATTTAATATATTTTTGGCATTAAGCTTGCTACCCTTTAGGGAGTGCTCAGTTTACCTGATCTAGATAGCTATAGAATATCATTTTTTAAAAAGCTGACTTTCTTATATGACAATGTATTTTCCCCTTTTCTTGGCTAAATTATTTTTCTACTTCCTCCTCCTTTGGTAAATATTATTTCATCATTTACGTTTTAGAGCAGAATTACTTAGCTCAGGTATAAAATATTAAATTCCCATAAGAGAAATTATTTTGCTTTTTAGGCTCTAGCTTGTCTTTTGGGTCCCTGATTTCTTAGCCTATATCATATATATTTTGTTGCAATGATGGTTGTAACTTTCTACAAGGTATGTTTTCATTTCATTACAACAAAATATTGTATTAAATATATATACTATACTGTGATGATACTGTGGAAAATTTAGAATTACAATTCTTGCTTTTAATGATTTTTAAATCTCTATGGAGTAGAGTGGGGATAAAAGTAAGGTTTAAGTAATATTCTTCTACACTAGATTATAGGTTTTGTGAGGGTGGGGACTTTTGTATACCCATCGATCCTTATATAACTAGCTCCTAATATTGACCATATTGCTTGGCTTATAACAGATGCTCATTGAATATTTTTGGATGTATGATTTAAATTGAATAAAACCAATGTATTATAAGTACCATGAGAGAATCACAAGCAGAATGCTATGACAATTCAGAGGAAGGAGTGATTAAGTTCTGTGGAGAGGTCTTAAAGTGTTCAAGTGGAATTAATAGGTAGAGATTGTAAGGGGATTTGCCTAGGGCCAACATTGGGCAAAATGCATGAAAGTGAGAGTATAGGGCATATATGGGTAACATTGGAATTTATAGTTTATTTCATAAATAATATGTAGGAGTGTAGGCTGAGACAAGACTAATGTTATGCTGTACCTATATTAAGGAAAAGCCTTGACTGCTTGAATGAAAATGTTGAACTTTACTGGTAAGCCAAAGGAGTCTATCTAGTTTTTTCATTAGAGACTTAAGTTAATTGAGCTACAGGCTATGAAAGTAAAACTGATAAATAGTATGTACGATTAGAAAGTGGAATGATCTATTAGAAGGTTATTTCATAGTCTAGGAGTAATGACATGAACTTGAACTCTTAGGTTTGCAGGAATTAAGGTATGTAAATTAGGACCTTAAGGATTTGGCAGTCATTTGAAAGTACCGTTAGGTTTTCAGCCTGAAGAAACCAGAGAACAGTGGCATTATTACCAGAAAGAGAGTTATTATTAGAAGTTACAATTTATTATGAGAAGTAGGTATAGAGCCTTTTTTAAGACAATTCGTATTTTAGTTATTGGTGAGAGTTCCATTTAGAGATTTTAGCAAACTGTTGAAAGTGTGGATCCACCTCTTGGGAGGGAGTTTTCTCCTGAAGATGTAGGTATTTAATTCTGTAGTTAGAGGGAAGAGTTTAAACATTGAGAATTCTTTGAATGGGATATTTGCTGGTATTGTTAATGGGTAAGAGGAGAAGTACAAGTTTCAGAAAAAGAGATGAAACACCTGTTAAGGGAAATAGAAGTATAATTCAATATCTCTGAAAAAGGAGTGTTGAGCAAATGATGGTCAATGTAAAATGCTGTAAAAAATTTTTAATTAGAATTATTAACATGACATTTGTTAATAAAATCATATAGATTTCAAGTGTACAGTTCAATACATCATATGGTATTACATTGTACTTTCACCACCATAAATTACATTTTCTTCCATCACTGTATATTTGATACTCTTTATTCCTACCTACCTGCCCCCGACCTTTCCTCTGGTAACCACTAATCCACTGTTTGTGTCCATGAGTCTCTGTTTGTCATGTTTATTTGTTTGCTTTGAGTTTTATATCTCACATATAAGTGAAATTATATAGTTCTCAACTTTTTCTGTCTGACTTTCTTTGCTTAACATGATAATCTGATCCATGCTGTACCAAATGGCAGTGTTTCATCTTTTCTTTATATCAGAGCTCTCTCCTGCTTTTTAACTCTTATAGAGAGTAATTAGAGGACTTAGTTTCCTATTGTTAGCATTGTTTGGTTGTGTTTTTTCATAGTTATACTTATTTTTTGTACTTATTTTTCATACTTATTTTTATGATGCTTATGTTCCATAACCAGTTCTCTGTTATTTTTTTCCAATGAATTCTATAGTAAAATAGATTGAGTTATATTAATATTTCTCTTGCTGTGAAACAAATTATCACAAATCAGTGCCTTCAAATGACACATACATTTAAGTTGCTGTGGGTCAGGGATCTGGGTGTAGGTTAGGTGGGTTCTCTGTTCAAGATCTCATAAGGTTTTAATCAAGGTTTTGACTGGGCTGTGTTCTCATTTAGAGGCTCTCATTCAAGTTGGTGGTGGAATCCATGTCCTTGAAAAGCTTAAGACCGAAGACCTAAATGGGACCAAAATCTGTATCATCAGGGTTATGAGACAGAGAGAGAGAGAGAGAGAGAGAGAGAGAGAGAGAGAGAGAGAGAGAGAGAGAGATTGAGAGAGATAGAGATTGTTAATTTAAAGGCATTGACTCATGGAGTTATGGGTTGGCAAGTCTTAATTCTGCATGACAGACTAGCAGTCTGGAGACCCAAAGAAGTGGTGATATTGCAGCTCAGTCTGAAGGCAATCTAGAGGAAGAATTTCCTCTTCCTCAGAGGACTATAATTTCTTTTCTTAAAGCCTTCAACTGATAGGATGAGGCGAATCAGATTATGGAGAGCCTGTCTGCTTTGCTCCAGAGTTCACCTATTTAAATGTTAATCACATATAAAAATAACTTCACAGCAACATGTTGAAGGGTGTTTGATCAAAAACTGGGTACCATGGCCAAGCCCAGTTGACCAAGCCAGGTAAAAAGTACTGGGGTAAATAGGCCTTGAGTGTGACGTTTATTATTTATTGAATTAGGCCATGTTTACTGTTTGTTATAGTTGCATGTGTCAGAGTCAAACTCTGGAGTCATTTTTTATTTGGGTTTCTTTAGAGACTTATTAAATGTCATCTGAAACATGTATGTATGTATGTATGTATGTATGTATGTATGTATGTATGTATGTATTTACAGTTTTATTCCCTTGTCATTATACAGAAGCCCTATTGATAGAGTGGTGAGGTGCGAGGGGGCAGGGAAGTATTCTGTAGTCTTACGACTAAGTCTCAGTCTTTTAGTGAGTTTGTATACCTAGGCTGTGACCATAACAAGTGCTTCTCAGTTTTTCCCCTTTAGAAGAGATAGGAAAGCTAGAGAGTGTTAGAGTTAGTTATTTCCCTTTTTCCAGGTTGGTTAGTCTCTGGTAAAATAGTTTTTTTTGAGGTTAGGCCTTGTTAAGAAGTAATGAATGCTTAGGACACATTTTTAAATGGCTACTTTTCTCCTCTTTCTGCAGGCAAGCAGCAAGATAGGATTTTTCTCCAGTCTTCACTGTGATAACCAGGCATACTTCCAGTACATAAAACTCATGAAAGTGTGGAAACTCCCCAAGAACAGGGCCCTCCTGGACATTTTAACTCTCACACTTAACCACACTGATTCTCCAGAATTTGTTAATTACATATTAGATTTTTCCTACCCTGGTACTGGCTCCCAGGAAGTTTTCTGTTCCTGGATTTGTGCTCTGATAAATTGTGATTCTCTGTAACTGCCTGTTTGACTCTCCAGTTTTGGGAATAATAGTTTGCCCTATGATCTCAGTTCTCTGATCGATCTAAGACAACTTGGTGATCTTAAGTTTGTTCAACTTTTTTCGTGTTGTGTGCACAGGAGAGATGACTTCCAAGTTCCTTACATGCTGGACTAGAAGCCAGGAAGTCCTTCCACTGTGTTTTTTCTTTTCTGCTGAGTAATATTAAATAGCTCTTAATTTTTAAAACTTGTAGCCCCTTGGAATAGAGTAACAATTAAGAATAACCTGTTCCTTTAGCTTATGTAAGTCTTAACTATGTATCTAATCAATTACTAGAAAGTTACACACACATACACATGCAGCATGGTTGCAGAAAAATTTTCATAGATGTGCAAGATAATAATGTAAAATATTTTGTTAATAGTATAAAATTGTCATATAATTTCTTTTGGTAAGATTATGCTTTAGCTTTGTCACTGTTAGTTCTAAGTCATGTAAAATATTTCCCCTCTAATATTACACTAGATAACATGACTCTGCTAATAACCAAGTATATTGTGTTTAATTAAATGATGATTGCCCTTTAACATTGTATTTCCCTTTTTCCTTACCCTCTAGGAAGCCCAAAAATAAGTTTTGTTTCTCAATTATAATTAGTTCTCTTGTCCTTCCTCTTTTTCCACTCACCATTGTTTTAGTTGTTGTGGTTTCATTACTTCTCTGTTTTGTATTAAAACTTTCATATCTATTTGAAAGTAGGTCATATAAATAATATATTAACTATGCTCAAGTATGGCCTGATAGAGTTTTAGGTCTTATGCTGCTGCACTCCCCCTTTTTTTCCTGCATCATACTCAGTATCATTCTCTTCTTACTCTATAGACTTCTCTTGACCATGATGTGAATTATTAATTTCATGGCTTATCCATAATAAATTATTTGTTCCAGACATACTTTCTCTTGTCACCCTTTATGCTTTATGTTTCTCTGAGTTCTATTTGCTTTTTTAATATTAACTTAAGCCAGATCATTAAGAATGTACTCTATCAAGAAGTTTGTTGAAAACATTCATAAAGCTAATTTTAAAATGGACTACAATTACATATACTTTTGCTTTTATTATTTAAAGTATATCATTGAGGATATATTAGGAAAATATTTTGAATTATGCATAATTATATAAACCTTTAGGAGTACATCTCTAACTCATTACTTTAATGATTATATAATATATCAAATTTATCAAACTAATTATCAAAATAAGATAACTTTGGTTAACTAGTTTCCCATAGTATTATTTTTTTTATTTAAAAATTAAGTCTATATTTGTCCTGTAGGTTGCTAAATTCACTCAAGTACCAAAATTTAAATTATTAAATAATCTTTGTGAAAGGGCTTATACTATTGGTGCCATTTATATTGTCAGTTTCTGTTAAGTTTAGGTCACATTAATGTGCATACCCTTCTAAAACATAAATCATTTGGCTCAGTATACTCTCCTTCATAGAGTCTAAATAATCCCCAGGATAGATGAGAATGCTTCAGTTTTATTAATTCCCCTTTCAAAGGATAAGCCTGTAACTATTTTATAAACAGTTTTAGTGTTCACATGGTTGAATTTATAATTCACTGTCAATCTCATTCATAAACATTTCCTAATCTGGTTTGGGAGACAGTCTGAGTACATAGATAATTAGCAAGACTAGGTAGTATGTGTCAAATGAATAATGTAGGCAATAGAGAAATTTAGAAATGGCAGAAAATACTGTGATAGTTGGGAAAGGCTTCATGGAAGAGGTGGAAGTTGACTTTGGAAGAAGTTGAGAATTAAATGGCAGTAGAAAATGGGCTATGTATTGTGGATAAGCCATATTTATGGATCTCTGCTTATGCTCTTTAGTATTTTGATATAGCTTAATAATTAAAATAGGAAATAGAAATTAAAAGTAGATTGAGGTGCCATTTATATATACTGAATTTGAAAAAAATTAACAAGCCTTAGAGTCAAGAGTTGGTGTAGATGTGGATCTATAGAAAACTCTTAGAATGCATCTAGCCTATGACTTAGCATTTCCACCTCTGAGTGTAAATTATGTAGAACAGTGTTTTTCAAACTTTTATAAATATGATCCCAACACTGAAAAATACATTTTACTTCATGATCCAATATATATACATGAAATAAAAGTTTGTTTTCATTAAGTTTTTTTAATAAAAGTAAAATAAAAAAGTATATATAATAAATATGAATTTAATAATATTTAAACAAAATAGAAATCCCAAATTAGACACTGCAAAAATTTTAAGAGATATTTTATTTACTATAGTGTGTCTCCTTTCGTATGTTTATTGTGGACATAGTTTGTTTCCTAGGAATTTGTGCATTTCACTATGATATTTTCTATCATAGTCTATTCCACTTAAAAATGCTGATTGTGACTTAACTGATTTAATGGCCCATTACTAGATTGTAATCTGTAGTTTGAAAAACACTACTTGGGAGAAAATTCTTGCTCACATCTATCAGAAGACATGCTTAAGAGTGTTCATAGCAGCCTTGCTTGTATTCCCCTTTCCCCCAAATGGGAAGCAGCTGAAATATATACGGATAAGGGGTGAACAAATACATTATATTTATGTAATAGAATAATATTCCAAGATAATTTAGCTACAGCACACCTATCAATATGGATGACTTGGAGGATGTATATTGAGCAAAAATATCAAGCCACACCATATAGTAATAAGATTTAATTTATAAACAATTCAAACATAAGCTAAACTGTACAATATACAAATAGGGCATATTTGTCTTTAAACTATAAGGAAAACAATAGAAGGATAAGAACCAGAGTTTCAGGACAATGTTTACCCCTATTAGAAGATCAGGGGACTTCAAAGATAATGGTAAAGTACTTTTTAGTTGGATGGTTGTGGGTACAGGGCTGCTCTTTTTATTGTGATACCATATACACTTGTCGCAGATTATTTTTATAGATACAGTCATGTGTGTCATAACAACATTTTGGTCAATGAAGAACCACATATACTATGGTGGTCCCATAAAAATATAATGAAACTGAAAATTTTCTATTAACTGGTGACGTCATACCATCATAATGTCATAGCACATTATGTGTTTGCAGTGATGCTGGTGTGAACAGACCTAACTGCGCTGTGTGCCCTATAAAAGTATAGCACATATCATTATAGTGATGTTCTATACCATCTAACTTTGCCTAAGAACACTCTTTATGATACTTACACAACAATGAAATCATCTAATGACACATTTCTCAGAACATATTCCCATCCTTAAGTTGCATGTGACTATATTCAGTGTTTAAAATACTGTTAAGTAGAAGTAAAATAAAATCAACAACTGACATTTCAGTTTTAAAAATTAGAATATAAGAGGTACCCTTGTTGTATTCCTTAAACTCATCATGTTTTTCATTCTATC
This sequence comes from Cynopterus sphinx, assembly GCA_030015415.1. Classification (NCBI taxonomy): domain Eukaryota; kingdom Metazoa; phylum Chordata; class Mammalia; order Chiroptera; family Pteropodidae; genus Cynopterus; species Cynopterus sphinx. Next base: position 73,008,718 of record CM057385.1, on the reverse strand, counting down.
ACTGTATCTTACCTTAAGTTTAGTTCATCCTCAGATCTTTTGGAGAGTGTTTGATAAGGACTAAATATAGCAGTATAAAATAAATTGAGACTTATGGATCAGATGAGCATCAATGATAGATCAGGTATGGAATAAAGGTCTGGGATTTATACTGAGCATATTACTTAAACCTTTTCCTGTTTAGAAAAAAAAGTTGCAGCTTGCTGCCAGCATTAATTTAACATCATGCGTAGGAATGCTACATTTTCTAGGATTTGATATTTTCAGCAATGAGAATTATTATGTTTTGTAAATGGAAATATCACTACTGAAAATAGAATGCTATAAATAGAATGATGTAATTTCTTTCCAAAGACTATTGATATACTAGAGCGATTCTAAAATATTAATAAATGTAAGATATTTTGTGGCAAACTTTGGGGGTAAGGTTAGGACTATAAGCTGTGAGTTTTCTTGGTTGTAAGTGCTGCAGCTGCAAGCACCCCCTGGCGAGTATTCTCAGGGCAAATGGCAAATGGGTTAACAAGACAACTGTTTTTGTCTTGATGAGTTGTCTGCTTTCTGGTTAACAGGCAGACAGGGCTTGAGGGAAGGATGCTGTTAAAAATGACTTGGATTCTTTAAAAAAGCATATGAGTCTAGATAAAGGGTCTTAAAATATTAGTTGAATATGGGAAGGGTTGACAAAAGTTGAAGTTTAGGAAAGAGATAATATCAGAATATAATTTCAGTTTGAGGTGGCAGCAGATAATGCAAGTGGAGATATTGTATAGAAAGTTGATAATGTGAGATTAGTGATTGGGAGAGAATCAGGGCTGGATTGTGGATTAAGTAGTCTTTCAGACAGATGTGACCATTAGCCAAGAGAGTGGGTAAATTTTCTGAGAAAAAAGCTATGAGAGAGTAGTGGGAAACCAAGAATTGAGTAATGGATCCTTCATTTAGGTATTGTTTAGGTATCTCTGGCAGGAGAGAAGGACATTCAGTGAAAAATTGTGGCAATTTTAATATGCTGTATATTCTTCCTATGAACAAAATAGTTTTGGTACTAAAACAGACTTGCAATTTTTCATTCTTTAGAGAAATTGTAATTGTTTCTTTAAAAAATATATTCTTCCAAATTATACTCAATAAGAGTGTAATACTTAGTTTAGCTACACATGTATTTTCCTTAACTAGAATGTTTTTTTTTTTTAATTTTATTTTTCTCTTATGACATACCTGAATCCCCAAAGTTTGCTTTCTGAATGTGGCTTAATATTTGGTATCCAGTTTTTACTCTTTTATATTTTTCATCTTAAATTAATAAATAGGTACTATTCTTACAGTTCGCTTGAAAAGCTATGGGCATCATGTCACAGGAAGGAAATGAAAATTTTTATTATGAAAGCTAGTTAATCTTTACATAATCAATCAAGATCTAAAACTTTTTAAATAAAATATTTTTTCTCAGAAATACCATCTCCCCAATAATTTTCTTTTTTTTTTTTTTCCATAGAGAGAATCAGGGTTGAAACAGGACATAAATGACCTTATAAAACGGAAAATTGCAGTTGATGAAGAAAATACTTTCTTAAGGAAAGAATTCAGTGACTTGCAGAAGAAATTTAATGATAAAAGGCAAGAAGTTAAGGTGTGTTACATAGTTTTATAGTACTATTGCTTTGAAGTCCTACTTTAAGCTTTGTCAGCTTTTGTGGCAAAGAAAGTGACAAGGTTGGAAGAAAAATTGCCTTAGGCCCTGCTGTACCACTTTTCTCACATACAAAAACTCTGATAAAGATGCTTTAAAGCTAAGACTCCAAGCTTTATAACTTTCAGATAAATAGTTAATGATGGAAATGGAGCTAAGAAAGTAGGAGTGTGAATATGTGGCTTCTTGTAATTAGATTCTGATGGGACTGGCATTATTAATTGATAAAACCCAGGTCTGGGAGGATATGTCTGTGTGGGTCTCAAAAATAGCTGGGGACAGCATCAAAGGCAGCTTGATCAATTAATGGGCTCTTTGCAAACGTGTACTCATCAAAGCTGTCGTCCAGGGAAAAAATATGACCCATCCACCTGCATGAAAAGAGGCCAATAAAAGTATACAGATGACCTTGGCCGTCAAATATAAAAGAAGCTGCTGTGAGGGTAAAGCTGCTCAGTTTATATTTGCTGATTAGTTTTCACCTTTTTTGTTTGTTTGTTTGTTTGCTTATCGGCCCTTGTGGTACTGTTCTACAGGTCACTAAAGAATGTGTACAGAATAAGGAAGAGCAAAACAGACTGGTTATAAAACATCTGGAGGAGGAAAATGAGAAGTTAAGTACCCGTTGCGCTGACTTGCTAAATGACCTGGAGAACCTGAGGAAGCAAGAAGCACATTGGAGAAAAGAAAAATATAGCATTGATGCAAAAGTAAAGGTATGCAGTATGAATGGAATCCACACTATTATTTTAGATCTAACTTCTTTTGGGAAGTTTATTATGTGTTATTTTCTTTAAGTAACAAGTTATATATTCAAATCCACCAGTGGGGACTAGCATTAATTTATATTCCTTCACTTAAGACCCATGGCTTTTTAAAAATTGATGTTGCAAAGCAGGAAACTGACTTCAAATAGTTATATAAAGTGTAATCATTAAAAAGTGCATTTTGAAATAAACATGTTTTAAAATCATATTTAGAATCATGAGTTATTACTTTTTTATTTAGGGCTTAAATTTATAAATACAACTAGAATTAATTGTAATTCTAAATTAATTGTAAGTCTTTTAAAGTAAAATGTAAGAAGAGCATAAAACAGTTATAAAATACTCATGTGTTTCAAAATGGTGCTTTTCTTTGGCTTAAGATGGCCTATTTCTAGTAAAATTTTATTTTTATAGAATATAAAAGGCACAGTTAATCTTTTTAATATTCTTATACTCTTTGATCAAAAAATATAATACCATTTGTGGTTTTCTCTTTGTCTTGAGAATGTTTTTGTTCAGTTTTATACATTGAATTTTGGGTTTCTCTCTTATAGATTAATATTTTGAATGATTTATTGCCTTTTTAGAATCAGGTTAAAAAAAGAAAAAAGATTATTTTTTATTTCAGAGAAGACTAAGGCATTTATGACAAGAGTAGATAGGCAGATTACATATAGAAAATATGTTTGACAGCTTGTAGATTTTTTTTCCCTCTACTATTTCTCTCCTCCCCATTCCCCTGGCCAAATATGACACCAAATAGAGGTCATGGGGAGAGAATGATATGTATGTATTTGAAACAGTATATGTTAAAAAGAATAAAATATTTCCCCTTTTTTATTAAAGCATAGTACACATGTAAAATACACACTGATTATAAGTGCACACAATTCAGTAATTACCACAAAGTGAACATATCATGTAACCTCCACTAATAGGATAGAGCATTACCAGCATCCTGGAAGTCCTTCTGTCCCCAGTTAGTCACTATCCCTTCCATTCTCTTCAAAGATAGCTATTCTCTTGACTTACAACATCATATATTAGTTTTGTTTTTAAATTTAAATATAAGGTAATACATAGCGTATTTTTTGTGTGTTTGGCTTCTTAAGAAGTTCAACATGGTAATTTTTAAATTCATTCATGTTGTTGCTTGTGGCTGCCATTCATTTTTTCGTTGCTAGTGTCATATTCCATTGTATGAATACACCCCAGTTTATCTGTTCTTCATTTGTTTAGGTTGTTTTCCTTTGGGAGTTATTACAGATAGTGCTGCTATGAACAAACATTCATGTACTGACATGAACGTGTGCAGTTGTGGCACGTTTCTGTTGTACTATGTAGCATGGATTTACCTGTCTTTTAAGAGATAATTCCAGACTGCATTCCAAACGGTAGAGCTTACATATCTTAATAGGAATATATAAGAATCCTGGTCCCTCTACATCTTCATTATACTTGATGCTGACAGTTTTTTTGTTTTGAATATTAACTATTCTGGTGGGTATGTAGTGATATTTTAGTGGTATTTATTGTGGTTTTAATTTGCATTTTCCTGCCTAACAATGAGGTTGGTGCCTTTTTATATGCTTATTGGCCTTCTCTGTGTCCTCTTTGGTGAAGTGTTATTTAAGTTTCTTTCTCCGTTTTTAATTGATGTGCTTATCTTTTTAACTAACTTTTAAAGACATTTTATTAAATTTATTGAGATGACATTGGTTAATAAAATTATATAGGTTTTAAGTGTACAGTTATATAATACATCATCTGTATATTGCATTGCATGTTTATTGCCCAAAGTCAAATCTCCTTCTGTCACAATATATTTGACCCTCTTTTTCCTTGTCTACCCCCCTGCCACCTTTTTTCCTCTGGTAACTATGCTGTTGTTTGTGTCTGTGGTTTTTGTTTGTTTTTTGTTTGTTTATTGCTTTTAGTTTTATATTTCTCATATATGTGAAATCATGTGGTTCTTGACTTTTTCTGTCTGACTTATTTTACTTAGCATGATAATCTCAAGATTCGTTTATGTTGTTGCAAATTGCAGTATTTTATCTTTTCTTATGTCTGAATATTCTATTGTATATACGTACCACATTTTCTTTATCCAATTATTTATCGAAGGACATTTCACTTGTTTCTAGGTCTTGCCTACTGTGAGTAATGCTGCAGTGAATATAGGGATATATATATCTTTATGAATGTTTTCAAATTTTGAGGATAGATACATAGAAGAGGGATTGCTGGGTCATATGGTAGTTCTATATTTAATATTTTGAAGGACCTCACTACTGTTTTCTGTAGTTGCTGTACCAATGTACATTTCTACCAGCAGTTTATGAGAGTTTCTTTTTCTCGACTACCTCTCAAACACTGTCTTGTTGATAAATAGACATTCTTAGAAGTGTGAGGGTGGTATTGCTTTGTGGCTTTGATCTGCATTTTTTCTTATAGCTAGTGAAGTCAAGCTTCCTTTCATATGTTTGTTGGCCATTTTTATTTCTTGGGACAAGTGTCTATTCAGGTCCTCTGCTCATTTTTTAATTGGATTTTTTTTGAGTTATATGAGTTTTTATATAGTTTGGATATTAGCTCTTATTGGAGATGTTGTTTGCAAATATCTTCCCATTTCGTCAGTTGCCTTTTTGTTTTGTTGATGGATTCTTTTGCTGTGTAGAAGCTTTTTAGTTCAATGTAGTCCCATTCATTTATTTTTGCTTTTACTCCCCTTGTCTGTGAGGTCAGATTAAAAAAATTCAAAGACCAGGGTTCATAAATTTAGTACTTGTTTTCTTCTATGTATTTTATTATTTCAGGTTTAATATTTAGATCTTTGATCCATTTTGAGTTAATATTTTGTAGTTTCGTTCTTTGGCATGTGGCTTTTTAATTTTCCCAGCACTATTATTGAAGATGCTTCCTCTTCTCTATTGTATGTTTTTGGCTCCTTAGTGGAAAATTATTTGCCCATCTATATATATGTGGGTTTATTTTTTGGCTCTCAATTCTGTTCCATTTATTTGTGTGTCTATTTTTATGCCAGTACCATGCTGTTTTGATTATTGTTGCTTTGTAGTATAATTTGAAGTCAGAGTGTGATACCACCAGCTTTGTTCTTTTTTTTCATCAGGATTGATTTGGCTAGTCAGGGTCTTTCACGCTTCGATACAAATCTGATGATTTCTTTTCTGTTTCATTTGAAAATGCCATTGGGTTGCATGAAATCTCTATATTGCTTTGGTAATATGGCCATTTTAACTATGTCGATTTTTCCAGTCCATGAACACAGAATATTTTTTCATTTCTTTGTGTCTTTTTCAGTTTCTTTTAATAATATTTGTCCTGTAGTTTTCATTGTATAAGACCTTCACATTCTTTAAGTTTATTCCTAGGTATTTTATTCTTTTTGTTACAATTGCAGAAGGAATAGTTTTTTTTTTTTAATTTTTTTGAAATTTCATTTTTAGTTTATAGGAACACAATGAGTTTTTATACATTAATTTTGTATCCTGCAATTTACTGTATTTGTTCATTTTTTCTAAAATTTTTTATGGAGTCTTAAGGCTTTTCTATATAGAGAATCATGTCATCTGCAAAAATGACAATTTTACTTCTCCATTCCCAGTTTGGCTGTCCTTTATTTCTTTCTCTTGCCTGATTGCTCTGGCTAGGACTTTCAGTACTATGTTGAATAATAGTGGTGAGAGTGGGAATCTTTTTATTATTTCTTATCTTAGAGGAAAAACTTTCAGTTTTTCTCCATTGCTTATATTAACTGAGGGTTTGTCATGTATGGCCTTTATTATGTTGAGGTACTTTTCCTTCTGTACCTATTTTAGTGGGTATTTTAATAATCAGTGGTCAATGGATATTATATCTTTTAACATAGATTTTGTTGAAAAGGTCAGAAATGAATTTTAGTCCTAGTAATTATGACAGTCCCTATATGTCTGCACACATAAAAAGAATATATAACGTAAGTACATACGTAATATAGTTATTAAAATATAGTAAGGATGTATAAGTGTGTTCATGTGTATACATAATTATTATGTATGATTATGAAAAAATATGTCTTTGAATCAATTCATTACAGATATTTAAGGAAATAAATCAGTGCGCAATTAGGGAATGACTAAACTATTGAGAAAATTGATTTCTGAGGCTCTTTTTCTTAATTTTTATGTCAGTTCTGCTTCTCTACAACCTGTAAACAGTTTGGTAGTATGTTGAGTATAAGTGGTACTTGTGTTTATCAGATTATGAAAGTTCTCTTTTGTTTGTAGTTTGTTGAGAGTCTTTTTTGATCATGAACGGGTTGCATATCGCAAATGCTTTTTCTGCATCTGTTGCAATGATCATGTGGTTTTTGTCTTTTATTCTATTGGTACAGTATATTACATTACTTGATTTTGAATGTTGAACAGACCGTACATTGCTGGGACATCATTATATGGCTCTGGTATCAGGATAAAGCTTGCCTTATAGAATGAGTTAGGAAGTGTTCCCTCTTCTTATATATATACTTTTTTTAGAAGAATTTGAGAATTGGTATTAATTCTCTTAAAACATTTGGTAGAATTTACTAGTGAAGCTATCTGGTTCTGACCTATTCTATCTTGGGAGGTTTTGATTCAACCTCTGATTCAACTCATAAAACCTCTTCACTATTATAGGTCTATCAATGTTTTCTTTTTTTCATGATTTAAAAAATTATTTATTTTATTTTATTTTTACAAATTATTTAATGTCACCACATAGTTGACCCCTTTAACCCCATCTACCTCCCTCCTCCTCTCTTCCCCCCTACCCTCTGGTAACCACTAGTCTATTGTCCATGTCAGTGAGTCTCTGTCCTGTTCATTTAATATTTTCCTTTTTCTTGAGTCAGTTTAAGTGATTTGTGTCTTTCTAGGAATTTGTCTATTTCATGTAGGTTTTATAATTATTCTGTAATTGTTTATAGTATTTTCCAATAATCCATTTTTCTCTATGGTTAGTAGTAGAGTCTTTACTTTCATTTCTTGTTTTAGTTATTTAATCCTTTTTTAAAGCCAAGCTAAAGGTTTGTTAATTTTGTTGTCTTTTCAAAGAGTCAACTTTTGCTTTAATTGATTCTCTATTGTTTTCCTAGTCCCTTTTTTTTAAGTGTTTATACTACCCTTTATTATTTTCTTCCTTCTCCCTTTGGCTTTACTTTGATTTTTTTCCTGTTTTTTGTTTAAGATATAAAATTAGATTATTGATTTTGAGATATGTCTTCTTTTTAATGTAGGCATTTACTGCTATAAATTTCTCTCTGAGCACTGCATTTGCTGCATCCTGTAAGTTTTGGTATGTTGTGTTTTTGTTGTTATTCATCTCTGAATGTTGTCTAATTCTCTATGAGTTATTGGTTATTTGAGTGAATTATTTGATTTCCACATATTTTGAAAATATTCAGTTTTCCTTATGATACTGAGTTCTAGCTCCATTCCAGTGTGGTTGGAGAGGATACTTTGTATGACTTTAAAGTTTTTATATTTATTGAGAGTTGTTTTATGGTTTACCTTATGGTCTGACATGGGAAATGTGCCTTGTGTACTTGAGAAATCTATGTAATCTACTGTTTTGGGGGAAAAGTGTTCTATCTATGCCTGTTAGATCAATGTAGTTTATAGTGTTGATCAGGCCCTTTGTATCTTTATTGACCTTATTTCAAAATATTTATTACTTAGAGTGGAATATTGAATTTCTCAACTAATATTGTAGAACTGTCTGTTTCTACCTTCAATTCTGTAATTGTTTATATACTTTAGGGCTGTTTGGTGCAATTATATCTATAGTTGTTATATCTTCTTGATGCATTGACTTTTCAATACGTGTGTGTGTGTATGTGTGTGTGTGTGTGTGTGTGTGTAATGTTCTCATTTGTCACTTGTAACAGCATTTGGCATAAAAGTTATTTTGTCCAGTATTATAATATCTACCTCAGTTCTCTTTTGGGTTGCTATTTTCATGTAATATTTTTTCCCATTTTTTAATTTTTCAATCTGTTTGTTTTTTTAGATCTAAAGTAAGTGTAGTTTAAACAACATATTGTTGTATAATGTTTTCTCTATCCATTCTGTCAATTTCTGCCTTTTGATTGGAGAGTTTAATCTATGTACCTTTAAAGTAATTACTAGCAAGGAAAGACCAACTCTGCCATTTTATTGTTTGTTTGCTTTATGTTCGTTAGATTTCCTTTTGGTCTCTGAATGCTTCTGTTACTTTCTTTAATAATGTTTAGTTGATCTTTTATGTAGTGGCACATTTTGATTTTTTTCTTATTTCTTGTGTATATTGCATTGATATTTTTTGTGATTAACTTGGGGATTACATTTTTTTCATTAGAAATTTATAACAATATAATTTAAAGTGATACAGCATACAAAAAATTTCTCCTATATTGCTGTTTCTTTTAACTTTATGTTATTGTTGTCATAGTTACATCTTTATAAATTGTCTGCCCTGTAGGAAAGATTTATAATTTTTTATGTGCTTGTCATTGAAGTCATGTAGGAAATAAAAAGTAGAATTACAAACCAAATATACAAAAATATTGGCTTTTATATTGCCCACACAGTTACCCTTACTGGAGTCTTTATTTCTTCATACTGCTTTGAGTTAGTCTTGCATTTCTTCATTTCAGTCTGAAGGACTGTCATTTCTCATAGGGCAGATCTAGTAATGAACTCCCTCAGCTTTCATTTATCTGTGAGTGCCTTAATTATGAAATTTTGAATAACAGTTTTACTGGGTATAAAATTCAATGTAGACAGTTTTTTTAGCACATTAAATATGTCATAACACTGCCTTCTGTCTTCCATCATTTTTGATGATAAGTCAGATGAAATTCTCATTAATGATCTCTTGTATGTGACCAGTTACTCCATTGTTACTTTCAAGATTTTCTCTTTGGTTTTAGCTGAATTTTAAAAGTTTGATTATAATGTATCTCAACATGGGTTTTTTTCTTACTGATCTTACTTGGAGTTTGTTGAGTCTTTGGATTTTTAGATGTGTATCTTTCATCAAAATTGGGAAGTTTTGGCCATTATTTTTCAAATGTTATTTCTGTGCTGGTTCCTTCTTTTGAGACTCCTATAATGTGTATGCTAGTCTTATTAGTGGTGTCCCAGTGTTCTCATAGGCTGTGTTCACTTTTATCATTTTTTCTTTCTACTCTTCAGATTCAATAATTTTACTTGTTCTGTCTTCTAGTTTGCTGATCATTTCTTCTACCTTATTATATTTGTTGTTGAAACCTCTGGTGAATTATTCATTTTTTTGTTGTACTTTTTAACTCCAGAATTTATTTAATTCCTTTTAAAATTATTACCTCTTTATTGATGCTCTTTTGGTTTATACATTGTTTTCTTGATTTCCTTTAGTTTTTTTTTTCTATATTTTTCTTTAGCTCCTTGAGTATATTTAAGACAGTTGTTATAAAGGTTTTGCCTTGTAAATCTGATACTGGAGTCACACAGGGATGCTTTCTGTTAATTTATACATATTCTTTAAATAACCCACACTTTCCTGTTTCTTGTATAGCTTGTAGTTTTTTGTCATTGTTGAAATCTGGGCATTTGAGTGTTATATTGTGGTAACTATGAAAATCAGATTCTGCCCCTCCTGAGGAGTTGCTGCTTTTTTCATTGTTGAAGGTATGGTGGTCTCTTCATTGAGATAGTCTTTCAGAGATTTTATTCCTTGTTGCATGTTGTCATTGAAGTCTGTATCCTTTAGCTTTTTTCAACTCATGTTGTGAGAGAGTTTTCCTTGAATGCCGAGAGCTAAAGTAAACAAACAAACAAAAGCAAAAAAATAACACAGACATGAAACAAATTTCTATCCCCGTCTTTGTGCTGGGGCAGCCCTTCAATACTTATCTAGATTTGCACTGAACCCAGAGGTCAGTCCAAGGTGAAAACAGGGTCTTCTCTGGTCTTTTCTGAGATGAATTTTTCCCTAAGCATGTGTATGGCTTTCTAAAGTCTCCCATATGTATGGGTATTTTTTTTTAACTATCCTAATTACCCAAAGAATCTCCCACATTGTGTCTCTCACACCATAGGCATTTTATTGTTTATTACTATCTCAACCAATAGTCTTTTGCCTCAGGGTTCTATGCTTTGTTAGTTTGCCTTGTAGTATTTTTGAGCCATATCCTTTATGTTTCTAGTCTGTGTTTCTGGTTAGGTCAAACAGAGATGATCACTTTGCATCACTCCTTCAGGTAGCTCCCAGAAAAGTTAGAACAGATACGCAGAATAATTTGCCAATAAAGTCTGTTCTGCTCCCTTCCAAACCAGCAACCAGGATCCCCTACTAGGAATATGGGCCACTGCCACTAAAAGAGCTTTTGTGCTCTAAGATTCCCAGGCTTTAACATGGCTAATGTGCCGGGGGTGAGGTGGGGAAGGACAAGAAGGAACTCCACAAATCTTTCATTCCATTTTCAAATTGCTTTTTCCTTGGTTCAGTGTTTGCTTGGTTGCTTGAACTTTTCAATACATTCCAAGGTTTTTCTGTCATTAGTTCTGACAGTTTATGCTTGCTTTTTGGTGTTCTTTTAGGGCAAGAGTGCTTGGAGCTGCATACTCTGCCATTTGGCCGATGTCATTCATTATATTCGTTTTTAAATGATAGCTTTACTAGATATAGGATTTTGTGTTGGCAAACTTTTTTCTTTGAACACTTTGAATATGGTATCTTATACTTTCTGTCATCCATTCATTCTGAAGAAGAGTCATTTGTTAATCTTACCGAGGTCTCTTGTAAATGATGAGTCATTTCTTGCTTGTGGTTTCAAAGAATTTCTTCTTGTCTTTGGCTTCCAACATTTTTACTATGATGTATCTGTGGATCTGTGTGTGGATACTACTTGATTGTTGTTGAGCTTCTCACATGTGTAGAATAATGTTTTCATTGTTGTTGGGTAGTTTTCAGCCATTTCTTTGAATATTTTTTTCTGTTCCTTATATTCTTGCCTCTCCTGGTAGTCCCGTTAATCTTATATTGTTGCATTTCATAGCATCCCACATTTCTCTGAGGCTATAAATTTTTCATTATTCTTTTTATCGATTTATCTTCAAGTTTGTTTTTATTGCTGTCAGTTTATATTAAATGTTGAGTTCTTCTAGTGAGTTTTTTTTTTATTTTCATTATTGTGTGTTTTAGCACAAGAATTTCCATTTTGATGTTTTAAAATTATATCACTTAATTGGATGTGATCTTGTCATTTTACCTTTTTATATTTTTAAAGACATGGTACATTTTAAAGCATGGTTTTCTTTAAATATATTTAAATTTGAATAAATTAAGAATAAATATTAAATAAATTTAGAAAATTTTAATATTCAATATTAAAAGTATTAAATAAATATTAAGCAAATAGAATACAAATTTAAATAGATTTATAATGGCTGTTTTGAAGTCCTTGTAAAGTCTGATATCTGGATCTTCTTGTCGGCAGTTTCTGTTGCTGATTCCTCTCTTCTCTAGGGCTTGTTGATGTTTGCTTGTTTGGTTGTTCAGTGGTTTGGCTGAAGCATTTTAGTAATGTCTATTTCCTCTGTAGTGTACAGCCTCTGATGTTGCTTTTCAGAAAACAGACTTGAACATGTCCACATTCACCCTGGGTTCATAGTGATTTTAGCAGGGCTCGCTTTCACTGTTCTCTTGATTTTTCTATTAACATGTCTGTCATTGTTGGCATGACACCCAGCTGTTGATCTCCAAAAATTGCTGACTTATTTTTCTATTGTTTTTGACAATGTCCTGGGACACAGATTGCTTCACATCAGATTTAATTAAATCTGAGCTTCTTTGTAATGTGGTTATTTTTAAAAAACTTTGATAAACTAAACATTACATAAAATTCACAACCTTTCCCATTTTAAGTATACAGTTTAGTAGTGTTAAGTATATTGACATTGCTTTACAACCAATTTCCAGAACTTTTTCATCTTCCAAAAATGAAACTACGCTCATTAAATAGCTCCCCACTTTCCCCTCTGCACAGCCCCTGGCATTCACCATTCTACTTTTTGTTTCTATGAGTTCGACTACTCTGGATACCGCATATAAATAGAATCATATTTTAATTTTTTTGTAACTAGTTTATTTGGCTTCTCATGATGATCTCAAGGTATATCTATGCTATTGCATATGTCAAAAATATCTTTCCTTTTTTTCATTTTGGTAAAAAACACATAACATAAAATTTGCCCCAGTAACCATTTGTATGTGTACAGTTCATTAGTGTTGTTTATATTTCACTGCTGTGGAAGAGATCGCTAGAATTTTTTCAACTTGTAGAATTGTAACTCTTTGCCCATTAATAATAAATCTTTATTATTCCCTAACACTAGCCCTTGGTGACCATCTTTCTACTTTGTGTATCTATGAATTTGACTGCTCTTAAAAGCTCATATAGGTGGAATCATATGGTAATTGTCCTTTTGTGACCAGTTTATTTTATTTACCATAATGTCCTCAAGGTTCGTCCATGTTGCAGTATACAGCAGGATTTGTTTTTCTTTTTAAGGCTGCACTGTGTTTCTTATGTATATATTTTACTTATTCATCTGACATTTGAATTGACATTCCACATTTTGGCTATTGTGAACAGTGCTGCTCTGAACATGGGTGTGCAAATATCTTTTCAAGACCCTGCTTTACATTTTTTTGAATATATACTCAAAAGTGGGATTGCTGAATTATGTGGTAGTTCCATTTTTATTGTTTTGAAGAACCTCATGTTCTTTTGTTTCCCATGCAGGGCACACCACTTTACAATCCTTCTAGCAATGTACAAGGGTTCCAACTTCTCTGTATCTCAGCTAACACATAACTTTTTCTCTCTTTCTTTTTTCCTTCCCTCCTCCCTCCCTCCCCCTCTCTCTGTATCTTTTGCTTCCTTCCCCCTTCCCCTTTCTCTTCCTTCTCCCTCCCACTCCTCTCTCTCTTCCTCTTTTCTTTTTCCTCTTCTTCTTCTTTCCTCTTCCTCTTCTTCCTATTTTGTTTCTGAGAAAAGTAACCTGTGACTGATATAAAAGTTATTGTTTGCATTAAATTTTTTTTTAATTAAGTGAAAACAAAAAACATAATTTAAAACACTAATTTTTACTGTCATTTTGTAGACTAGTTAGCTAAATCTAACAGACTTATTTTTATTTATTTCATATTAATTATATTTGATTTTTATCTGTGTTCTAATTTTAGGCCTTTGAAGATAATTTAATCCAAGCAAGGAAAGAAATTGAAGTTTCACAGAGTAAATATAATGCTCTGTCATTACAGTTAAATAGCAAACAGACTGAACTTATCCAGAAGGATATGGATATTACTCTGGTCAGGCAAGTATATTCAATTTTTAATTTAACATTATAGAAATAGCAATTATTCAGATTGGCGGTATTTATGTTTATTATTAACACCCCAAAACGACAACAGTATATCATCGATGGGTACATATGTTTATGCCTTAAAACTATGTAGAATTATATACATCAAGCTGGAAATAGTTTGCTGGGAAGAACCAGGTGCTTCATAGGAATGAAGAAAGCTTGTTCAACAAGGAAGCTAATTTTGATTTTTAACAAGGATGATGCATTCATTTATTGTTTCCTTTTAAAATTCCTAGCCATGTGCTATATACAATATTCATTTTTGTTATAATGAAAAATAATGAGAAACCCATTCTGAGTTTTTATTTTATCATATCGTAAGTAGTATTAGTTTGTGAAATATTCGATATCAAAATAGTTTTGTAGTGCTACTCAAAGTGGGATTACTTGAAAAACTTGTGTTTTTAAAAATTTTTAAAGATTTTAAACTACCTATTAATTATTATTACCTTTATCAGAAAATAGCATTAAAACAAATAATAAATATATAAATATATAAACACACACATATACATATACACATCATGTGTATATGCATACATACTCATATATAAGTATGTATAATTTTTTAACTTAATTAAAATAAATCATACAAAGTTTATCATATAACTCTATAAGCACAATTTCATCCCCTGGTGCTACCACTATAGTGTGTGTGTGTATGTGTAAAATGTATTTATATGTTATAAATACATAAATGTCATATTCAGATATTTATATATTTAGTGTATTGCAAGGATGCATATATACACACATATATGTACATATGTATATGAGCAAGATTTTATATAGTAATCTGTTACCCAAGCAAAAATTCATTTTGACATAGTTTAAAAAAATTTTTTATCACAAGGGTGAGGAAAAGTGTAAACTTTGTAGATGATAGACTGGTTAACTAATCCATTCATGTTATAATTATATTTTAAGACAATAATTTGATGAGGTCAGATAATTCTAAGTAGTAATAGAATCTTAGATTTAGATGAAATTTTAAAATCATTTATTTCTATCTTCTTTTCAATAAGATAATATAGCTTTTAGTCATTACTTGATACTTTTAGTTTATGTTTCTTAGTTCTTTTCTAGACTGTTCTTACAATTTTATATAGTTAATTTGAACATTGTTTCATATATTGAACTGAAATTTGCCTTTTTACATTATCCACTTGTTTTGGTTCCTTATCTAGAGAATCTCAGAGGTACTTTAATCTCTGTTCTACAGCACAGATCTTCAAATAACAGAAGATAACTTTATCAATGACATTATTTTTTATTAATTTATTAAACTACCCCTATCTTTCATGTCACAGATGTACTATTTGGGATTCCCTTTCTGAATACATTCTATAATGTCAGCATCTACATCAACGATATATTTTTTTAAATATGGTACTTATAACTACACAAAATATTCCAATGATGACCTTTTCTTTTTAGAGTATGATGTCACTAAGCTACTGGTTGGAACATGGGATTCATTCCAGGATATAATGCAGTGTTAAGTGCTTGAGGTTTTAATAATTATGTTTTCTACTAAATTTTTCCCCTGTGTTTCTATACGTGAATTTAGTGTATAGTAAGAGCTATAAGCTATAGTAAATAGGGCAATAATATCCAATTATGAACATTTTCTTATAGAATGGTAGAAGAATGTAATTTTGAGTTTGATAATAAGAACTCATAGAAGATGAGGAAGTAGCAGAGTTGTAAGTTTAAATCAGAGGACATTCACACAGACCGTCATTATATGATAATAGTTGAAATATCTGCAGTTTCTCCTGAGTTGTCTGAATAAAGATTACGTATCGGAGGTACTACATAGTTCCTTTCCTTCATCATTTTTCCTTCTTGCATGTAGGTGGTTCAGTGGTTGTTTTGATATACTAGCATCTCTTTCTTGAATTTGTATGTTGTACAAAAGATGCACAAAGCCATAATTGTGGGATACGTGATCAAGGCACTTTCTTATTTGAATATACTTTTTCTTATTGAAACACAATGTAGTTAACCTAACTTTATTTTTTATGGGTTTATTTCTTTGGTATTCATTATCATTTGCATATTTATTGAATATTTAATTCATGTCACCCATTGTGCTTGGAATATTATTGTGAACTACCTGAAATGATTTTTACCGTGAGTTAGAATATAAATAAATAAGTGTATAAATACATTTATAATTATACACATGTCTGTAATATATACAGAGTAACTTAATATATACCTAGAACTTGAATTAAAAAATCTAGCCAATTAAGTTACCTAAAATTTTTGCCTTAATTGTTAATGGTTTTATGAATACATAGAGGATGGGCTAAGTGAATATTAGCTCACCTTCCACTGAGTTTTGAATTTTTCTTAGAAATTAGTTGTAAATCTTCTATAAAAAAGTGAAAAAATAAAAGTCAAGACAGTGCAGTCATAATTTTGGTTAGGAGTATCATCACAGTCAGAATCCTGAAACTGGATTGACAGATCTGGCTTGCTAGTGTCCCCAAAAATAAGTATAAATTATAGTTGCTTAGAGGATGATAAAACAGTTATTACTTCAAATTGTGTGTACAGTGTTGCAAATAAATATCTAGTACCTAGTCAGAAATATCATTTATGTAGTAAGGCAAAAGTAAAAATTTAAAAACATAAGAACTGGAAATGAAGAAAAAAGGCTTTATTATTTGCATATAATATGATTAATTCAAATAGAAAATTAAAAATATTTATAGAAACTTTGTTTAAATAAATGAGTTTAAGCACACTTGGTAGATACAAATAAGTGTGTAAAATTTAATTATATGTTTTTGCCACTGAAAAGGTTAGGAAATGGATTTAGAAATAATATAATTTAAATATGACTAAAATATGAAGAATAAATATAATGATTATGTTTAAACAGGGAATGATAAAACACTGAGAAAAATAAAAGGTATGATATGTGCAGGGATATACAAAGTTTATGGTTTGGAAGACTCAATATGATAAAGATGTCAGTTCTCTCCAAATAGATATTGAGATTCAGATTATTAATAACAGGAAACCCTTACTACCCCTAGACCAGAAGGGGCAGGCTGTTATCAAATCTCTGTGAGAAGTATAGCCCTGAGAGAGACTAATAAGGATAATTATCCTTAGAGGAACAGAGAAACTGCCAACTGTGGCTCAGCAGAGAGGGAGCTAAGGAAAGAAATTCTTGACTTCTTTCTCCTTTACCCTCTTTTCGTCTAGCACTTCCATGTAATCAAAGTCAGACCCAGAGGACAAGGATTGAGTGTAATACAGTCTGTAGTGGTTAGCCTTGTAGGCTGGAGTACTAGAAAGTAGAGCAGACATGATGAAGATTGGATAAGAGGATACATGGCTCATTCTCCATTACTGCTTTTTTTTTTTTTTGAGCTTTCTTGGGCATTTATTGCTTATTAATTTTTCTATATAAACTTTAGAGTAAACTTATTTTTTGTTGGGTATTTAATTAAAGCATCAAATTTATATGTACATCTAAGAACTGACATGTTTACAATGTCATTCTTCATGTCTTAGAGTATGGTATGCTATTCCATTTGTTTCAGAACCTTTGTGTCCTTGCAAAATGTTTTATGTTCTTTCTTATATGGGTTATGGCATTTCTTGTGGCTTATTCCTAATCCAGTTTGTTGCTCCAGTTTGGATCTTAGAATAGAAGAAAGCCACATGTAAACATGTAATGTGAACAAGCAATAAATCTTGTTTTGTTGTTTTTGTAAGCCATCAATATATGTTATTTTAAACTGCAGAATAATCTAAAGAAGTTGTCTGAAATCCAAAAGTGTGTGTGAGTGTGTGAGTGTGTGTGATCAAACTTGAGCTCTAAAGGGATATTTCTAAATTATCCCACAGTCCATATAGCATGGCTGTAACTGAAAGATCATTGGTTTGTCTTTCAGAAACACAATATTTTTAATAGAACTTAAGATTCTTCTTGAGATGGGAAGAAGCATTGCTGGTTCTCAACATTCTCTCAGCTCAACCCACTTTCCTTTTCCATCAGACTTTCCTTTTTTCATTTGTGTCTAGAGATACTTATCAAATTTGAACCTACCAATTAACTTTATTTTCCATAGAATTGATTTTCCTTATAACTGCTTTTATTATGAATTTTAATGCTGTTACATATGGCATCATTCTTTTCACTTTATCCATTTCATCATTCATTTCATTTCATTTCATCATTTCATTTCATTTCATTTCATTTCATTTCATTTCATTTCATCATTTAACAACTGTCTTATCCCACGTATTCAAAAAAACAGAGCCCACGTGAAGGATTATGTGCTTGCTTGGGGAATTCAATTCCAGGGCAAAGAAGAATCTGAGGCAAGAAAGCATGAAAAGTATTAAAGGAAATTATTGTGCTGGATACTGCTTGACAGTGAGTTATGAAGAGAGAACATGTGCACAGCAGTAGCCATTCAGGTTGATTCTGGACTAACTGTAGAAAGAAGCCATGCCCTACAACAATCCATCAGATGGAAAAAAAAAGAAAAAAGTTACCTGTCTAGTTTTTTCTTGTGTTTTATCTTACTTTGGCCAAAGTTTACTGCTTATATCATGCCTGTGCAGTGGAATTTTATCTTAATCTGGAAGTGGTACAAGGAGACAAATGTGCTAGGCATGCAGCTCGTTGACCTCAAGTGATGGAGCCACATGAACTGTATGAATTTCATAGGCTGAAGTGGTATTTAATAGGCTGAGGCAGAACAAAGGACTGAGACTCTAGGAGGCAGGTGAGGCTGAATCTGAAAAAGCACATTAGATATGTCTAATACAACAAAAAATATTTAATAAGAGACAAGAATTGTCCTAGGTGCTCTTTAGCAGTGAATAAAAATGTCTGCTTTTACAGAGATTTTATTATGATAATCTTCACATCTTGTCTTCCTATTAATAATTCAGAGAGGTATGATTTTTTTCGTGCTTTTTCTAGGCCTTCCTTCTAATTCCTTTAGTAACTCCTATTCAGAAGTATTATTTTCCTCTGAGTATGCACAATAAAATTTTTTCCCATTAATTCTAAATATTCTCCCTTTTAGAATAAGCCCTGCTAGTTCTTCTTTACTTATTATCAAATGAGGAAAGATCTAGACAAATTCGGTGTTTTCTAGTGGTCCAGATGTGTGTTCATAAGCCTTGTTGGATACTTATTTTGATACTGATAGTGTTCCAAGTTTCATATTTGCAACATCGGTGTACATTCCATTATATCAACTTTTCAGAGTGGTGTAGTGAGACACAGAGAAAACATATCTATATGGTATTAGAGTATACTTCCAATGAATTTCCTGAGAGTATGCCTAGAAGATAGCATGAGATAGGAAACAAGAATATGCTTTTTCCATTGTTGATTTTTAATCTCCCAGTGCCTCATGAGTATGTTTCTTTTGAGTAAATGTATATTTTGTTAAATGCAAGCCAACTACTATTTCACCCTTTGTAAAAAATATAACAAAGGTCTTCTAAGCATTGGAGGAGAAATTTGCTGTGTTTTATCATATATTGAAAGATATGTTTTTATCAACATCATGTCCCTTTTCTAAATGCAACATTTACTTAGCTCTCCTGGCAAACATATGTCTTGACTATGTACTCTGATAGAATTTTATCCTACATCTAGTACCTTTCTCTTTTGATTATTCTTGCCAATGTTATTCTTGAAAAATAGCAGTGCTCAGCAAGCATTATTACTATGGGTCATTTCTCCCCTTCTCTTTTGAGAATTACATTTCCTTGAGGTATTGTGCCATTCTTGATTCTCTTCTCTTCCCTCCCCCATTTTTGGACTGTTATTTTCTGCAAGTTTCAGGTTTTTGAATAGTTACAGATAGTGCTATAGTCTGAATATTTGTGTCCACCCAACATTCATATGTTGAAATCCTAATGCTTAATGTGATGGCATTAGGAGGTGGGGCCTTTTGGCAATACTTTTATCATGAAGTTAGAGCCTTCATGAAGGAGATACGTGTTCTTTATAAAACAGACCTTCTAGAGCTCCCTAGTGCCTTCCACCACATGAGGATGCAAAAAGGAGTCTATGACTGCAAAGAGGGTCCACACTTGACTATGCTTGCTCTCTGTTCCAACATCCAGCCTATAGAATTGTGAGAAATAAATTTCTTTTGTTTATAAGTTACCCAGTCAGTGATATTTTGTTCTAGCAGCCTGAAAGGACTGAGACAGTTGGTGTATGTACATGTATCTATATAAGTGCAACGGTTGTTGGATTTAGAGAACATTAATATTCTAAACCTCTAAAAAGGAGAACTCATTTCTCCTGTATTAATGCTCTCCATCTGTGACAATTGCCTGTATATTTTTTTCTTCTTTCTTTTAAGAATTATCTTACGTGACTGAGTCATCAGTTTGAAGTTATAGGTAAAGTTTCCATTAAAAACATACAGTTTCAAAATATGTACTATAAAGTGTATTTCTGTGAAATATATCCTTATATTTTTCTCTTCAAATTGAATATATAAAATATTTTCCACTTTTATATGATCTGTATCATACAGGATTCACTAACATAGGAATCTAAAAACCTTTATCCCAGAGGCGTTGATTTCCTCACCAGTTCATTTGTCCTCCTACTTGCCAATTTCACCCTTGGTAGGTTGGAAAGACTGATTTCCCCTTATGTTGATTGCTCTCCTTCTGACTTCTTTGCCTTGTCATTTTCTTCAGCTAGATCAGAGGAGTCATAGAATTCAAGCCCAGGTCCTGAGAATGGAAACTGGTGGTGCTTTATAAAACTTTGGTTTTAAACTTCATTTGATTATTGGGATTTTTTTTGCTGGATTCTGGAATTCTTTTTTAATACATTTAAAGTTCTGTATAATATACAAGGAAGGGTTAACTTACTCTGTATTCAGAAGTATCTGATAACTATTGTTGGCATTAGTGTTTATCAGTTCTTGGAGCTGAAGTGTAAGTTAATTTCAATAAGAAGGTGGTACTATGTCTGTATATCAAGGGTTTTTATTACTATCAAGCCATGAAAAAAAATTGATAAGTATTTGGCTTTGAAAGTCATAGTAGTTTTATCAATACTTCCTAGGTATATGTGATAAGTATTAAATAGTTTATGTATTCTTTTATTAAAATTTTTGCCTGCAGTAAAAAAAATAGTTGAAAAAATTGGAAGCCGATCTATAACCTTAGATGAACACAATTATTTAACTGAGATGATCTTTATTCTTGCTTTTCTCTATTTATTGCTTGCTTTGCCTAGGAAGGAGCTGCAAGAATTGCAGAATCTTTACAAACAGAACAGTGCACATACCGCGCAGCAAGCAGAGCTGATCCAGCAGCTTCAGGTTCTCAATATGGACACACAGAAAGTACTGAGGAATCAGGAAGATGTTCACACCGCTGAAAGTATATCATATCAAAAAGTATGCTTTTATTCTGTCATAAAAATGTAAATTTACATGTATGAACATATAAAAATATATAGAATTCAAATTTTTTCAAATTTCAGCATTTCTTTATTATTCTCTTTTATATGTTTCTTCAAAATTAAAAATGAAATATTCCAGTTGGTAATGTTTAAAATTTTGTGTTTTCTTTATGGTGTTATAGTTGAAACATTTAAAATATAGATACAGCTTTATTCTATAGGATATTGTTTTTGATAAATTGGAGTTTTGATATCTACTATGAAACATACTAGGATGGTAGCCCTCAAACCAGGAAAGATTTGGAGAATGGAATTAGCCTTAATTGTTCATCAAGTATAATTCTAGTTTATGAGTAAAATAGTCTTTCATTGCAAAAACTGAGTTATATTTTATTGGCAAAAATGCACAAACACAAGTGGGTATGCTGATGAGATCTTCAGCATCAATATTTTTCAAAGATTTTTCTCACTTTATTTGTGTGTTTCATTTGTGTAGTCATTTCACTTTATAGTTTTAGGTTTTGCTGATGACTGCTGCTTAGGTATCCTGACTCAGCAACATTAGTTACAGATAGTAATTAAAAAAAATACTTCTATTGAATTCTGTATGTTTTGTATAGTGTACTAAGTTATTTATAGAAATAAGTTCTTATATAGGTCAACCCTGTGAGATTGATATTATTCCCTAGTAATAGTTGAGGCAACGAAGGCTGAGAAGTAAAGTAATACAATTTTGTAATTCTGTTTTTTTTTCTTTTTACACTTCTAAAAAAAAAAAAAGCACCATGAAAACCTAAATCTATAATTAACATGAATAAATAACTATTAAGTAAATTTAAAACACATTTTTTAGTGATGCTTTGAAAAAGTGGTTTTGTGTGTTCTGTTCTATGTGGTCCTTTCGAGTTTTCTTTAGGACTTAGATGATACGAAGCAGAAGTGTACCATCTATCTTCTCCACTTCAAATAGAGGAGCTCCACTTTTTTGTTTCATATGATAGGATTGCTCATTATGCTTTTGTTTCTTAACCGGGCTTCATTACTAAAATGACTTGAAAAATTGGACCTTCTTGGACTATTTTTTTCTTTTTCAATTATTATTTAACTCAAAAATTTCTTTTTATTCTTAATTTTTGTTTAAAGGTCCCTACATGGCAATTTATATTCAAATATAACATGTTACCATCCTCTGTGAACAGAGTCCCCATCATTATTTTTCAGCCACTGATTTTACAAATTTGGTTTCTTTGATTTTGCTATAGCATCACAACTTGTAACTTTGAATTGCAAATATTTTATTAGACTTGTTTTTCTTTTTTCCCAGAAAATGCATTAGTTGTAGAGTTCAGGATTTTTAAATTTAGGGCTTATCAAACTGTTTTATTTACCATAAATAAACAATATGCTGCTATTCAGACTTCCAGTGTTTATTTATATTAAACTATTAATTCCAGTCTTAGAACATTTTACTTAATACTTCCCTTTATTCCTCTTTCACATATATTTTTCTAAAAATTTCCTAATAAATTTGAATAATCTAATAGTCCATGCTTTAATGAGATGAAATTGTTTACTTAAAAATTAAGATTTTCAAATATATTTTCATATAAAATAATTTTATTGTTTACAAATAATAATTGCGGCCTAGCTGTAAGACTCAGGTGAATTAAAAAATGAAATAGTACATTAATAGTAATATAAATAAAATAAATAAAATATTATATAAATATAATTCACTTCCAATTCTTACTTCGCTTACTTTTTTAAGAGTTAGGTCTTAATTTATTTTTTTTATAATGGAGTTTCTTTGTTTCCTCTGTTTCTTTCAGTTCCCTTCTCTTCACTTTTTTCCTTCCCATTTTCTCTTCTTTCCTTCATTTATTAAGTTTATTTATATCATAGTATCCATTTCATTATCTAAAGATGTTAAAAAAAAAAAACAGCTGGCCACAGTAGGATGGGGGGGATGAAGAGGGGGGACAAAGGTGAAGAGAGAAAACTGAAAAGAATTTTGAGCACATGAAAGAGATGTGGCATATTTTCCCAGAAGCCTCCATAACAAATTATTATTCTCATAAGTAAAACTACCTAACAGATAATGTACAGTGCTCCTGTGGAAGAGAAACACTGAAGAGAAATAAAAGTAAGCTAGTGTGTTTTCTTCTTCCGAGTATGTAGGCATTTATATAAGTTTTAATAATTTTTCTATCTTTGCATGTCATTTATATACGTGTGTGATTTAAATATAGATTAGTAGTTATGATTTCTAGACCATCTAACATGTTTAGGGTACTAAATATGTATTCTATCATCTTTTTATTTTATTTAATGATAGTTACATGATGAGCTAATATCAATCTGGGAAAATAAGGAGTTAGGTTATACATACTTTTAGTTTAAACTGCATGTTAAATCAGAGTTTGTCTTCATTTTTCTACTATAAACAGATATGATTTTCAGCTGTAGAATTTTTGTCTCAATCAGAGTAGCAAATAGTATACTTACTCACTAAATATGGAAATTTTACATTTTAAACAAATTAGTCATTGAGTCACAGAGCATATACATTGTCAAAATTTTTAAGGTAAATATATCATTCTTCAATAATAATAAAAATATGGGAAAAAGAGTACTGAACTCTTAAGGCCATCAAAATTAAAGGATTTGGAGTTTGGGGTCTTATTTCTTCTAGATAACTTGCTTTCTGTCTCTTGGAGATCCTCTTAACCATTTTTAACATTAGTTTCTACAACATGAAGAATAATAAGAATTATAAATTGCTTATGAATTATAATGATGATACTTCTAAAGTATGATTAAATGTTTACAGGCCAGAATCTTGCAGAAGAGTCTCATTTATTGCAGTTTTTTGGACTATTAGAGGAAAGAAAGTAGGGAAAAGAAAGAGCCTCTCTGAAAACTGCTCTAAGCAATTGTGATTGCTAATAGGGAAAATGTTACTAACTCAGGGTGCTTAAACTGGTACAGATAAATATTTTATTGTATTTCCTAATTTTCTCACTTGAGAACTTTTTTTTGACTCACTCTACTGTTATTAATGAGATGAAAATAAGATGGTATCTAACCAGTGGACTGGAACATCCTAAACCTTTGCCTCCTTGCAGCATCTCCTAGAGAAATAAACATTTTATTATCCTGAGGCTTTATCACTACAAAATACTTCAGAAATAAAAATAATCTTAACCAATTTGAAGAGTTTTTTAGCCAAGTTTATTGGTGTACTGGGCCTAGAATTAAAAATGGCCAGAGGCCTGTCTTTGCTTTCTTTACTCTAAGTTCACAACTGAGTATTCTTGTTGCTATTAAATAAGTGAAACCCAATCAGCTATCAAAGAAAATAGTCAAGCAAGAGATGTACATTTGGAATAAGACCAAGGAATAAGAGACCATTTGTCTCAGTTCCTAGGGTTGATAAACCTTTTCTGTCCTGCGCTTTCTCAGTTCTTTACACCTGCTGCCTTGAAGGATGGATATTTTCAGAGAGTATGCCTCAGTGTCTGGAGTTACCCATCCAGTCATTTCAGATCAAACCAGGGTGACTTCTAAATAGGAATACAACTGCATAAACTTCTTGGGAGAGAGCAAAATAGAGAACAAAAGAAGATTGCTGTTGGTCTTCATTTTTATGCAAGCAAGAAAGAAGGGAAAGGAAAAGAAACAAGGAAAGATATATTAAGATAGAGCCTCTTCCCATGAATGAATAGGCCCAGAAGAACCTTACATTTGTAAAGGAAGACCCAAGTCATGACATCCAAGATAAAAGTATATCATACCCATGGCACTAATGACCAATAAATTGATCCTCAATCCTGACCACACACTGTCATCATTACTGAAACTCTGGCAATGTGAGGGAAATTAGGAGTCTTTATTAATACTTACCTACATTCATGAGTTTTTCAAATATTTGAAATTTGTAAATTCTTTATTTCATGTATTTTTTACTGATATATGTTTTGAAATCTATAAATTTTTAATAATATTTTCTATTATTTTCTTCCAAAGAAATTTATTTGTGCTGATTGGGTAAAACTAGTTAGTACTAAAACCATACAAATAAGAGAGAGTGCGTAAATAACCTCTAAACTGAATGTTTGACTCTGTATGCTATTGGGCAGAACTTCACTCATCCTAGCTTCAGATATCTGTAGTCAGGTTAGCTCTTGTCTCCAGATTTTGCTTTTCTCTTTTTTGCCTTGAATTTACTCATGAAAGCAGCAACAGGTAGGTTACTATAATCCCACTCTAATCCCTTCATTGTTCCTTAAAGCTGTCAGGTTCCTACTCTTTCTTCCCTCTTAGAATATCTGATGGTTTCAGCTGTGGAAAGGACATTGGACATACTCCTTGATATGAAGGTAATTGGAAAGTACAAATTTATGTCCTGAAATTATTTATTAATCATATAGGCAATCCTTCCTTAATAAAAATTGCTTAGACTTTGACTGTAAAGTGAAATTGATTATTTAAAGTATCTACATAGTAGAGTTGTAATCCCTTATAGAAAATAAGGAGGAGTGGTTTGGAGGGTCTTATTTTTATGGCAACATATATGAGAAAAACATTAGGAAAGAGGTTTCACAAGCCTTTTTTAATTTTAAACTTAGAAATTAAGGTATAGCGTACATATAGAAAAGTAGTCTACCATTTTTTGTGTAGTTAAGTTTCTTCCTACAAGGCAAGACCAACTAATGAAAGATTCTACCCATCTAAAAACCTACTGTATTAGCTACATAATTTTGAGATTCTTCCATGGGAGATTTTGCTTTTATTATAAGATCACACTATTAGCCTTAAACATATAAAGGAAAAACAACATAAATTTTAGTTCAGTGTCACTTTCTCAGTGTTATCAGCAAATATACATATGGATTTTTTATGTAAATTAGTTACCCTTAATTGAATTATGTCTCATTAAATCACAATCATAAGTTAGAATTTTCTTCAGAAAATAAGTTCATGTGTTTTGAAGGAGTACCATTGTTAACCATATATGAATCTGTATGATACTATTAATGTACCATATGGTACCTCAGTTTTAATAAACTTTTGTTTTAAATTTATTTAATGCATGTTGCCTTGAGTTAAAAAAATTTATCTATCATACCTTCAAAACATTGCTCCTATTTTATCATTCTGTTCAAGGTCTTCAGTGATTCCCTGTTGTCTATAGGAAGAAGTCCATCCTCCTTTATCTGGCATTCAGGTGTCTTCACATTCTGTCCATAGTCTTATTGCCTGACTTTGCTTCTTACTATTATTCTTACTATTTTTGTTCATCCTCTCCTACTTCAGCAGTAGATGCTAATTTATCCTAAATGGGAACATATAAGTTAACCTTAACGAACTCTCAATGACTCTTAGTTTTTCTTTTTTTTTTTATTTTAAATGTATGTATTAAGTCCAATTAGGCAGACATGTCTTATGCTTCCTTGCTGTCCTAACACTATACTTATTTTAAAATTTTTTTGACATTTTATTTTTAGAATGACTTTTTGTTTTCAATTTCTGTAATACCATCGTGGATCAATTTTATGACGCTCTCTGAGATTCATATATTTCTTAAAGTGTTTTCATCTTTCTTAAAAATTTAGCACACTTTTTTTTATTATACTGGCCAGTAATACATATTGCTATATTAATTGTAGTTTTATATTTATATTTGATAATATCATTTAGTTTTCCACATGTTTATGTCTTGTTTCCCTTCTTAGACTACTAAAATAACTGGAGCGTGAGGACTATGTCATATACAGTCCTGATACATATATGTATGTGTGTTCATATACGTATATGACAAGGACTATGTCATATACAGTCCTGATATGTGTGTGTATAGACATAACTTTTATTGATTATTAATAAATTTGGATATGTTTTTTGAAACAGCTTTACAATGAGTTACATATTTGTTTTGAAACCACAAAATCAAGTGAAGCTATGCTCCGGCAAAGTGTTGTTAGTCTTCAGGATCAGCTATTTCAAAAAGAGCAAGAAAATGCTAAATTAAAAGAAAAGCTTCAGGAATCACAAGGAGCACCATATCCTTTACCTCAACAAAATGATTCAGAGCACTCAGAACAGGTGAGAGATGTTTTATAAATATGTTGCCCATTATAAAAATATTGCAATATATTAAATTATCTGCAATTTACTAAAACATAAAAATTTAAATACATTTGAAAATATTATAATGTAAGTTGTTGCATATAGTTTTTTGTTGTGCTATATTTTATACTCTGTATAGTGAATATTATACAATATGATTTATATAGAAATGCATGTAGAAACAAATTATATCTGGTGTTGTGATGAAACAGTTTGCTGATTTATACTACTGAAGAGAAAATTAATAGGTCATACTCATTTTGAAACTTTTTAACTGAGGTGGTGGAATGGAAAGAGTATTATATAGGAAGTCTCATCAAGTACTTGCCAAAATGCCTGGAGTATGGTACTTAATACCTTTTAGTCCCTATTCTGCCATTACCTTGATGTGTGATTTTAGATAGTTTACTTGACCTTTCTACTTTTTTTCTATGCTGTTAAGTAAGGTAGTATAACCATATAGATTAATATGCAGGTTCAGGATTCAAGTAAATCTGGGATCAAATTATAGCTCTGCTTTTGAACTTTGTGAACTTAAACAAATTTATTAAACCTTTTAGCTCATTTTTTCACAAATGTTGATAATAATGGTATCTATGTTATAGAGCTTTGAGGATTAATGAGACAATGCATGTAAAATGCAGAGCTTGGCATATAGCAAATGTTCATTGGTACCTCTTTTTAGGTAATCTTCAAGATGACTTTCAGCAGTAAATATAGATTGTAAAAACAATTTTATTACTATTATTTAAGTGTTTTTAAGCACTTGGCACTTTTTAAATTTTAGTATTCATTGATTTTATTCAGAAATGGAATTAATGTGAACAGGTAATCGGGTGCTTGAATGTTTGTTATTGATTGAAGAACAGTAACTTTTGAACCCCACATATTTTCTTTTGCTAACACCTCAACCTTAACACAGCAGTTTTTAAATTTGTATTATATTGCATTTTTGGACATCAGGTGCATAGAATTGGATTAATCATAAAATTTGTATCATGACACAGTATTATTACACGCATTGGTCTATTTTATTTAATTAGTTTTTTTATTATAATAAGCTAATCAAAGGACTATAACATTCCTAATGACTTAAATCTACCTCTGTGCTCCTTTGTTATCTGGTAACCTGGTTCTCTCATCAGACATAAATAACCACTAAACTATTTATTGTTTTGATTATTTTTAAGAATGTTTTATCACATACAGATTTATGAGAAAATAGTACATTGTCTACTTTTGTCATTAATACAAATGGATCATGTGTTATTGCTTTGGGATTTGGCAATTTTGGCTCATCATTTTGTTAAGATTCATCTACGTTGTTTGGTATAATGTATCATTTTTTTACTGATTTAAAATATTATATGTGATGATATAACTACTTAAACATTCATTTGTTGATGAGTATTTGGGTTATTTTATTTTTTTGCTGCTATGAATAATGCTGCAATTGACATTTTTCTACATGATTCTTGGTATTCACGTACGTGCATTTCTGTGGAATGGAAGTCCTGGATTTAAAATGTTACTTTCACAAAATATTGATAATTTATTTTTCAAAGTGATTTTAATCAATTTTATTCCTGCCAACAATGTATGAGATCTGACTGATTCTCATCCTCCTCAGCAGTATGTATTGTCACACTTCTTTGTTGATGATTGAATTAGTATACAATAATTTTATTTTTATCTTCATGTTCAAATCTCTGATTAAGCATTATCTTTAAATCATTACTAGCCCAGTGGATGCTCTCCTTCAACATGTCTATTTATGCCTTTTATCTATTCTTCTATTGGATTTTTAAAATTTATTTGTAAAAGTTTTTGTATGTTCTTGATATTACTCTCTAGTAGTTAAAAGTATGGCATATATCTTACCTCACTATGAATCTTTTCATTTTTATTAAGGTATCATTTGATGAACAGATATTTTTAATTAGACAAATTAATATTTTATAGTTAGTGCTTTGGTATCTTATTAAAAAAAATCCTTCTCTATCCCAAAGATAGAAATATTTGCATCTCATTTTTTCTTAAAAAGTTTTAAAGCTTTGCTTGTGTCATTTATATTCACAATTAATTTGGAATTGTGTTTTGTATGTTCAATAAGGATCCATTTTTATTAATTGATTTTTCTCCAAATAGTAACCAGTTTTTCCAGCTCAACCTGTTGAATGATCCCCCTTTTATCCTGTTTATTGGTTGGGCTATCTGTCTCAGATACGCTTGTTCAATATATTTGTGAATTTGTTTCTGGTTCTATATTCATTTTTATACAATGTTACATTGTCTTAATTATTATAGCTTCATAATAAGTCTTTATATTTGATAGTCTCCTACTTTCTTATCATTTTTAAAGCATCTTTGCTATATTGCAATCTAGCACTTAAATTTAACTTCTAGGATAAAATTTCATGAAAAAAAGTTGAAATTTTTCATAAACAGTTTTACTGAAGTGTAACATACAAATAATAAGGTGTACAAACCCTGTGTAAGTCAGTGACATTTCACAAAGTGAACACATCCATATAAAGATCACTCACATCAAGATATAGACTATTACCAGTGTCTAACAAACTTCTCTAATGTTCGTAATCAGTAGCTGCACCCACAAAGGTAACTGGCTTCTGTCATCTATTTGTCCTGCTTATTTTTGAACCTTTCAGTATTTTACCTTTAAACACTGTTTGCTCTGTGTGTGTGTGTGTGGGGGGGGTAGCTATTCTTTAACACATTAAGGAAGTTCCCATCTATTCACAGTTTGATGAATGTTTTTTGTGAACAGGTCTTAGGTATATACAAGGCATCTTTTAAGATTATACTAAGGATTTTCTCATCTATTCTGTTAACATGATGAGTTACACTGATTAATTTTCAATTATCAATTCAATTTTGCATTTCTGAAATAAGTCTAACTTCATTGTAATGTTTTATTATTTTCATATATTGCTGGAATTCAGTTTGCTAATATTTTGGTTAAGATTTCTACATCTATGTTGGTAAGGGATTTTGGTCTGTACTTTTCCTTTCTTGAATGTTTCCTGTTTGATTTTGATGTCAAGGTGATGCTGGTATCCTAATATAAATTGAAAAGTTCTCTCTTTTTCACTCAACTAGGAGAGTTGGTGTAAGATATATTATTTTTGCTTAATAATAAACATCAAAAGCTTTCCTTCTTACATAAGGAAAAGGTCACTTCTATTCAGTACCATACTGGAGATCTAACTAGTACAATAAGGCAAGAGACAAAATCATACCAATTAGAAACAGGGAAGTAAAATTTTACTGAATCTATGATAAAGCTCCTAGAAATAGTTAAGTAAATTTAGCAGTGTTGCAAGGTACAACATCAATTTACAAAAGCCAGTTGTATTTCTAAATACTGGTAACAAATAATTAGAAATTTAAATTTAAAAAGCCTATGAAATAATTAAGGATAAATTTGACAAAATATGCACCAGATCTATACACTGAAAAGTACAAAATATAGCAGTGAAATTAAAAGACATATATAAATGGACAGTTATGCCAAATTCATGATTCAGAAGATGCAGTATTGTTAATGATGTCGTCTCATCACATTGATCTATTATGTAATCTCAGTTAAAATTTTGGGAGGCTGTGTATGGTTTCTTTCAGAAAAATACAAGCCAGTTCTGAAATTTATAGGATATGCAAGGGACCTCAAAGAGCAAAATCAAGTTTCATTAAAAAAAAGTTTTGGAGGACTTAAACTCCCTGATTTTGAGACATAGTTGTCAAGCTCAAAAAAATTGAGGTTGTGTGGTATTGGCATAATAATTACAATATAATCAGTAGAATAGGTAAGGGCCTGAAAAATATCCACTCATATATGTCACTTGGTAGTACTTGAATTGAGGGTAGTGTAAGTCACTTTATTTTTTTTTTCAAAAACGCTTTGTATATCTGTTCCATTGCTATAGAAATGTTCATAGTAGCTAGTTAATTTTACAAATAAGCATTCAGTTAGAAATGTTTCTAATTTCCTTTGTAATTTTTATTTTGCTTCTTTGGTTATTTGGAAGTGTGTTGTTTACTTTTGAAATATTTGGGATTTTTACCTCTATATTTTATTTTTTAATATATTGTTTTACAATATTTGCCTTTTTTATTAAATTTATTGCAATGATGTTGGTTAAGAAAATTATATATTTCTAGTGTGCAATTTAATAATATGTTATATGTATATATATTGCAGTGTGTGTTCACCACCCAGAGTCACATTTTCTTCCCTCATAATATATTTGACCCCTTTGCATTTATCTACCTCTCACTCTCTCTCCTTTCTCTCTGGTAACCTCTAAACTGTTATCTGTGTCTACGAATTTTGTTTCTACTGTTTGTTGCTTTCAGCTTTATATCCTATATATAAGTGAAATCATGGTTATCAGCCTTTTCTGTATGACTTATTTCACTTAGCGTGATAATCTCAAGATCCACTCAAGTCATCGCAAATGGCAGTATTTTCTCTTTTCTTGTGGCTGATTAGTATTCCATTGTATATATGTACCATATCTTTATTCAGTCATCTATGGAAGGACACTTTTGTTGTTTCCATGTCTTAGCCACTGTGAATAATGTTGCAATAAACATTGGGGCGCATGTATCTTTACGAATCAATGTTTTCCAATTTTTTGGGTAGATACACAGAAGAGGGATTGCTGGGTCATGGTAATTCTTTTCTTAATTTTTTGATGAATCTTAATACTGTTTTTCATAGTGGATGTTCTTTCTTCCTCATGATTTCTCCAACACTTGTCCTGTTGGTAATAACTATTCTAACAAGTGTGATATGTTATCTCATTGTGGTTTTGATTTGCATTTCTTTAATGGTTAGTGAAACTGAGTATCTTTCCATATGTCTGTTGGCTACTTCTCTTGAGAGAATGGTCTCTTCAAGTCCTCTGCTCATTTTTAAATTTGTTTGTTTTTGTTCTTGAGTTGTATGAGTTCTTTATATATTTTGGATATTAGGCCCTTATTAGAGACATTGTTTGCAAATTCACTTCTAATATAGTTTTATTGTGGTCAGAGTGGCCTAGCTTATGGTTTTGGTGAATGTATGTGTACCTGAAAATAATTTGTATTATGCATCTATTGGGTCAAATATTTCTTAAATATCAATATTAATTATGTCATTGTGGTTGACACTGTTCAGATCTTGTCTTTAATGATTTTGTGTTTAGTTTTATAAATCAGTTTTTCTTTCAGACAAACATTAAAGTCTCCCTGTATGATTGTAAATTTTCTGTTTCTTCCTTTATTTTTAGCAATTTTTGCTTCATATACTATAAAACTATTTTATTAGCAGCATGAATACTGATAATTGTCATGTCTTTCTGATTAATCAAACTTTGTCATTATAAATTGTCTTTATTAATAATAGTAATATTCTGTTGACTTGACATCGCAGTGTCTTTATTTTATTATTTATTTATTTATTTTTCCAGGTGAGACAATCCTTGGTTGACCTCACAGATTGTGAGGACCTTGTTAACTTACAATCTTTTATTTTTTTTTTTAGATTTTTTTTTTACCCCTACAGCACCTGATTCTTCCTAGGTGGTCTTCCATCCAAGTACTAACCAGGCCCAACCCTGCTTAGCTTCTGAAATCAGACAGGATGGGCTTGTTCAGGGTAGCATGGCAGTAGACCAATCAGTGTCTTTAATGGTATGTTTTATATGGTATAGCTTTACCCATTTTTAAAATTTTCACCTATAAGTATCTTTAATTTCAGGTGTACATATTTAGGTCTTGTTTTTTATTCATTGTGACAGTTTCTTTCTTTTCATTGCATTATTGATGCATTTAAATTTTATTCAGTTGGCTTTAGGTGTATCATCTTACTATTTTTTTCTGTTTGTTCTATTTTTTGTTCCTCTGTCTCTCTTTTCCTTCCTTTCTTTGAGTTAATAGACGGTAAATTTTTTTAAAGCAATTTTAAAATTTCACTTTTCTGCCTTCTGAACTCCACTGTTTTGATAAGTCAGTTGGAATTTGTTTCATTGTTAACTTAAATGTGTCAGTTTTGTCTGGATCCCCCTCCCCACCATTATTTTACCTTTGGTTTTAAGAATTTTAACAATGATATTCCCAGGTATAGTTTTAATAGTAGTCATTCTTTTTGCAGTTTGATGAGTTTCTTTATTTTTGTAAATTGTGTGTGTGTGTGTGTGTGTGTGTATTACCAAATTGGGGAATATTTTGACATTTCCTCAACATTTTTCTGACACCTCTCTTTTTTTCCCCTTTTGAGAATCTATTTCATTTACATTTGATTATTCAGTGTTGTCTCAAAGATTAAAAAATTTCTTTAATCTTTCATGTTTTTCAGGTTTGATAATTTCTGTTAATTTTTATTCAAGTTAATTGGCACGTCTGTTATCTCCAATTTGCTCTTAAGCTTGTTTCTGTGAATATTCTTTAAATATTATATGTTGTTCATACCTTGCAACATATTTTTCTTTAGGTTCTTGTTATAATAGTTAAAATAGATCCTTAAAATCATTACATTTTCATAACATCTTTTATATCTTCTTGGGTTTTGATGACTAGTGGTTTCCCTTTGCTTTTGAATATGGGTCATATATTCATGTTTCCTCTAAGTCTAATAATTTGGAATTACATAGTGTACCTAGTAACATTTTATAGAGACCGTTTTTGTTGTATTATTCATATAAGTGCTGAAGTCTTCCTTCCTTCTTCCTTCTTTCCTTCCTTCCTTCCTTCCTTCCTTCCTTCCTTCCTTCCTTCCTTCCTTCCTTCCTTCCTTTTCTTTCGTCACAATTTAACTAGGTTAGACTTGAACTTCAAGCCCTGTTTCCTCCAGGCGAGTATACTTAAATTGCTTTTAAGTTCTTTTAACCTTATCTATATTGCTTGGAGGTCTGCCTAATGCATGTATACTTCAGTTATCAGTCATAATTTGGGCTCTCACCTTTCTAGAATTTTCCCTCTTTCTACTTACAGTGGGAGAGATGAACTTTGTTCTCTGGTTTTTCAAGCCAGTTAGACTGCAAATTTCTGTGAATTTTATCCTCCTCAATTGTGTCTGTTGTGGGGCTCCGTCAGGTAAAAATCTATAAATATGAGAAACTTATTTAATGTTGTTTTGCTTTCTAAGTATCAATTCTTGTTTGGATTCTTTTTGCACTTGATCATTCCGTTACCTTCATGTAGCTGAGTTCGTATTTTATTAAGGGTTTAAATAGTTATATGCAGGAGGCTTAATCTGATAGGATCTACTCAGCTACTATTATAAGTGAAATTTACCAGCCTTTGACTTTTTAAAGTGTAATTTTACTTTTTATCATTTCTAAACAATGCAAGGAACTTTGTAACACTCTAACTCCTTAGTCTCCTCACCTGTTTTTGCTATTATTGTCTTACATATTAATCCTACATATGTTTTTACCCTGTAAGACATTATTGTTAATGTTATTTAAAAAAAAAAGAATATTCATTGAGAAATTTTACTCTTTTGAGTGCTCTTTTCTGGAATTCTTTGTTTCCCTTATGATCTTTTACTTTTTGCATTAATTACTCTTTTAGTATTTCTTTTAGCGATAGTCTGCTCACAATGGATTTCCTCAGTTTATATTTATTGGAGAATGTCTTTTTGCCTTCATTTCTGAGTAGAATTTTCAAAGTGGTTAGAATTACAGATTGGTAATTATTTTCTGTCATCTTTTAAAGATGATATGCATTGTCTTCTCCATTTTGAATTGAGAAGTCATCTTTCTTTTCCTTGCTCTCTTGAAGGTGATATACCCTTTCTCTGATTAATTTTTATATTTTCTCTTTATTTTTGGATTTCAGGAGTTTTTATATGATTTGTTTAAGTGCAGTGGTGTTTCTGTTAATTTGTGTTTTTGAGTTTATACAGTTTTTTTTCCAGCTGTGGCTTATGGCTTTCTTTATTTTTAAAAAAATTCTTGCTAAAAATCTCTTCAGATATGCCTCTGTACATTGTTTTTCTCTTCTCCTTGTGATATTTCAGTTATACACATGTTAGACCTTTTAACCATGTTCCATATATCTTTTGTCTCTTTTATATTTTCAAAGGTTTTTTTCTTTTTCCTTCAACCTTGATGTTTTCTTCAGTTTACTCTTTCTCTTTTCTGTTGTGGTAATCTGATTTTGTGCCCATCTACTAAATGCTTGTGTAGAATATGTATTCTACTTTTATTGGGTGGAGTATTCTAAATGCGTTAGGTGTAATTGGCTTGTGATTTTTGAGTTTTTTATATCCTTGCTGATTTTTGTCTAACTGTTCTATTTTTGTTTATCTTTTTCTCTCTTCAATTTTGTGTATTTTTGCTTATATTTTGGAGCTCTGTTAGGTGCATATATATCTATAATTATATTTTCTTAAAGAACTCACCCTTTTATCATTACGAAACGTCCTTTATATTGGGAGTTTTTACCTAAAAGTCTATTTGACCTGATTTATTTATTTTATTTAAAATTTTCTCCCTGTTTTATTGAGATATAATTAACAGATAAAACTATATTAGTTTAAGGTGTACCACATAATGATTTCACATATGTATCTATTTCAAAAAACAATTACCACGCAATAAGTTAAAATACATTGTCTCGCATAGTCACAATTTTTTATGAGAACTTTCAAGATTCACCCTTAGCAATTTTAAAGATGCGATATAGTATTTTTAACTGT
The DNA here is from genome assembly GCA_030015415.1 of Cynopterus sphinx. NCBI lineage: Eukaryota > Metazoa > Chordata > Mammalia > Chiroptera > Pteropodidae > Cynopterus > Cynopterus sphinx. Next base: position 72,972,564 of record CM057385.1, on the reverse strand, counting down.
TTTCACCATGATGTATATTACATCTGCAGAACTTTAATGATCTTATAACTGGAAATCTGTATCATTTAACCACTTTTACCTGTTTCCCCCAAACCCCCACCACCCAGTTCTTGCACCTAACAATCTGTTCTCTGTTTCTTTGTGTTTTTTTTTTCCCCCTTAGTTTCCACATATAAGTGATCTCATTCAGTGTTCCTCTTTCTCTGTCTGACTTATTTTACTTAACGTAATGCCCTCAAGGTTCATCCATGTTATGGCAAATGGCCGGATTTTCTTCTTTCATGTGACTGAATAATATTCTGGTGTGTGTGTGTGTGTGTGTGTGTGTGTGTGTGTGTGTGTGTGTGTGTGTACCACATTTTCTTTATCCATTTATCGTCACTGGACAATTAGGTTGTATCAGTGTATTGACTGCTATAAATAATGCTGCAATAAGCATGAGATAGTGATTTCATTTCCTTCAGATATGTAACCAGAGTGGAATTGCTGGATTATATGGTAGTTCTGTTTTTACCTCTGTACTCTTTTCTATAATAGCTGTACTAATTTATATTCTCACCAACAGTGCACAAGGACTCTCTTTTCTCCATATCTCCATCATCATTTGTTATTTCATGTTTTTTTCATAATAGCCATTCTAACATGTGTAATGTGATCTCTCATGTGGTTTTGATTTTCATTTTCCTAATGATTAGTGATGTTAAGTGCCTTTTTGTGTACCTTTTCATGTTGGCCATCTGTATGTCTTCTTTGGAAAAATGTCTCTTCCAAATCTGCTCTTTTTTTAAATCAGATTTTTTAATTTGGCTATTGAATTCTATGAGTCGTTTATGTATTTTTAGATATTAACATCTTGTCACATATATGATTTGAAAATATTTTCTCCCATTCTATGGGTTGCCTTTTCATTTTGTTGATGGTTTCATTTGCTGTTCAGAAGCTTTTTAGTCTGATATAGTCCCACTTGTTTATTTTGTTTTTGTCACCTTTCTTTTGGTGTCAAATCCAAAAAATTGTTGCACAAGACTGATGTCAATGATTTATCATCTGTGATCTAGGAGATTTGTAGTTTCAAGTACTACCTTTAAATCTTTATTCAATTTTGAGTTGATTTTTGTGTATGGTAGAAAATAATGGTTTACTTTCTTTTAGATGTGGCTGTCCAGTTTTCCCAACACCATTTATTGAAGATACTGTCCTTACCCCACTGTATATTTTTGGTTCCTTTGTTATAATTAATTGATGATATATAAATTGACAAAATTGGTAGGTAGAGTATTCTTGGTTGGTAGTTTTTCATTCACCACTTTCAAAAATCGTGCCACTCCCTTCTGGCCTGAAAAGTCTCTACTGAAAAATCTGCTGATGGTCTAATGTTTTTTTCCCTTATACATAACAAGTTATTTTTCTACTGCGGCTTTTAAGATTCCTTGTTTTTAACTTTTAACTATTTAATTATAATGTGTCTTGGTGTGAGTCTTTTTGCAGTTATCTAATTTGAACTCCCTGGGCTTCCTGGATCCAGATGTCTATTTCCTTCTCTAGGTTAGTTAAGTTTTCAGTCATTATATCTTGAAATACGCATTTTGTTCTTTTCTTTCCCCTTTCTCCTTCTGGAAACCCTGTAATGTGGATTTGGATAACTTAAGCAACTTTATAAATCTCTAAGCTATCTTTTCTCTTTTTCATTTTTTTCCTTTTGCTCCTCTGATTGGATGAACTCCACTGCCCTGCCTATGAGTTCACTTATTTTTTATTTTTCTTCATGTAGTCTGCTGTTGAACCCCTCTAGTGTGTTTTTCAGTTCAATTATTGTATTCTTCCATCCATGATTTTTGTTTAGTACTTTTTAATATTTTCCATTTCTTTGTTAAAATTTCCACTTTGTTTATGTTTCGTTCTTCTTACGTTAGTAAGCATCTTTATGGCCATTATTTTGAATTCCTCATCAGATAAATCACTTAATCCCTTTAAGGTCTGTACTGGGGTATTAATTTGTTCTTTTTTGGAATATATTTCTTTGTTTTTTTACTTTCCTTGACTCTGTGTTAATTTCCATGCATTAGATAAAACAGATACCTCTCTAAAAGTTGTAGGGTGGTCTCATATAGGAGATGAAAGTTATCAGTCAGCCATGCACTAGCTCCTGATTTTCTCTTAAACCTTTGTTTAAGCAAACGTCTTTGTTATTTGTGGTTCCAGTAGTCCAGCGTGTGCTAAGATCTGTCCATCTGCCATAGGTGGGGATCTTGGTCAGCACTTAAATGCAGGCTGATTGGAAGCTGATTTCTCAGACAGCAGCTTTTAGAGTATGCAAATAGACCTCTTTCAGGGAAAGACTAGTAGATGGACATTTTTTTCTGCTCCCTTTACACTGAGCCCTGGAAAGATAGCCAATTAAGAACTGTTTCATTTTTTTGCTACAGTTCATTGACCCATGAATAAAAGCCCCACAGGCCACCAGAACCAGGCTATCAACTGATGTGTCCTCTGGGTGACAGTCACAAAACCCAGGGTACCAGATGTGTGTACAGCTCCTTCCAGGGATATTTCAGTGACCTAGAGTAAAGTAGAGGGAGAGTGCTAAGATGGTGCTCACAGGCTTCCTGGTCTCTGAAGAGAATTGTAGTCAGCCCTAGATGTGTGTTAAATTAAAAGCATGACTCTTAGACAGCATCTCTTAAGATATGCAAGTAAGCCTCTTTCAGGAAAAAACTGGGAGTTGGTTGTTTTTGACTGCTGCCCCAGTTCTGAGCCCTGGGGGGAATAGTGGGTTGAAAATTGGTTTTCTTTGCTGCAGCCCTATTGGACCTGTGAATGAAAGCTTTGCTGGCCATCAGAGCCACATGATTAAAGAGTGTGTCCCCTGGCCTGCAGCCACAAAAGCTGGGGTGCCTGACATGGCCACAGTCTCCTTTCAGGGAGACCGGTGACCTGAAGTAGGATAGAAGAAAAATGTAAATATGGCACCTACTGGCCCAGGCTGATGACTTGTACTCACACGGCTACAGAAACCCTACCAGGCAGTGGATGTGGCTCCTGGGATCTGATGTGGGCAAAGAGGGACTAAGGCAGCTGGTGTCTTATACTTGTATAACCACAGAGACGTTAGATGTTTCTGGCATGGTGCCTGGGTTTCAGTAGGAAGGGGGCAGTGGTGCAGATGGGGAGACTCAGGCTGCTGATATCAACTAATATGGAACCCAGTGGGGCAAAACCTGGTGAGATCTGCAGGGATCCTTGATGGATATGGTAGACATTGGCTTTATCAGTGGTGAACATTGATGAATCTGTCTGCAGAGCAGGGCTCTGTGAACTATATCCATCACTCTTGTTGCCTGTCTGCTAATAATAGCTTCTGCTTTTCTTTCTTGTTCTTATATGGCTCTCTATGTCTCAGCTTTGCTGGGTGGGGTGAAACTGAAACAGGATCTTTGTGTAGTGCTCTGAGAGGCTATAGAAGTTGGTTGTTCACCTTGCTTTTTTTCCTGGTGAGAGGAACTCTGTCTAGCTGGAGAGTTCCTTCTTGGTGCTTAAAAATGCCAACTTAGGGGATGGGATGATGCAGGCAAAATGAAGTTATCTTCCTTCTTCTTTATTTTTATTTCTTTATTTTTTTGTCGTTTTTTCACTATTGCTAATACTTATGAAATGTACTCTAGTGGTCTCTCAGAGTTCTTTTGTTCACTGAGAGCTGTCAACTTGTTAATCTCTGTAGGAGACAGGGAAGCTAGGTTCTCCTGTGTTGCCTTTTTTCCCCCACTAGAATATTGCTTCTTTTTAATGAATGCATTTTTGTGTACTAAGTTACTCACAGTATTAACCAGGTTACTCTGCTGGAGTAGTAGTTTCAAGGAGAAAGACAGTACTAAGCCATGAAAAGCATTTGTCTTTCAGCTTGGAATTTATATGTATATTTGCTTAGCCATATTTCTCACAGTTTAACTGAATGTGTTCCTCCTTCCTCTGTGGCAGTTAGAAAGGTGATGTATTTGTTTCTAGGAATTATATGTGCCCTTTGAGCCTGTTGGATTGGTTGACTTTTCTCAAAATCTACCTTGACTTTTCTAAATTTTTATTGATTTAATTATAGAGTGCTGTTTGCTATTCTCTTGAGTTTGATCATTAGATTCATTATGGGATAGTTAAGACAGAGATTAATTATAATAAATATATGCATAAACATATAAAATGTATTTATATGTTTTTCATAAATATTAAGTGCAAGAATGGCATATGACATACTGGATACAACTGTCAAGTAAATGTCAGGTCTGATCATTTTAGTTTTTATATTCAACTTTTAGGAATTTTAAGCTAAGGAAATGAAAGAAAAAACTTAAAATAATTTTTCTACCCCAACCCTATAGAACTTGACTTTGAAAGTGAGATGAATGAATATTAGATATTATTAAGCATGTTTACCTGAATTTTTGTATAGCTAGTGAGATGACCTTAAAATATATACATTTTATGGAATGACTAATGACTCTTATGCGGAATACTGATATAGATATTCAAAGATAGGGATTTTGAGTTGAAAGTTGTTTTTTATGTATTAAGGACATTTAAAAATTTTTTTCATAGCAAAATACAGTAATCATAGTATTAATTAGAACTCTATTGATATATCTAAACTTACTTTACAAATATTTATTGATATTCGGCCATGTGTTAAGAACTGTTCTTGGTGATGGAATATCTTTAGGGAACAAAGCGAGGTCTTTGCACTCAAAGAGCATACATTCAAGTCAGAGAGTCACCATCAGTAGGTGTTAGTAAATGTAATAAGTGTTGTGAAGAAAATAATGCAGTGTGAGACAGAGCATAATAGAGAATGGTGGTGCTATTTAATGTATGGTGGCGAGAAAAAACTACTCTGATCAAGTGACATTTAAGAAGAAAACTGGAAGCAAAACATTTAGTAATGTGAGAGAAGACCAGTCCCAGCAAGGGGATCGAAAAGTGCAAAGCTCATGAAGCAGGAGTCTTAGCAAGGAGACCCATGGGGTAGATCCAAGAGAGCTATGGGGATAAGAATGATGGTGACCTCAGAGAGGCAGATGAAGGGTCATGTCTCCTAGGGCCTTGATAAATCACCATAAGAACATAGGCTTTACTCAATGATTAAAAACCCTTGGTGTGTTTTAATCAGAATAACATGGAACCTAATGTGTTTTAATCAGAAGAGTGATAAAATCTTACTTAATGTTTTAAAATGATCATTCTGGTTGCAGTACTAAGAAGATACTGTAGGAAGGCAAAGATTGAAGCAGGGAGATAAATTTAAGAAGCAAGTGTAGTAGTCCAAATGAAACTCAATGGGTGCTTATATTTGGGTGTGAGACATAGTTTGATTTTGGAAATCATTGAAAGGTAGAGCCCACGGGTTTGAAGATGGCCTAGCTGTAAAGTATGAGAATAAAGAAAGAATTAAAAATGAATCCAGGATTCATTTTTAACTACCTACCTACCTACTGGATGAATGGGTTTGCTATTTTCTGAGACAAGAAAGAGTACTTAGCATTTCTCCCCACAAGAAGGAGGAGGACACTGAAGTTATATAGAGAGACTTGGAAGCTTTGAATTAGAAAAATAGTAAAAGTAATTGAGAGAAATGGATGACTCAGAATTTCCACAAATTAGTAATACATTTTTATTATTCCAATATTATAACTTCTTTAGGATTCAGTCTAACTAGACTCACCTTTTCATCCATCAGTTCTTTCATCTATCCATTCATTTATTCATGTATTATTAAGTTATATAGTCAATATTAAATTCCTACTGTATTCTAGGTATTGGATTCAATGTGAAAAGATACAAATATGAATAAGACAATTTTCTCTTATACAGATGGGTGTGCAGAGAGGAAAATAATTATTGTAGAATATGCTATAATAGAAGTATGAAAAAAGTATGAGCTTTGTGGAAAGCAGCTTTGCAGGAAGCATGTGCGTGGAGAGGAGGGGGGTTGCCAAAGCTTTCAGAGAAGGTGAAATACCTCAATTTGAAAATTATTTAGGAGTTTGTAGCTTCTTGTTGGAAGTTAATTAGCATAGGCCCAGAGGTGAGAAAGTATGTGGTATATCCTGGATATTGAGAATAGCCTGGCTAAGTGCTTCTTAGATTTTAATGTGCATCCAAGTTACCTGGAATGGGAGGTTGTTAAAAAACAGATTCTGATTCAGTAGGTAGGCTAGACTGGAGTCTGAGAATCTGCATATCTTTTATGTTCTCAGATGATGCTATTTTTGCTGGTCCAAGGATCACCCTTTGATTAATAAAAGACTAAGAAGAGAAGTGGATTATACAGTTGAGGGGAAATAATGTGAAAATTTTATTCTTTTATTTTAGAAGTCTGTATCAGGACTTCTCTGTGCATGATTCTTGGTGGGGTAGGGGTGGATATTTACAGAGTAATAGATAACATAAATTCTGGAATTTGATACCCTTATCTGTTACCTTGAACAAGTTACTTAACTTGAGAGAAGTTTCAGTTTCATCTCTCGTAAAATGAGTATTATAATAGTTCCTACCTCATTATAGTTTAATGAAGGTTACATGGGTAATAATACATGTTAGCTTTTAATAATATTATATAAAAAAAGAAACTTCTTAGGTCATGTTAATAAAATTGGGATTTTTTTTTTTTTGTATTGGTGGTGATTTATTTTTTTTTCCTGATCTCACTTATAATCAGATTTATTGGTGAGCTAACTGACAGTCTTTGCCATAGAAAAGGGCAAAACTAATTGGTTCATATGGGATTGAAACCTGTGACCTTTGTTTTCTTAGCACTCTGCTCTTAACTAGCTGAATTCTGAATGAGTGCCTATTCTTATTTCAGAATGATGGTTTATCTTTTTCATACAGAGGTACCATTTCTTGCCTTGGAGGAATGTCTTGCAGTAGAGGACAGAGAGAAACCTAAGTATTAAAATTACTATATTTGTCTGTGAAGGAGATACACTCCATGTGGCTAACAGCTGACCTCAGATTGGAGTTTTGAATTTTGATCACAGGCTTGTTTATTTGTATTTCTTTTCACAGATACTTTATTACTTCCTTTTTAAGTGGCAGACATCTGTCTTTCCATAGGCCGTTTTCCCTTAGGTTCTCACTTCTCAAAAATTTTTATTCCTAAATATTTGAAATCTACAAAAGAAAAAATGCACTGTCTGTGGACCCAGCAGTAACTATCACCAGTACTTTTTTTTTTTTTTTTTTGGTTTTCCTAAGCAGTTTATTTGGGCAGACCAGGGGACAGGGAGCTTCTGCATCCAAAAGAAGGTGTTGGGTTTCTTTGTGGTGAAGCCTGGCTTGTGCTGGCGACAAAGGACCTGGTGAGGCAGAGGGGATTTGATCTTGGAGTCGTGGAACTGCTTGATGGCTGGTAGGCAGCAGTTGCTGGCTGCAATCTCCTCCACCTTCATGATCTGGATTGAGTGGACACAGGCATTGTGTCAGGCCCCCGTCTCTTGGCAGCACTGAGTGAAGGTCTCTGTAGCAGTCAGATCATGGTATTTCCAATACATCTTGTAGGTGCCCCTTAGGGAGTCATAGTGCAGCCAGATGCCAAAGTTCTTCACCCCACATGGGGTATTTTTCAAACACCTGCCTACAGTAGACAATTTCCCCTGAAGACTTCTTTCTTATCTTTAGCTCAGACACAAAGTACCAGAAGTGAGACTTGGTGACAACATGGTTAGGTGTGAAGATGCGCGTGTGGTGGAGGGGCAGCATGCGGCACTTGAGGGTGAGCAGGCAGCACCCCTTCACCTTGTGTTCTTGCAGCGGGCCCGAGGCCTTCATAGCTCTCCCTCCGTGTTCGCTGCCACCCACAAAATGCTATCACCAGTACTCTTGATGCTACCTGTATATTCTGTGATCCCATCTTACTTTCTTGGATATTGTGTTTATTCCTGCCTATTAAAACTGCTTTCTTAAATAATATATTGTTTAGTATTGCTTTTATTTCAACCTTAAAAATATCATATCTTCTACATATATCATGTTCTGGGACTTGTTTTTGTTTGTTTTTTTTTTTTTCCTATAATTCTTTTCCTGTTCTGTGCAACAGTTTATTGTATGAATAAGCTATAATTTGTTGATCTACTCTTTGCTAATGAACTTTTTTTTAGCTGTAGAAATTTTTACACTGTTGCTATGAAGTTTCTAGTCTGTGTTTCCTGGCACACATGTGAAAGACTTTTTCTAGGATATATTGCTAAGAGTGAAATTGCCTGTCATGAATATGCAAATATTTAGGCTTATAAGAAATGCCAAATTGTTTGCCAAAATGAGTATCTAACATTATAGATTAAGAAGTTACATTCTTAAAAGGAATGAAATGATATCTAATTCTGATTTCATTTTCTGTTTCTTTGAGTTCTAATGAATTTGAGCATCTTATTTTTGTTATGTGAAATACCAGTTTATGTGTTTTGCCCATTTTATTTTTTAGAAGGTTTGCTTTTTTTGTTGAAATTCTTTATTTTGGATACTAATATTTTGTTTTATATTATTTAAAATAATGTCAGCCTCTGTATTACATAAATCCCAAATCTCTGTGGCTTAAAATAATTTGTTTTTTATTTATGTAACTGTCCAATGTGAGTATTGGATTTTCATCCTCCAAGTTTTGATTTAGAGATCTAGGCTCCTTTTATCTTTTGGATCTACTAGCTTTATATACGGCTCCCAAAGTTATCCTGGAATCCTCTCTATTTCAACTAGCAAGAAGGGAATAAGGTCCTAGAGAATAACATTTAGGAAGTTTTTATGAATCAGGTTTAGAAGTGGTATATATCACTTCTACTGGCATAGTATTGGCCATGACTTAATTATTAGGCTCTGTGTTATCTAATTGCAAAGAAGTTTGGGAAATATGTACCCCCAAATATTGAAAAGTAAGTATGCATTTCCAAAAAGAGGAAATGAGTTTAGAGATCAATCAGTGGTCTCAGCTATTGGTTATAATTGTTGCAAATATCTTCTTGATTGTGGTATTTCTTCTTACTTATTCTATAAGTCTCTTTTGAAAAATTAGGTGTTAATTTTAATATAGTTGAATTTCTCAATATTTTTTTAAATTTTATTAGTTTCAAGTATACAGAACATTGGTTGGACATTTATATGGTTTATTATATAATCTCCCTAATTATTTCTTAAACTTGGTGCTTATTGAGTTGGTTGAGAAATCCTACCTTATCATGAACTCATATTTTCCTATATTTTTATCTAAAGTGTTATAGTTTAAACTTCCAGATATGAGTCTTTAATCTATGTGGAACTGATTTTTGTTTGTGAAGAAAAGAATTCCATTTAATTTCTTAAAAATCTTTAGCTATTATTGTTCATTTTCAAATGTGGTCACTTTGACTTTAAACCTTCAAGCTTCTTACTGATTTAGTTTTTAGGTCTCTATCTCATGTAAATCAGGATTAAAGGTACACTGAAGTTAGTTCCAGTGAATTCAAAGCAGATAGTGGTGGCAGGCAGTGTATTGGGGCGTAGAGAGTGCTATGTCAAGGGTTCTTTCCTGACATCTGTAGTTTGACATTAGGGAAACTAGATCATAGCCCCAGTGCTTGGCCTTTCCTTCATCCAAGAGTCATGGCTCTGTGTCTACGTTTAAAGGGTATACTAAGTGAATAGAGAATCTATTTTTTACATAATTCAAATTGCACAGTATATAAATTTGTATCCTGCTGTACAATGACCATTTCATCATAATGTAATTAAGCATTTGAAAACATTTTTTTTTGACTGCCTAAAAATCTAACAATGTATAATTTTTACCTAAATATTTTTCTACTCTGGGACATTAAACATTTCAAATTTTTTTTTATTTCCTCTGAATTTGATGCTGTGATTAACATTTTTGTAACTTTATTCTCATTTCTGGTTGTTTCTGTAGAATGAACTCTTAAAAGTAAAATTCTTATATAAAAGATTATGAAGCTAAGGCTTTTGAATATAGCAAACAAAGCTACATTGTAGAAAGATCATGCCAGATTATTTTCGCACAATTTGTAAAAGTGCCCACCTTTCATAACCTTGTGAGTGTTACTGCCATTTAAAAATAGCCTTGTTAATTCATTCTTTTTGTTTTTTATTTCTGGAAATTAGTGAGGTTTCTTAGTCTTACTTTTCCCTTACTTTTCTTTTTTAAATGTTCTATTTGTTTTTATTTTTATGTTTCTTTGTTTCATTTATCGATATACATGACTATATATATATTAAGGAAATGAGCTCTACATAATATTATCATGGATGGTTTCAGTTTGTCTACCTTGTTAATGTTTTCTAAACCTTCTAGACTCAGTTCTAAGATAAATTACTGAGAATTTTTTCTTGAAGCACTTTTCTTAAGATTGAAAATGTGTACCTCTTTTGTGCATTAGCAGGTATTAAGCTTTATTGTTTTCATTGTCTATCTCCTCTTTGGACTATTAGCTCCTTGAAGGGAAAAAGGTTGCTGTCTATGCTTTTATCCCCACTTTTTTCTTCCAGTGATTGATATTTTAATTTCAATAAATGCTTATTGAATGAAAACACGTGTATCCTGATTTCATTTTCATGCCCATTTTGCCTATCCCACAGTAATCAGACTTTCTTTGAGACAATTTCAGTAAGATAGGAGTTATAATGAGTCAGCTTTTACAAGGGATTATCTAGTTGTGATATGAAATTATTCCTTATGGATTAAACAAATTTTTTTGTCTTTGCTTTAGCATTGCCGAGTTGATTTTATATAACTTTCCAATGCAGCAAAAGAGAGAAAAAAAAATATCTGTATTAGTTAGCTTTGTTTCCTTGCCAGAGAATCTAGTATTGGTAGTGGCTATTAGGCATCAACTAAAGTATTTTAATTTCTCAGTTGGCAGGGAGGAGATGAGATCATAGTACCTTAATTTAGGCTTACTTAGAATGTTATTAAGCCTTGTCATACTGTAGTTGGGATATAAGATTCCAGAGTTGATAATTGGTTTGTTTTTTATGATTTTTACTTTATTATTATTTCATTTACACTTTTTTTGGCATTTCCAACATGGAGGATATCAATCTTATACTTTCTATAGGTGTCTTACTGTTATAGCATCAAAATAATTTTTCAGTGTATTAGGACAAGGTGTCATAGATGTGAAGTACTTTTAAATTATGCACATTACCATCTTATTTCACACTTAACTAAGTTTTAATTTATATGTATATAAATTTATTTTGAAAAGTTGATTTATTTGACAGCATTATTTTAAATGTAAATTTCTTTGTAATTTATTACTTAATTTAATTATACTCAACTAGTTTATATTTTTAATTCATTGTATAAGTAGACATGGCCAGAGAAGTATATGGGAAATTATCTCTTGACAATTTTATATTTAATCAAGCATCAAGAGGAAACACCTTACCAATAAAATAATATTGTGTCATGATTTTTAAACTTGATGAACTTCTTTTATTTAAAAGAAAAATTTGAAGTATTTAAATTTCATAAGTGTTAACTATAAAGTTTTTTCTAAAGCATTGTTCATTATAATCACGAAGTTTGAACTCATTATAATCATACAACTTCTCTACCCTGCATAAAGAATAAAATATTTTCTCTAAAGAAAGAGCTTCTAATAGATATTCTGATATTTTAAGCCTGCTTGAAGTTTCAAGCAGAATGAAACAGCCCAAGATATTAAAATCTAGAACTTTAGCATATATAATGGAAACTGCAACTCAACTTTAACTACTCTATAGTGGCACTTCTCTTGCAGCTATAATAAAACTTAAGAATGTTTTAGTGATTTTTTTCCCTACTATTATTCAAAATTACATTACCCTTACTGAAATCTGAATGGCTTTTAGTGGATTAATTAAACTGTAGCTGGTTTGCCATCTGGGT